>JACCHV010000102.1:0-401249 GCA_018907245.1 Eupristina koningsbergeri
ATATATGTTCAATGCATAGAATTAATTTTATAGTGTATAACAATTCTTTCAAAATTTATTAATTCATTTTCCATTCATTTCATTTTCTTTTTTTAAGTAGATAATTAATTGCTTGAATTAGAAAATATTATTTAAATAATTACTAAAATAAAGATTATACAACTGCTTCCATTAAAGTACTCTTTATATACTTAATAAAAAAATTAAAAAGCTTATAGTAAATAAGTAGATTATAAATTTTTATTTGATTTTATGTAAATCAGAAAATTTTTTCGTATATTTAATTAATTTTAATTTTTGATACTGAATTAAATGAATCTATTTCTTTTATATATTAAAAATTTATATTAATAAGTATTTTTAAATGATAATAAATATTAATTTTAAAAGTTTGAATTATTAAACTTAAATAAGCAAATTGTGGAAAAAAATAAAAAACTTACATTTTTAAATAAATTATATAACATGCTTAAAACTTTCAATTTCTTCAAACATATTTTGTAAATAATAATTTTTTTTATTTATGGATTAATATTTTTATTTAAATTATTAAATAACTTAGATATTAAAACGATAATATCATTTCATTTATAAAATAAAATTGAAAATTTTTTTTCTTTCACTAAGCATAAATTTTTCCAGTCGAAAAATTTAATAAAATCAACAAAAATAAATAAGAAAATATGAACAATTAATATTATTTATAATACCTATCAATATTCTAATATCGATACAAAAATGTCTGATGCAGATTAAATCTTAACTTATTAAAAAAATAGAGTTATGGCTGATCTACACCAAACATTGATAAACCAGCCTTATTCAATTATTCTTTAAATAAGATAAGCATTCTTAATTTATTCCGTTGTATTCGTCTTTATGATTTATTTTTAATTGCAATATTAATTAATTTTTATCTTTATCACAATCTTGTCTGGCTAGATTATCACTGTTTAGCGAATACTTAATATTAATAGTATGTATGTAATCGATTAATTTTGCGTCGATTTCCATAAAAACATAACTTTGAACACTACAAAGCATTCATGCTTAAGAATTTGAAAATATTAACGAATCTTCAAACTCTTAGGCGTATTATAAATATTATGTGTAATAATAAATAATTAGTGTATCTTTACAAATTACATTCTTTTAGAATTAAAATGTTATTCAATTCTTATTATATATTTAAGAAAAATCTATTTTTTATTTTCTTATTATTAAATTATTATAAATACACGTTTGAAAATATAGCTTTTTAAAATTATAATTTACTATTTTTTTTTAAATAATTGTATAAATTAAACAAATTTAGTTTTTAATATCTTACCAGCACTTTTAATAATAAAAATAGATTTTTCATATATTGAAACTAGAGTTAATATATTTAATTTTAAATTCAAGTCTTTTAAAATATAATATCATAAAGCATTTTGCTTTTGAATCTATGCTTTTGAAGCAATTAAAATATAACTAGCCCTCTTTCAATTCATCAAAAACATCTTCTATTGATTTATCAGAAACAACTTGAACTAACTTATTAGAATTAGGTTCTATTGATTCAACAGAATTATCTTGTATTCTTTCTTCAGAGTTAATTTTTTTAAATTTATCAAAATTAACTTGCATGAGTTCATTCGAATCAACTTCTGTTAATTCATCAGAAGCAGTGATCACAGTTGCTTCAACAGTAACATTTGTTGATTGTTCTTTTACAGAAAATTCGTGTTTCATTTCATTTTGTTTAATTTCCTGTTCTTCAATGTTCTTCAATGATTCTAAGCTATTATTTATATTTTGAACCAAATGAACTTCGTTATCTTTGGTATGGTTTTCTAGTACATTATTTATTTCCTCATTATTAATCCTGGTATTAATTGATTCTGGATAACATTCAATTACTTTAGGAGTTTCATCAAATGCAGCACTATGAATATCACAGATTTCAATATTTTTCTCACATAGTTTAGTTAATTCTATTGAATTAGATGTTACTGGAATTTGTAAATTTTTTTCAATATTATTTTCATCATTTGACTCAATAATAGAAGTATTAAAAGTATTTTGGAGTTTATCAAAATCATCTATAAAACCACTATCATTAGCAGGTTTCTTTTCCAAATCAATTAATTCTACAGCTTCACTTTCACGAAGAATAATTAATTCATTTGAAGTATTATTATCTTCTAATAAATTACTATTATCTATAGACTCTTTTTGAGAAATATTCAATTGAATTAAATTTTGTTCTTGTAATGCATTAATTTTATTTTTATTATTATCAATTGATTCGTTAACCAGTGCAAAGTCAGTGTAAAAATTTTGAATGTGTTCAAATTCATGATTTATAATTTTTGTCTCATCTGCATTTTGTTCCAATTCGTTAGTTTTTCCCTCAGTATTTTCACAATTTCTTATTGATCCAATTTCTTTTACTATTTCAGAAGGTGACAATTCAATAGTGTCATTTTTAATATCACATAAATTATGATTTTGCTCTACCCCTTCATTATTGAAATTTGGTAAAGATATTTCATTTTTTTTTTCTACCATATTTTGTATAATATTATTAAAATTCTCTACATTAGTTATATTTTTATCAATATTTTCATATGATTTTTCAATATTATCATCTTCATCTTTTTCAATGCAATTAATTTTTTTTAAACATTCAATATTTTTAGCCATTTCTTGTTCAAAATTTTTATCATTACCTACATTAGTTTCAAAGCTTTTAATACTCTCATAAATTTCAATATGTTTATTTATATTATTTACTTCACTTTGTATCTTATCACTATTTAAATAAACAGTATTTTCGATGCTATTAAAATATTCGTTTTGATCAGTAGACTTATCATTTATTATAAAATCATTAATATTTTTTGATTCATCTGAAAAATTATCACTAATATTATCAGTTTCATTAAAGGCTTTTTCAAAATTGTCATTTTCAATAACAACTTCTTTTTTGAACCCATCATGATTATTAAATGATTTATCAGGATTATATTCAGATGGTATTGCTTCGTCAGAAATAGAAAAACTTTCATTTTTATTTATTAAAAATTTTTGACTTCGTTTTTGAGCACGTACTTTGGAGGTATAATTACTGAATTGTTTTTGATCTCTAGTTTCATTTTTTTGAAAAGATGAAGTTTTTATTGCATTTTTAGTAAAAGTACTGTACTCATCATTTTTAAATTCCTTTCTCTGTGTAAAAGGAGATTTAATATTACTTTCTTTCTTTCTTTGTGAAAATGAATTTTTTGATGTTAACTTTTGTCCACTATTGAAGGAGCTTCCAATGGTTTTTTCATCAAAGGACTTCTGCCTTGAAAAATTACTTGATTCATGAATCATTGGATCGGCATCTAATTGACTGCTATAAGTGACTCGACTCTTTTGTCTAGGGCCAACTCTTCCTGTACCAGCAATACTTGGTGAGTTTACTAAAATATTATTGATAATTATTAAATCAAAACTTATTATAAAATTATTATTAAATAGAATATAATATAAAAATGAAAAGAATTCAATAATTATTTCGTTAATAATTAGTAAACATTATTTTATAAAATTATTTATCTCATTCTATTTAATAACATAAAATTTTAAAAATAACACAGTATAATTTTGATTTTAATTCATGGTAAATTAAATTGCTTGTTATAATTACTACAAATTGATAATAAGATAATTTATTTTAAGAATTTATTTTATTTTTTTAAATTAATTTATTTAATTTTTTTTATTATTTTAATTATTTGTTCATTGTATATAAAAATTAATATTACATAAACTGCATATTAAATTAAATATAATTTTATCTACATTAATTACATTAAATATATCTATGTAAAGAGTTAAAATTTAAATACTACATAAAAAATTATTAAAATATATGTTTTTAAAAATGCTAAGAGATTAAATTTATAATTTTGAATCATTTTAAAATTATTTTTAAAATAGGAATGCATAAAATATTTTATTATTTGTATATATTCTTTAAATTTTAATATATAATAGAATGTAACATTTTAATAATAAAAAGTAAAACCTTTTACGCTCATCACTGGTGCTTTGGATTGTATTCCATGATTCAATGTTACTTTAATACTTTTATCGGTAACAGTAACTGTTCTTTCATCCGTAGGAGATAAGGCTGGTTTACTATCTAATTGTTTTTTATATTCATGAGCTTGTTCATAATGTGAACGACGGTAATCCTGATTATTATGATTTTTCTGTGCTCCATGATATGTTCTAATTGCACCATGACCACGACTTGTATAATCACCTTTTTTATAAAAAATAAATACGAATTTATAAAACAATTTTATTTATTTTAAAATACGTTATAATTTCTGTACATTAATATAAAATTAAATAAATTGATAGCACAATTTTTTAATGAAAATCTATGTGATAAATTTATTATAAATATTATGTGTGAAATTAAAAAATGAATGAGTTTCTTAAAGTTACTAAATTATAAATTTAAATAAACTATCATTTGTTAAAATTAAAATTATATTTATCAGAAATAAAATTTTATGATTTATAAAAATACCATTTTAATAGGATTAATTAAAATGATAATTATTAATGTTGAATGATAGTAAATATGTCAATAACCTTATAAATAATTAAAAATTCAAATTAAAAAAATTTACCATTATAATGATTATTATTTCTTCTTTCATAATTATTTGAATCTTTTCTATTCATGTCCCCTTTTCTTAAAGACTCTTTTTCAACATTTGTCTGCAAATATTGTTAAAGAATATTATTTTTGATAAATAATTAAATTTATAAAGTATATATTCTTAATTATACTTTGTTACTATCCCATTCTCTTCTCCAATTACCCTCAGCTGTTTTTTGGCGATTGATTCGAGCTTCATCAATTTTATTTCGTTCAGCTCTCCAAGCTTCATATTCTGGTAAAGCATCATCTTTACTGTAAAATGCATGTGGACCTCGATTATCCTATTAAAAAAATTAAAAAATTCAGAAGCACAAAATAAATAAATATCTCTGATTACAATTATTAAATATCTTACTTTAAAATAAGCTTCTTTAGATCCTCCTCCATTATCTTTTTTTTTGGAAGCTCCTCGTAAAGCCTTATTTCGAGGTCTGTTTTTACCTTCATCTATTCTACCATTATCTGTAATACGTATTTCTCTTTCAGAATCTGCTAAAAAATTATATTTTGGGTCAGGTGGAGGCCCATCTCCCTATTTATAAAAAGTTTTTTTTATTTATTTGTACATAATTATTGTAATTTGTAATATAATTGTAAATCAAATTTATACCTGAGCAAATTTATGATCTTTTTTTCCTGATCTGTCTTGAATTCCTGAATAATGTTGTGGTATTCTATCATTATGTTCTTTATTTAAAGTTTTTTGCTTTTGTACAATTTTTACTGGAGCTGAAAACTCTGGTGGTTCTTTTCTTTCTGGCCAATTATCTGATGGTACCATTTTTACTAAAGCATTTAATTTTGCTGCATTTTTCTTATCTGCTTCAACTTCCTACAGAAATATAAAATATATGTTTGTATATTATTATATATTAAAAGTGAATTCAAATTTACCTCATATCTTCGTCTAATTTCCTCATTTTGTAATTTAATTTTATTAATTTTTTCTTCAAGTGCATTGGAAGCCATCTAAAAATAATTGGAAATTTAATTTAAAGAAAAAAAAAATTATACAAAACTTTTGCATGTCTATTATTATTCATTATGTAATAGCTTCATTTTGACACATTTTTTATAATAGTTTTGTACTTTTTATGTTTTAATTTGAAAAAAAGAATATTATTATTATAAGATTAATTTTTATGAATAGTTTAATTTTTAAATGTATTTAAATTAATAATAATTAAAAAAATTAAAATTAATTTAATTAATTATTTTGTTATGATACACACTCACACACACACGCGCATATATATATATATATATAATATATATATATATATAATAAATTATTTAAAAAAAATGTTTTAATGAATACATTTGAAGAACTTAGAAATAAATAATAATATTAATTTTTCCATTAGATTATGTGTAAAAAAATAATCAGCACGTGATACTTAATAATATTAATAAATATATCAATGTTTTGAATCTAAATAATAATATTTCGAGAAAAAAAATATAAATACTTAAAACTATAAATTTATTTATATTTAAAAAAAAGAGTTTAAAATTGTAATTATTAACTATCAATGCTATAGGTTGCTTAGTACACCACATATTATGTAAAAATAATGAATCTCGTGAATTAAATATTTCGTTGTATTAAATTTGACCGTATAACGGTAAAAACATACGAGAACTGGTTTACAAATAAAAAAAATTAAATTGATTTATGTATTTGTTACATCTAGTGGATTCGGAAAAATTAAACACAATTTCGTGTTTAGAATTCTGTAAAAATAAATAAAATAATTTTCGAAAATTTTTAAACACTTAAATGTACTCATAACGTAACTATGAACAGGTACTAAAAATGTTATCTTGTCATGAACTAAATTATGATAATTAAAATAACATAAGTACTTTATGTACATCTAACCTTACTTTTTTGGCATATCGTTGCATCATTCTTACCTTTGTGAATTATATTTATTTTTTTTTGTTCACTAAAAAGAAGTTATCGCCTTATTTTCGTGTCTTATTGCGAAAATAAGGTGGAGAATTTATTTGTGGTATCCTGCAGTCTCACTCATTTACACATCCATGATTTTTGTACATCATTTCTGTTTTTAGAGAACCTTTGGGAAATTCTTTAGTTATATATACATATATACATATACATATATCAATACATACATATATATATATATATGTTTTTTAATCTAATGTTTACACTTTTATCTTCTTACCTTTCGGTCTCCAAATTTCTTTGCTAATCTTAGACTATTCTATATTTTAAATTTTTTTAGAACAAATTTATAGGTAAAATTTAATACAAAGTTTTTAACGACGACACACAAACCCGGGCGAAAGTTAACTATATTCACTAGTACGAAAATTAACAAGAGTGAGGTCATAAAATCAAAAACAGTTTTTACTATTTCGCATGCGTGAGTACATGCATTTTGCATAGAACACGCGCATACCTTTGGATATCGCGTAAGTGAATATTGAAACAGCATTTTAACAAAGCGCACGCGCAACTTAATTTGATGGGCCATGAAGCGGTTCATTTTAAAAGCTTTTGTTTTAAAAATTAAAACTGTAATTGTTTATTGAATAATATTAGGAATTATTACAATTTCTCTTAATTGAACGCAAAAAAATAAAAATTATGTTAAATTTAATTTTTTAAATCATTAAGTGCAGTTTATTACAAAAATCCCTCGGGTCACAAATAATTTTTAAGCAAGAAGGAAATCCTTTTCTAATATCAAAAATGAAATTATATTAATATTTAATAAACGATTTTCATTGAAACTATAAATTGCTTAAATAACATAATTATAAATATAGTGCTTTTTATAATTGTGGTAAAAAATATTAATACTTTTACTATTTTAAATTTCTTCAAAATATGTGTATTTTGTAAAAGAATCTTAAATATATCTTGTTTATGTAATATATTTATTTTTAATTGTTAACCATTTTTATTGGCTTAAGTTTCAATTTTAAAATTAAAATTTTACATTGAATTTTTATTTACTTGGAATTTATAATAATATCTTTGTTTTGTAATAAAAAATTAATGGTTATTTTTATTAAATATAAAAAAAAAAAAAAAAAAATAGAAAAACAAAACATAAAAAAAAAAATTGAATAAAATATTGACTAAAATAACAAATGAGTATTTACATAAAAATCAGTTACTTATATCCTAGAAATTTATAAAAGTTATTACCAAACACTGATAATCATTGAACTTAATTTATGTGAATACGAAGTTGTACAAACATTCATTAACAATAGTTTTACATTTGCATTTTACTTCAAAGCTGTAACCATATCTTTTATCGAAATCATACCAATAATAAATAAATAATGTACATTGTATTTACGCGTTGGACATAGCGACAAAAGTCATTTTCGCTAATTTGAACTCATATTAATCGAATACAATTTGTGTTCTATTTACTATTTTCTATTTTAATATATGTGTATATATATACTTATTAGGCCATATGTATAATAGCATTATAATAATAGTGATTTTATAGTATAAAAACGAAAAGCTATTGTAATTTATATTGTAATTAATTAATTAATGTAATTGTAATATTCTCTTCACAAATAAACTTAAAGTATTAATGAATAAAAGCAAACGAACAGTTTTAATAATGCCATATGTGTCATGTTTTATATAGATAGACATCAATTTATACACCGTTATGATTGTCTATTACCATTTAAAGAAAATTTCACTTTAATATATCGATGTCCTTGGTAAATCACAGTACTTTATGGTAATTTAAATCATTAAGAAGATACTGACGTAACCATTAAAGTACTTGAAAAACTTAAAAAATTCGTAGAAAGTGAATTGCGAGCATTATTGGATAATAATGACGCACAAGCTTAAAACGAATTCGCCAATTAATTGAATCTTACTAATAAGTTATGTCATTCACGATATAAAATTTATAATTTATCTTTACGCTGAAAATATAATAAAAATACAGAGAAGAGAAATCGGGAGTGAGAAAAACAAAATTTGAAATTCAACGGGGAAAAAATTACAGGAGGAAAAATATAAAGGAATAAGTATTTAGGAAAAGTATATGGCAAATAATTTGATTACAAAATGCTTTTTCGATATGAGATAGCGTTTTTAAAAATGTTTTTCATTATTGAGTACAAACGATCTCCCCAACTATTATAATTTTAGATTGTCTTTTATAAATTTTTCTAACAAAATTCAACCTAAAAATTTCTTTCAATAATATTGTAATTCGCCAAATTAAACAAACATTTGACATTGACCGAAATACGATTACAATTAGTTTTGTACGAATGTTCGATACTCACACAATAATATATACTCGATAAGTCACCTACTTTGGCTTTTCCTCTTGTCTTCGACATAAAAATTCGTCTACTTGAATGGAAAAGCCATATACAAAATTAAAAGGTGAATTGCAATGATGCACCGATAATCGATAAGTAATGTTGTTTATCTTTGATTAAATTTATTCTTAATCTATTCTATTTAATCATGCTTTTTCTTGAATGAGCTATTTCCTCTTTTCTGCGATATCTTGATGATGCGTACGCTATGTATGTCATTATCCTCGTAGTCGTTCGGGTCTAGATTATACACCAATTCATCTGGTCCACAACATCACACAATGATTTATCCAACCAAGGTTTCTTTACTGTTCTCCTCGAAGGATTATCGGATCTTTGAATTTTATGCTCAAAGGTTTTTATTTACATTATAATGATATGAGAGATAGAAAGTAAGTATAAAAGAGAAAGAGAGAGAGAGAGAGAGAGAGAGAGAGAGAGAGAGAGAGAGCGAAAAAAACTGCTTTTAAACTATCAACACTTAAAAATGTGTTAGTATTTAAAATAATATATTTAAAATCATATTATAAAAGAAAAGAAAATATGTTTGTAAAGAATACGATATGCATAGAGAAAAAGAGCAAGATAAAACGTATTTAAAATAAAAAATTCGTATTATTTTACATTTTTAAATGATCTCATGCAGGGAACAAACAGTCATCAATTTACATCTCTATATAAAATTTCTAAAAGTTTTTGATTCGCATAATCAGTGCTCAATCAACTGTCTTAGTATTTTTGAAAGCAATGTAAAAGATTTTACAGATACGAAAACACTTTTCATGTAAAGTGAATAAAAGACACAAAAAAGACTAAAAAATCATTTGAGAAATAATGCTAACTCATCAAAAAAGAAAGTAATGTTTACAAAAAAATATTGAAAGGTCGTGAATGTATTTCAAAGATCTTTTGCATAAAAAGTTTATGGATAATTACAGGTAAACTAGCTACATTGATTGCAAGGTCAAATTGCTAGGGAAAAAATATAATGCTATGTTTTGGTGGAATGAGAAGATGATATATTATGAGCTACTAATACTGAAGGAAATTTTTATACTGCACCATATCAAATCCACCAATAATGATTGATTTGATTCATCTATTATGTGAAAAATAAGATGTGTCGAAAAATGATGTATAAAATGATTTTGTTTCGTAATAACTCACCAACAAATACAGTCGAACCACTCAAGGAAACGATTGAGGCGTTCAGTTGAGAAATATTTTCGATTATAGCTTACTCATCAAACTTGGTTCAATCCGATAACCATTTATTTGCAGGTGAAACACACACCTTTTGAATAGCTTTACTTCTCATAAAAATATACAATAATGAATCGATTGCTGCTTTACTAATGAGCTGTTTTAAAAGGGAATCATTTTTTTGATGTAATATTCATAACAAGGTCAGACATGTGAAAAAAGTATGTAGCTAATAATAATGGACAATATTTGTAATGAAATATTTAATTATTGTGTATATTAAATATGTATATTCTAAAATACAAAAATAAATTGATCTAAAAATATAAAAATTTTGATATCACTTTTACACATCCATTAAATACATAAATAACGGTGTGAATTTAATTTGATTTACGATTCTTGTTTCGAAAAAAAATGTTTGGAAAAATTTTGTTTTTTAAATACAAAATAATTATTGAATTATGAAAAGTATACATAAATAAATTTTTTACATTAAACAAAAAAAAAAAAAATATGTGAAAAAGAAGTTTTTCATTTATTAGTAAACAACAATTATTTGAACATATATTTTCATATCAATTTACGGAGTCATTTTTAATTATTTTGATATTTTTTCTTTTAAATCTCAAATATATAAACATCTTATTATATCCTACACAATGTTTATTGAATAATTTATCAATTCAACTTATTAAATAGAAAAAAAATATTTCGTAATTTTGTTTTTCATTATTTTTTAATTTCTTTACTAGGATAAATAATAGGGAACTTGTTGGAATAAAAAGGGATTATATAATTATAAAAAATGTAAATAAGTAAATGTATAAATAAATTAAATTTTTACAATTAAAAATAAATCAAAAAATTTATTTATTAAAAACTTTATAGTATAAGTATTTCTTATAATATAAAAAACATATAAAAACAAGTTGCAATCAATCAGAGCTTCTTAATTTTGAATATTAAATATATATGAGTATTATATTTTTTACTCTGTCCTAATGTTTAATACATTCGTAGGCAGTTAAAGCAACATTTTATAAACTAAAAATTATGTTATTATAAAGCAAAAATTGTTAAAATATATAAGCACGCTTATATTCATATCACAGTACAAACTACTTTTTAAAAACATTATAAAATCACTTATTTATCTAATTTAAATTTTCATAAAATTAATAATATGTCATTGTAATATAGATCTAGGATAATTTTGAATAAAATTAAAACTTTTTAATTAATTTAATCACGCAGTTTTAAAAATTTTTTAAGAAAATATAATTAAATCATAATAGGTTTAAATTTTATTAGTTTATAATATATAAAACATAGTTTTAGTATTATTACATTTTCAATCCTATTAAAATAATTTCAAAAACCAAATAAATTTATTCATAAATTAATTTTTTAAAAAATTAAAAAAAATTATAATATTGTATTTAAGCTTTAAGATTAAAAAATAATTGACCAACATAGAATGTTAATAAAAATGCCTTTTCAAGCATATTTTTTATTAAATCGGAAAAGCATAAAAATTTAGCAAATAAAACCATGTTGCGTATTAAAGCCGAAAAAAATGTAATAATTTAAGTATACTAGATTGTATTAGTAATAATTATAATTTATTAAAATGGAATAGTTAATTTAATAATATTCAATTAAAACATTTTCAAACAAATTTATATTATAAATATTTTCATCTATAATACTTATATTTTTGATACTACTTATAATATTATGTCCATAATAGTAATAATAATTTATAATTACATTTAAAATTTTAAGAGATATTTTAAATACTTTTTATTAAGTATGTATAAAAATTAGATAAAATAGTATTTATATTAAGAGAATTAAGTAATTTTTTGTATCGAACTCAAGATTTCTTAAAATCTTTAAATTAATTTAAGCTTCTTAAAAAATAATTTTTCTTATATTTATTTGATAAATTACTTTCTATAATGTTGATGCAAATTAAAAACAATCTTAATACTATCTTTATTAATATAAATAAATTAAAAAATTAATATTACAATTAAAAAATAAAGCTTTAATGAAACACGTATACGTATTATTGAAGTTAGGCACACGCTTATCATCACAAACCTTTTTCAAGTTCATTAAAAACACATGTTTTACAAATATAATAGTCAGATCAAGGCACTAATAATGATGAAGATAAAATGACGTCAAAAATTAACTAACAATTTTTACATTATGTACTAAATTTTACCGAAAATAAGTCATAAAAATAGATGAGGTGTTTTTACAAATTTTTATATGAAAAATAGTTATGTTAAATATATTCGAGAGTACTTGTTCTTAAGTTACATGTAAGTGTAAAATTATAAAATCTCTAAAATAACAGCTGCGAAGTATATAAACATCGATGAGTAGATAATTTAATACAATTATATTTAATATCTAGACAATACTGCAATTCGTGTCTTAACAAAAAATGAGTCCTTATCACAATCTTTTTTTTCCTTTTTACTATCCATTTCCTTTCGCGTAAAAATATATAAACATGTTTATGAATATATGACGATAATATGGATAAACTCAATCAAGAACTATACATAAGAAATGCGCGACCACCTCTATGCCGAAAAAAGCGCAGGCCTGTTCCACACGAGAATTCCAGTCTCAAAACAAAGAGTGAACATTTATTTCGTCAAATAGCGATAACGATAAATTCTCGCAAAAAAATGAGGCTCAAGCAAGCATAAACCGACGACAAAGTTAGACTGAGGCTCGAGGTCCCACTCGCAGCCCGCAGTTCGCTCAGAATTAGCGGTAGCCAATTGGCGATGGAGGTGCGAACCTTCTCGTCCACGTGGTTAATCTCATTGTCACTGGGATGCTGCAGAATCTTCTTTAAGGATGTCGAAGACCGCAGGTTCGAATCATTGGGATCGTAGTTGCCACACTGGGGAAAATCCACCGGCACAGGCTGAAAATCTTCGTGTTCGCCAACTTTCAAAATGAGCGACATGCCCACCTCCGAGTGAAACTCGATGTGGCAGTGGAACAGCCAATAGCCTGCAAGTAGTTTTAACTTTTTTTTTTCTTCAAAGAATCTTGATTGTAATTGTCATGTTTATTCAAATAATAATTTATATTGTGGGAGATTTCAGGAGTTCGCACTGCGGTTGCACTTGAAATGTAGCTCTATCTACAATTTAACTTTAAAAAATTATTTTTATAAAATATTTGGTATAAATGGAATTTTATCTTTAAATATTATTTCGATCAAACAATGAATCAAATGATGAATTGCCAATTTATGCATATAAAATACAAGTTGCAAGCGGCTTAATTTTATAGTTTACGAACGAATCAATTGATTTATACGACATTATTTTTATTTTTTTTAAAGAGAAAAAAAAATCATTTATAAAAAAAAAAATTAAATTAAACAATAAAAAGTATTAACATTATAAAAAGTAAACAATGTATGATATCAAGTATTGTGATATATACAAGAAAATTAACTAAAAATTAACTGTTGTACGTTTTGTTAGATACACGTCGAAAAGTAGCCGAAGGTATCTTAAAATATCAGAATAAATATTTTTTGATCAATTCAAATAATATCAATAAAAATATTATGAAAAAAAAAATTTTCATGAATCATATCAATAGTATTACATACTATAAATGATATTTTTGTATAAAGAAATTAAACATAAATTAGGGTAAAAATGATGTAATTCAATATTATTTAATTTTGTCAAATTTTAATATATATTAATAATAAGCAAATTTATATTTGATCAGTTTGTGTATTTTACAATAATTGTATATAATGCAATAATAAATTATAAATAAAGTACTTTAATGGAAAATGGCTTCATTTATTTATACATTCAATGCATTTATTTATTTATTTTATATGAAAAGTTTAAATTAATTTTAAAAACTATTTTTTACCGAATAATGACAATATATTTTTTTCATCTAAATATTGACAATAATGTATTCTGTTACAGTCAAAATTTAAAATACATATTTAAAATAAGTATATCAATATTAATGTAAATAAATAAAATAAAATAAATGATCTTTCAAGTAATATAATTTTTATTTTATTGTGAATATATTATTTTCGATATATTGGTTTTATTTTTCTAAAAAATATTTTTTTTTTAAATACCATACATAGTGAGAGTATTGATTTTATAGCAAATTTTTTTGTACAATCTAAGACCCAACTTGTTACCTATAATCATTTGTATATATTTTTGTATTGATGCTTGTTATGTTTCACAAAAATATCATGTAATTATGTCATTGATTAAATGTCAGCTCAATTCTTAGAAATAAAGCTCTAATTTATTACAAAAGAATGTTATAAAGATTGATACACCGTGAAATAATTTTTAGATAAAATACTGCATAACCTTATTGTAAAATGTATTTAAGATTTATTCAACATTATTTTTATGGAGTTTGGTTGATGTTTTTATAATATTATTTGAAATATTAAATACTATATTAATATTAGAATATGTATTTACGTTTTAAATATATAATGTTAATATTTACTGACAAATACATGTTTTTCTCGCTACTAAAACTGTATATAAAAAAAAAAAAAAAAATTATAATTATTTTAAAATGAAAAGTAAAACTTAATTTTTATGTATTTTTCATACATATTATAACAACGACATAAAATAAAATATGTTATATGTAAGAGTAGTCGTCTCTTGCTCTAATTATTCGAGGCCTCAGTGTAACCTTATACTTTACTGTATCCTCAATTTGGTATTCATGTTGAAAAAAATAAAAAAATAAAAAAATGCGTAAAAAAGTTAAATAAATTAATCATTCTTTGCGAAACAATTGTTAAAAGACTAATCGATAGCCGTAAAAATAAGTGCATAAATTATTATGTTCTATCGGTGATAAAATCCTAATCAATGTGCAAAGGATAAGAGTAATTGTTAATAAACACCTCCGTATCAATAAACTTTAATTCACTCGATGTTTGTATATCTAACGAAATGTCATTAAAGTTTTAAACAATAAAAGCTACATAAAGGTTTCCGCGTATCAACAAATGGCATTTCATTTAAATGCTGCTGTAAAATAACTAAAAATAGCTAATTCGAGCTACTCAAGCCACTAGTCATGATTGGCTTTTGGGAAATGCGTCCTGACACCCAACTGACTATTAAAGTACGCGTTATTAGTCTAAGTGCATACCTGGATTGTTGGCAAGGAAGCGTATGACCGTGTAACCGCCGTCCGGCACTGTTACCGTGTCTTTAATAGGCGCCCGATTCATCTTCCTGCGTATACGACCTTGGCGATCGGCCATCCTCACGGCCTCCACCGTCACATTACTCGCTATCCGCTCCATCGCCACCACGCGAAAATCGTGTCCGTGAAGGTGAAACGGATGGTTGGCGTCATACGGCAGACCTATAATAGCATTACATGAGCGTCCAATGTATGCAAATGCTTCATTGCACCTTCGCCGATCTTAGCACACATAAGGTTCGTCGAACCTTAGGCACAACTCGTGTCTCCGCGTATTCTGGGAGCAATTTTCCTCACTTTTCTAGAAAACTTTTCTAGACCGATGGAGGTTTCCCGATACACGACAAAACTCACAATGAGCTCACGCGAATTTTTCTGTACACTACTTTTCAAAACGAGACAACATTGAGTCAGTTTATGGCTAAAGGAAGACTTTAAATTTAATTTATTATAATTATTTACTAAGTTTTCATTTCTAATACCAACGAAGAATATGGGATACTTGTTTTCAGTTTATTCTGATTGCTTAATTTACCTTAAATTTCAAAAGAAATGCTAGAAGTTGTTGTATTTCTTTTATGTTCGTAACCACATGTCAACAATTATTGAGGAAAATTTCAAAATTATTGACATTATCATAAAAATATACACAAAAATTTACGCTGATGCATCAATTGAATTTCATACTACACATAGGTTTGAACAAATATTTTGTCATTTTATTAAATTTTGTATATAATATCTTTTAAATAATGGATGCGTTATTATAGCCTGTGCACAATTATTAAAAATATGTAAATAAATTTAAATATAACCACGCCGAGTTATAAATTATAAAAATTAATTATTATTATTAAATTGCAGTATAAATATAATTATAAATACGTGTTTTAAACGTGTAATTAAAATTAAAAGAAAATAAAATTCAACTGCTATTGTGTATCTATGTGATTGTTAAGAAACTACTACTAACTAATAAAAATGATAAGGCATAATTGCTTATATATAAATATAATTAAATTAATTTTATAACTATAAAATATCTTTATATCGTGGTAATAAATAAATTATTAAAATATATACTCATAATAATTCGTCAAGTTTCATTAAAATTGTGATTTTGTTCATAAAAACTTTATGTAAGAAAATATAAAATATTAATAATCATATTTTACATCGAATCTTCACAATTATACTTATGTCATTGATATTTATTGGAGCAATAAATAATATAAACATTTGTAAACATTCTGAAATATGCATTAAATCTTTTTTACATATTTATATATTTTAATAAATGTACAAAAAAGTTTTCAGTTTCAATACTAAATAATTTTTGTGGTATATGTGAATGTAATAGTCTAATTATGTTCTGTACAATTATAATCCAATTATAAAAAGGTGTTCACGATATTAACACGTGTAAAGGCAAGAGTCTTACGTTAGAAAATACTCATCTGAAAAAACACTTTCCCATTTAAGGATGCATGTAACAATGTACAAATATCAGGTATTTCTTATGTAATGTAAGGCCATGATTTATAGAACCTTGCATGATCTATTCTATATAATTTTTTTTTTCTTTTTCTTTTATTGAAGATTATTACATTTATATGAATTTACTTCATTTCACGTTCTATTGCATTAGTTTAAGTATGATTATACTGAACACTTGTGTATTTATACACTTACTTTAAAAATACTTAATATTCAGTAATAAGTTATGCAGTAAAATACACCTAGAATTTTTTTATGATCTGTGACTTATTAATATTTAAATTATTTTATTTGCGATGAATATTAAAAATAAGAATTATTTTTAAATTTTATAAATAAAAACAATGTTTTATTAATTATAAATTTCTCTTATAATTTCATATTATTAGAAAAATATATAATTTGTAAAAAGGAATTTATAAATTAAAAAAAAGAAAGGAAATTGAGGTGATAATAAGAATTGCTTATTTTTCATAGATTATAAATGTGTATGGGAGTATAAAAACTAAAACCTACTAACATGCATTGCTATAATATTTATAAATTTTAATTTTAATAATATCATTTTAAAAGTATTTTAAGTATTCCTTATTGACTCCTAATATTTTAAAATAATTTTTTTTTTCTTAAGAATGAATGAACTTTTGTGACAATAAATGTTACGTTAATACCAAGCATACCTTCGTCGACAAGAATTAATTCCACAACACTGTTGAGCTTCACTTGAATCACGTGAGTGCATTTGCAATAGGTTCTGTTGCAATCCGTGACAGTACTCTCGTTGCAAAATTTACTCGAGTCGATTAGGTTCGTTTGTGACATCAGGGCAAAGGATGGCAGCTTCATTGATATATGATTCAGCTGTGGCGTACCGACTTTTTGTCTCACTGGTTCATGCAAAGGTATAGATGTGTAAAATATTTGTATAATATATACAACTGCGAATTAATTATAAATTGCAATATATGCTTCAAGTTAAAGTAATAAAGCTACAGTCATAAAATCATGATAAATTGACATGCTCATTAGCAGTGCGCAAATAAAATTTATAATATTTTATTTGTTTAAATTACTTTTCATGTAGATTTTAAGTCAAATTTTCAATTTTTTCCTCATAAACATCTCATGTCCTCATACTTTTTTTTTTTTTTATTATAGAAAATATAGTTTAAAATACTAAATTTCATAGTATTATTATATTGAAGAAACGAAATAAAAGAATAATTTGATTAGAGGTAAAATTAGAAGTATATTTAAAGTTAGTTTACGTACACACATACACATATATAATAATAATAATCGTAATTTTATAGTTTAATAAAATTATAGTTAAAAGATAAATTAAAATTGTCTGATAACTGAATGAAATTACAATAAATTAATGATTAAATATAAATTAAAAAATTTTTAAAAAATTTTTTTATGCGAATATATGAAATTTACATTTCAAGATATATATATTTATATTTATGTATATTTTTATATTTAGGTCAAAATTAATATTAATAATATTAATATTAATAATATTACTTATTAGACAGTATCAATTTAATTATTCAATCTAAATTATATTTATTTAAAATTAATTTATTAATTATATTTATTCATTTTCTTGATTACTGACAAATATTTTTCATTCGATAGAGATATATTTATGAAAAAATGTTTTACTTTTATTCTAAGAAAGAAAATAATAACAAATTTGTAATAATAAAAAACTATGAATTTGAAATAATATTAAAATGATACTAGTAAAAGTATTTTATTAAGAATAAAGCTTATTACGCAGTGAATAAAATTAGTCTTTATTAAAAAATTTTTACAATAATCATGTTACTATTTCATTTTTAAATATTCATAAAATTTCAATTACCTTGATCATATCCATAGAAATATTGGCGATGAAATTCATTATTATCTATCATATAAAAATCGTATGAAATAAAAAACTGATAGTCAGGTTTTCTTGTATTAGCATCATTGTCTTTGTCAAGAGCTTCAAGGGACAGAATACTTAAAACATCCTTTGCTTCAGTTCCTTTATTTAAAGGATTAACTTGCTGAAATATAGTTTATTCTTTTAAATTATTCATTAAAAAAATTTTTCATTGTATAGAAATGTCAAATAATTTAATTTCATTTAAATTTTTTAAAATGTTTATATTTTAGAAATACTATATAAATTAATGAAACTTGATAATATTATTGCATGGCTATATAGTATTAAAAATAAAACAAAGCATTTAAAATAGTAAGCATAAACATTGATTACAATGTAAATGGTAAAAATTATAAGATTTTTTTAATCCATGTATGAATATTTCCAATAAAAACATTAAAAAGATAAATAATATTCATAAAAAAAGAAAGGAAACATACCGGACTTATTACTCCCGACACAGGTAAATCATAGGAAACGTGCTCTTCTGGATCCTTATCTGGTGCCCCTGCATACCGTAAAATTGCAACTTGATGAGCTTTCGTAAACGTTGGTCCACAATCCACCAATCCTTTAAACCTTATCCAATAGTTATTAACTGGTTGATTCATTTCAACAATTATGTCGAATCTTTCTCCGGCGTATGTGACTAAAGATTGAGCTATAAAAGTAAAATTGATTAAAAAAAAGAAAAATTATCGCAAATGATTATTAATTACAAAAAAGTGAAAGTAATTAAATTAAATAAAATTCGAAAAGTTAAAAGAAAATATTTTTATAAATATAGAAGTATATAAGCAGAAAAATAGTAAAATGAATTGTAACTTTCATAAATTTATTAAAAAAATTTGTAAAACTAAACTTTTTTAAATAAAATTAAATCAAAATATAAAAGTTCAAATTTTACCTTCCGTTGGTTCCACATCTTTGCCATCAGAACTCACAATCCAAAGCAAATGATGGTCAATCGATATTTGAATTGGACAATTTAAAAATTCGGCATTTATGATACGAAATCGGTATCTAAAATTCTAAAAAAAAAATTCCATTTTCTTAAAATAATTATTTTTCTATTACATTATATACACGAGTTATTTTTAGAATATACAAAGGTATATAACTAAAAAATTACTATATTAATTGTACATCTAGAAAAAATGATAAGTTCATAGCATTATAAATGAAAATATTTTTGATGATTTAAAACGAGATTTTGTTAATATATTTTGATAGTCATAAGAACTATACTCTTAAAATATGCCAAGGTAGAATTAAATTTTAATTAAATTTACGTATAAGCAATTAAATTGAACAATAACATGTATATATTTCAATAATTTGAGTAATTTATTTTATAGAAAAAACATTAAAATTTTAATTATTCTAGAACTAAGAGAACCTAATTAAAATTATAAATGTAGTGGATCATTATTTTGGCTGGAAGGATAAAAAAATTTGATTTAATTTTTTTTCCTTACAAGGAACTTAGTGTTAGATAAAATTTACAAAGATTACTGAAAATGTGCAAACAAATAAATTACGCAGTGGACATAAAAATTAAAAAAACAAAACAATGGAAACTAATTTGGAATCAAAAAAATTATAAAAAAAAAAGGAAACAAAGGAAACTTTTAGGTACAGTCGTTACATGATTATTATTAGTCAATATCAATGATGAAGGTCTTCGGTACGAGAAAGTTTATACATCCAAAAACCTCGTTAAAAAAGATCAGAATAAAATTTTCCTTTCTCTCATCAGACGTAAATTTTGTCTACGCTAAATGATTGATGAATAAAATCGAGAGAATTGGGAGACATTGTTACTTTAAAATACGAATGTTTAAAAATAACCTTGTGACTCGTATAAAAAAAACTAATCAATCGTTTTCAAGTACTGGAATTAAGAATAAAATGATGCATATTATGAGTAATTATGAAATTGTTGGGTATGTTTTACTATTATTCTAGAAAATGCATATTATTAATTTGATTTTTTTTGCTCATTTGTTAAGTTTTATTTTTTTTAATTTGTAGTTAATTTTTTTTTTTATAGTATAAGTATTATTGGAATAATTTACTAGCAATATTATTTTTTACCTCAATACAATTATTTAAATGTATCAGTTAACCAATCGAAACGAATTATTTTTCAAATAAGCTTTAGATTTAAATGATTGACACATATATTCGTAATTTTTATATTTATTATTACTGATATATGATCAAATTATTATAAAAAAATATATAATAATAATTATAAGTATATTATGTAATCAATTGATTATAATAAATTTATAAAAAGTAATTTCAATATTTGCCAAAATTTTTAATTAATGAAATAAATGTATATAATTCTATAATAAAAACTAGTGATATTTAAATTTATAATAATGATTAACATAACACTTGATCGTTACAGTGTATAAATATAAATGAAATATATTCAAAATTTTATGAAATCTTATTGGAACGTAAAATTCATATCTATTAGACTTATAATATATTTTAATATTTAAAGTCTTATAAAAATATATCTTTTATGACATTAGCAACGATAATGAAAAATATAATTTTTTTACTTAAATGAAGTAACTTGTAATAAATTAAAAACTGCTAATTAAATGTAGAAGGATTTAATTTTTTAAATATATATTTTAATAATAAAAATTTTTTTTAATATTATTTCAACTACTGTTATGTTAATATAAAATATAAAATCTCAAATATTGTAAAAATTCTAAATCCAAATATATCAATTGTATATGTGTATATTATTTAAATGCATATTTTATTGATTAAGTGAAAGTATGTTTTAAGTAGTCTGTCAAATATTAAAGATAAGAGGTAACGAAATTTATAGCTTGTGACTTGTAGCTTTGGAGATACCTATTTTAAAGTTTTTCAAATTATTAAAAGCGTAATGACTTACCTTCTTTACTGTGTATGTAGCAACAGGAAATAGGGGTTTGCTGTCCTTCTCACTTTTCAGTGTCGGTTCGAACCGGCCCATACCGTTTATTAGGATATTGGGTGGCTTATTATTACCGCTTCTATGATAATGGGCGAGGAATTTCTTAAGGCCAAGTTCATGATCCCAATCGGACACGATAATATGATGCTCATCAAAGTCGTAAAGATTGTGCAGTGGATCACGTTTTGGTGATCGACGGACTATTAGTGGTCCAAACATCCCATCGCCCCTTTGAAAACCTATCGATAAATATGGTACTTTAAAATTACACAACATAGATGTGCTTTTGAAATAGAAACAAAGAAATCAAGTACCATTAAATTATAAGGGAACATTAAAATTATTCATTTTATTTTTTTAAGAAAGGATTTTTCATACAAATGTGTGTACAGAAATCAATTTAAAAAAATAATATTTAAAGTACTATCATTCTTTTATATAAATATTACAATATTAAAAAAAGAATTTTTTTTTTTTATTCCATAATAGATGTAAATCAAACATTTTATTTTTACATATTTAATTCCATTAATATAGTTACTAAATAATAAATAAAAAAAAAATATTTTAATTTTTGTTTCTCATTTATTAAGCTATATTTATGTGTGTGTGTGTGTGTAAACGTGCGCTCCCGTATATTTGAATCTGTGAAAAGGTGGTGAGTATCACATTATATCCGTGGTAAATCAGTATGCATAATATCTTTATTCATTTGATTAATATTGTATAAAAATTATTTAAAATAAAAATTAATACTTCAAATATAAAAAAGATTTTGTAGGTGCTTTTATATCATATTATGGCAATTTTCATTTTTAACATATTAATGTACTTATATTAATCTTATAATTTAGTAAATATCAAGAATTAATATGAAAAATGATATAAATAAATATTTAATCTGAAGGTTAATTCTTATAATGAATTTTAATAAATTCTATATCGCACAAATTTAATTTTTTATTTTTGATTTATAGTTTTACAAGATAAAAAATTATCATATTACATTGTATAAAACGAAATATTTTCTGTTAGATGATAAAAAAAAATATTGTAATTAGATATTTTCTTAAAGGTCAAAATTGTTTATAATGAAAAAAAAATATGCATTAGAATTATTATTTATCCTTAAATTTTTTCCAAATTTTTTAATTCTTTTTACACAGTGTTAAAATTTTTCATAATACCTGCATCATTTAAAAATAGAATGATGATTCATAAATGTTATGGTTTAATATCATATTCACAGTATAATTCTCTAGTTGCTGTTATTTTCCGTTTATTTATATCAGGATTGCCTTTAGCATCAACAATTTATACGTAACAAATTATATGCTATATCATAAAAAGTTCATAACAAAAGAGTTAAATCAATGAAAAATAAAAATCATCACGTATCTTCGGTTGTGTGTTAATTAATCATTAAAGCTTTGTTACGTTTATTACGAAATTTCACAATGCGCAACAAAAGAAGCTAAAGATAAAAATTCCACATGACCATGCATATAAGTTGTATGAACATAGAAAAAACTATGTATCAATTTTTTTTTTTATTTCTCTGCAATATTTTAATTGAAAATTAAAATTACAATACAAGTTGATCTTAAATATTTAATCTTACGATTAAGCAAATGCAATTGAAAGATACAGAAATAAAATAAAGAATTTTTAAACCATAAACCAATTGACATTCAATATTTTTATAAATAAAATAACGGTTGAATAAATTTTATATTTGAATAAAGAAATTTGAATAAATTTAAAATTTTTCAAGTTATAACTTAATATACATAAGTGTATATAAAAATAAACATAAAAAAATATTTTAAAATTAATAATAAATACTGCTTTAAATTAAATTCTTTAGAAACTGTATATAAAACAATATATAAACATATAACAATATATATTTTTTATATAATACGTCCTTATACGAATATCATGTGACTGATCTTATTACTGTACATTATCACTCAGAGATAATTCTACAGTAAATTATAAAAAGTACAATAATTGCATTGCAGTGAAGTACTTTTATTGAAATAAAATCAACAATATATCCTACCGAAACAATAATTTGTTCTGTTTATAAATAGAAGAGTAATGTTGTACACATATTTTGATTTATTTTTTAAAAAAATATTTGTAAATTAAAATTATAATAATTAAAAATTAAAGATTAAATTTATAAATGAGCAATTAATACATTTTTATATTGATAAAAATTGTTGAAAAAGTATATTATCTAAAAAAATATTGATGTCATTAGTTGCAATCGACTAATTTTTTTGATCTACAAAATTGATAATTTTTAATCATATGGATATTGAAACAATTTTTTTCAATGCATTAAAAAATAATACACTAATTTAATATGATAATGATGTAAATTATTATGTTTTAATTAATTAGTTTAAGTTCATAGAAAAATACATTAAAATTATTTATTTACATTAATATGCAGTAAATAAATAAAACGTCATAAATTAAAAAACTATTGCACTACATAGATTCGTTTTTGAGTTAAATCACTGTGCGTGAATCAATGATTTTAAGCAAACTTTTTAAATTAATTTGAATTTAAATTTGAATGAAATTCATTCAATTGATTCTTATAATTCGATGTTCTAGTTAATTTGGATGAATTCACAAAAAAGAAAAAAAGAAAAAAAAGAAAAGAAAAAAAGAAGAACAAAGATGAATTAAGTATAAAGAGAATTTTTCTTATATTTAAGTGCGAATGATTGTTTCTAGAGGCAATTAAAGCAATTAAACATAGATAATTGTAATAAAGAAAATTAAAATGTTTAATTATAGCTCACCAACGTGGGAGTGCCAGAAGTGCGTGCCATGAGGACTGGCGATGAAGGTGTACCGGAAGCTGTTACCTGGCAGAACTGGACACTGACTGACGTATGGAGTTCCGTCCATGTAGGGCGTCAAACGCATGTGTTGCCCGTGCCAATGCAGGGTTGTACTGTCGGCGTGCATCATGTTTACCATGTTCACCACCACCTGATCGCCCTCGCACACCTACAACCGGACAATCATCCATAAACATTCTTAATGTTTTCACGTATGCGAGATGAATTCCCACTATATAGATGCACAGCCACCCATCGATGATAAAATGCATATAATAGTTCAAATTCATGTGATATTCCTTCTAATTGTATAAAAATTATATTCGCGTTTAAAGTATTCCAAAAATATCTGTTAACAAGGATCCGTATTGAAATAAACATTTCCTGATAAATAATGAAATGATTCATTAAAGTTACTTTTTTATTATTTCAATATTAATTTTTTTATGAATTAAATCCATGACTTAATAAAATTAACTTGAAATATTTATTCAGATTTTGCTGATAAAAAAAAAAATAATAATAAAAAAAAAATAATAAAATAATCAAAAAATTATAAATATTATTTAACACTGTGCTTTCAACAGCCAATCCATTAATCTATATTTCTATTGAATTTTAACTCTTCTTTATGATATCTTTTATACGCAATGTAGATATGACTCGATGTATTGATCATTAAAATCGGTAATAAAATGCATATTTTTAAATAATCAGTAAATAATAAACAACTCTATTATTAAAAAACGATTTTATCCATGTAATTAGAAGTATTACTTAAATAAACATTTATATTTTTTCTAAAAATGAATAAAGTCCACAATTATTATTTATCAATATTTATTCGGTAATTTAATGATGCAATATTAATAAATAACGGATGTAAGAAATAAATTTTTATAAATTACAATAATAATTGAAGTTTTCCAAAAAAAATATTCACAAATATACCAATCTTAATTAAATTTAACCAAAACATAAATAATATAAAAATGAATAAATTAAAATATATTTTAGTATATTTTTTTGTACTATAACATGTATTATATTTTTTAATTTTTATTAAAATTTAATAACTCATGATATAAAATTCCTTAATAAAGTTTGTAAAAGTAAATAATATAAATTACAAAAATGTATAAAAGTAAAAAAAAAAATTATATACAAGAAAAATCGATGAATTGTTGTGTAATATCAACATAATGTACATTTTATTCTCTTCTTAAGATTTATCATATAATATTTTTATTTATTTTATTAGTTACAAGGCGTTATTATTAGTAATATTATTAGTAATTAGTTATTATTAGTAACAATACTTTTGTGTGTTTGCGTTACACATGTGTAATACATTTTTTTGTAATCAATAAAAATGTTTCGTAAAAAAGACAAAATTTCAATAATAGAGGATTATATTCCATAAAATAAATTTGTTTTAAGTGAATAAATTCATAATAAATAAATAAAATTCATAGTAAATAAATTCTATTATAAATTTAAATTTCTATTTTTAAATTGATTATAAATGTAATATCCTATGCAGTATTTCAGTATCCTACATATTATGTTTCCATTAATGCACGAATAAACGTTTAATACTTAAATAATAATAAATAATTATCTATAAATCAAAAATTTTATTTCAATAATGGACAATGTTGTCATCAAATTAATGTATAGCTTATATATATATATAATTATAAACAAAATTTTTAATATTATTTATGTACATTTGAAATTGTAATACAAATATTTAATAAATTTATGAGGTTGAATACCTTTCACTAAACGTTTATTTTTTTTATTGTGCGTCATATTTAGTTACTCATAATCAAATTTTTTCTCAACAGTTATTTTTCTTTAATTTAATAATGACATTGTGAAATCTAATTATTACATCAAATGTTTATGTGATGCAGTAAGTAATGTACTTAAATTGGATTCCCAAACTCATTTTCTAACATAATGCACAGCATAAAAAATGTGTTTGCTCGAATGATCCCGTAACCTAGTAATATTTTCAAGGTTGAGACAGTTATTGCAAGTAGTTGGAATACGATAAATTAAATAAATAATCAAGGAAATAAAAGAATTTAGTTTTATGAATGATTTCTAATAAATGCCAAGAGGTCATTTTCATTCTTTTTCTATGAAACGATTCGATTCATCTAATAACCTAAACTAGATTCAATTTTGTAAGATCTTATATGTTTGCATCTCAAAAATTATGAAATAAATTGAGTATGTGATAAATTAACTTTTTTGTAATTTAAAATTATGAGTTTACATGATATTGTATTAGTCTTTGAAACCGTTCCAATATTTCAACACTATTTAATTAATTACAATATAATAAACATTAATTAATTATAGCTGATAGATAAAATTTATTTCAAGAAATTTTTGGGAATTTCTTTAAAACTTAATTTTTAATGGATTTTTTATATTGTTATTAGAATGAAATATTTATTATTCATAAATCAATAAAAAGGTTTAACTTAGGCATAATTTGCATAATTAAATTGTTATTTTATTACAAAGTAATAAAATTTACTTCATGTTATAAATGCATCAATATGAAAGCATAAATATTAAGGAATAATTTATAAAGTTTTTTTTGTATTTTAAAGTTAAATCGATATAATTGAAGCTTTATATTTATTTTTCATTCATGAATTTAGATATATTTTTATATTAACAAAAAAATAAAATATATTCTAATTATATTTATATTTTTTAATTTTTTAATTAAATCATAATTATATTTTTTACCTAATAAATATGATTAAATATATAATATTGAATATTTAATATTTATCATTGTATGATTTAATATTATTAGAAATTACATTCATATGAAGATAACAAATACGTATATTTTGCATATAGTAATATTTGCAAAATTCATGACATCATGTTAGAAATCGTGAAATTAAAATTATAAATCTTGTTAATTATATCAATTAGACCATAAATAATTAACGCCAATTATGAATTAATAAATGGCATATTATTTACAACACATAATTTTTCCAATACATGATCGAGTATGATGCATAATATTCCGATTACTTTAAAAGATTACAGAGAATTATGAGATTAAGATAACTTATTTTAAACTATTAAAATATTGCAACATTTTATTTATTTTTCCAAAAATCGTATTAAATAATATTGAAATTCATGGAAATTTTCAAATTAAATATATTAGAGATAATAAGATTTTATGAAATAATTTTATTGACTATAATAAATATTTGTTGTTGTATTTAACTTAATTATCTAAATAAAAACTTATTTATCCAACAGTTTTCAATATTTTTTTTAGTTTACTAATGTACTAATACCATATATAAAGAAAAAAAATACAAAAAATTTATTTGAAATAATTTTTAAAAAATGACATTTTATATTTTATATGCTCTAAACTTACAACTATAATGTATAAAAAATAATTCTTCAAAGATTGACTGATGTTTTATATTAAATAATAGGATTAAATATTAATATTATTTCATTTAATTATATTTCAATGTATTCATTACAGTATCATTAATTAATACTTCAAAAATAATCTGAGTATTAATTAATACGTATATTTCTTCCAGTATTTATCTAATAAATAATAAAATTTATTATGTTTTAAAAATATTAATCGATAGACAAAAAATGAAGGAAATTTTCTGTTGTTTTAAATTTAATATTATTTTATACCACTGTATTTTAATATTATATATTTTTATATTGTACATTCTTATATTATCACATACATCTGTATATTATTAATTTTTAATATAAAATAGAAGTAAGTACTATTAAACGAATTTGTTAATAATTATGAAGGATATCAAAATTTATTTAATTAATATTGAATGATTAATGATTTTTACGTAATAGTTAATATTTATGTAATAAGTAAATTGCATGATTGTAAATAAATAATAATTACCGTATCTAACATAGGGTTTGAATAAATTAAAGTAATGAATTATAATATGAATATTTTTGCTATATTTCAAGAATTTATAGATATCTCGTAGATTGTGTACAAAAAAAGTATACTAATATTATGTACGACAGTTAGTAAATTATTAATTTATTCAATCTCGATGAAAATATTATTATTCAATAATTTAAATTACTAATCAAGACGAAATAGAAACAAATATTGTTATAGTATTACAAGTAGTGGACCTTCATAAGTTCATCAGCCTGACTATAATTGTGATGAGCCATTAAATTTGACCTCATAGTTGTAAATAATCTTACATGTTCATATTCATAAAATTGACGTTTATTAAAAGAAATTGTTTTCGCTTTCATTTTCTGCAAAAGTAATGTCAGCTATTTTTTATTTTAACAATATGTTTCAAGTATTACGTACTTTATTCGCATTTATGTGTACATTTTTATATTTCTATATTTCCTGTACGAATACACTACAGAACATTCGTTATAAATTAAGCCTTATGAAATCAGTTGGTATGGTAATATTTGTTTTTAATACAATTCAAAATATTATTTACTAATAGTGTAAAAATAAATAAATATAATACAAGAGTAAAATTATTCCTTCGTGCCTTTCATTTTAAAAATTCATAATAATTTTTTTTTGGAAGAAATTATATTTTATAATCACGTGTATCCAAATATAAGGACACGGTTAAAAGCAGCTTAAACGTAATGTCTAACATAATAAAAAAAAAAAAAAAAAATTGTTGTAGGGTTCTTTATTGTTGTTGCGATAAAAGATTTTACATCATAAGGAGTTGGGTGCTAATGCGAAAGAGTCATGTAATTGTTTATGTTCATACCTCGACTGCTGGTCCGGGCATCTGTCGATTAACGACTACAAGAGGCCTTTCGATTCCATCAGCAGGAATACAGTCCGGTCTGAAGCAGTCGGTTATGTTGTTCGGACAGTCGTAACAGGCCTTGCTCATTGTGTAGTACTGTTCCACATTAAAAGTGTAGTAGCAGGTCGCGGGTGGTTCGTTGTCCTTGCAACTTCTCCGACAAGGATGCTCGGGCATGTTCATTTGAGCAGCATTTTCCTCGTCTGTTTCGAAACCCCACTCTGGGGTTTTTTCGTAGTAGACTGACGTCACCGTTTCTATCACATCGATTCATGCTTATTTATTCGAGATAATTTTTTTATTCAATACTAATGTCACCCCGATAAATGAAGGAAGGAAGGAGGAAGGAAGGAGGAAGGAAGGAGGATTATTTAGGAAGAAGTGAACGAACAATCAGAAAATTAATAAAAATTAAACTTAGGAATTGTGTAAACAAATTTTAAGCCATTTCAATATATTGATTGCTTCATGAATTTACCTAATGATCAAAAAATATTTCTAAAAAAATTTTCATTAAATTATTTTAACCACAAGCACATGCTTAAATTCAATTTATATATATTAATCCTTAACCGAATCATTTTATCAAATATAATATAAGGATAATTTATAAATTTAATTTTTACTTGTATAAATCATAGGTTTACATTAAGTAAAATAAAATTAAATGCATTGTTTATACCACTATTTTTTATACACGGACATTTTAATCATATTGTAATTTTTTTTTTTTTTTATATAAATTTTTTTCAATCTTAACTTATTCAATTCTTCGATTCTAAAAAATTAAAATAAGTACTTTCGAATAAAATCATCAATGATTATAAGTTTTTATTATTAATTTTATATCAAATGGAAATAAGATTATAATTAATCGAAAATTATTAATATATATATATATATATATATATATATATATGTGTATGTATGTATATATACATATACGAATACATATTCTTGTCATTATTATAAATTATTATAAATTTTTATAAACTGTACTCAAATCATCGCCTTTAGAACGTAGTAAAGGCAGTGAGCAATTTAAAAAATTTTTTTGTAAAATAACACATTAAAATTATATCTATGATAATTATCTATTTTTATTTATTTATAAACAGTAAATATATAATTTTTGAATATTTAATTACTATTAAAATTTCTACATTTTAAACAAAAAACAGTATCAGTCGAATTTTTAATTTTATTGATAAACTTACGAAAAATCGATTATATCAGATCTTTTAATTCTCATAAATAAGTTCAATTTCTTTCCTATGATGTCAAAATTTATATCTAATCAATCGTTTAATAATCGTAAATTCTTTATCACTTATGATTGATTAAATTTAAATTAGCTTGGCTAAAATTGACATGATATTTATTAAGTTAATTTATTATTTACATTTGATAAATTCAAACATTAAATTTATCTATTTATTATGATTTAGTGTATCTGTGATACATAGGTTTTTTTAATATGTATATCATAAAAAATTGATTACTTTATTAATAGTTAAATATAAGTATTTTGACTAAAAAATGTGTTAAATTAAGTTAATGTATTTGTAAAATTTAATTTAATATGTTTCTGAATTTTTATCTGAATATTATAATAATGTAGATTTTAAATAATTTTTTTTATTTCTTATATCTAGAATAACTAATTATTATGATTAATTTTTGTAATATTTTATTTAATTTTGCTTTTAAACAAAAATTTTACTTTTATTTACATTTTTTTGATATATAAAAAAAGAATGCTTTTTTAATAATTTCATAAGTATAGTCTGCATAAACTCGTTTTCTACTACTGAAATTAGGTTATTCAGTATCGGTTATTAACAATATAGTAGATAATATATGTTAAATTCATGTAAATATCATTTTTACAAAAAAAAAAAAATTATGACGCTTTAAGAAATATTAAAGAGGTATTTGATTTTCAAATTTATTAAGATTATTATCTTATTACAAAAAATTAATTATAATATGTTTTGAATTATTAAAAAAATATTATCATTACTATTAATACTATTAACAATAATATTAAAATAATATCACTATTATAATTAAATTTATTTCTTCCAGCTTAAAATATTTTTTTACATTGGCATTATTAAAGCTACATTTAAAAAACTGTATAATTACTTATTATAATCTTTAATTTACTAATATGAAGTATCATTAGAGAAGAAAATAATAACAATTTTATATATCAAAGAGTAAAGTATTAGAATCTAAAATAAATAAAAAATATAGAAATAAAAAATTATAAGAAAATTTATATCAACTAAATTATACTATGTACAGTGATTTATTAACTATTTTTCGTTTTCATTTGCACTAGTAATTCTCAATTTGATAAAGTATCAGAGTATATGTTATTTAAAAAAAAAAATTCATGATATTATGTTTTAAATAATCTTTATATTATTTTAAAGTTAATGATTTCATTGATCTTACCAGTGAGACATACATGTGATATTAGTTGGAGAAATGCGAAAAGTAATAATTTCACTTCCATCATGTATTTCTATAAAATGAATAAACTAAATTTAACAAATTAATGGTAACAATAATGTATTTTAATATTTAGATTTAAAATTAAGAATATTTCTCGTGCGATATGTTACGTCTACAATTAAAATGCATCAAACAATACACCAAGATTAATCTGATCTATCCTATTTATACACGTATCAGGTAATTTTATGAAAATAATTAATTTTATTAGTTGCGTGATAAAAATTGTGAAAAAAAAATCATAAAATATACATGTCACTTCTGTTGAAATTATGCATTTAACTCATAATTTTGTATTCTATTCTTTGTGTCGGCACTTGATTCAGATAACTTATATGCCGTAACACAATATAAATATTTATCAAAATTCTTATTCAATTGGATCGTGTCCAGTCAAGGTGCGAATTAACAATAAAAGAAGTATTTATGCACTGCGAAACAAGGAAGCGGATTGACACCAAACTCGTAAAAACTAAAAAATCATCTCGAGCACAAACGCAAGTCACCACCGAAACGAAAAGTCTCACTCTTCAAAGAGAAATAATACCGCGGGAGAACCGATCGCAATCCTCATCGCCGCTCGGCTGAAAGAACCTTCCCGAAAAAGGCCAAGACCTGGAGATTCCTGCGGCCGTGGAGCAATCGCGCGCAATCCTCCGAAAACCGGGGACTCAGCTCCGGACTCCAGAGCTGCTCGGGCACACGTGCGGTCCTCGTGTCACGCGCGTCCGCGGGTGTCCACAAACTACAAACGGAGGTGTCGCACGCTCGACTGGAGCCCGGAGACCCCGACACTGTCTTGTCTTGGACGGGAGTCGCGTGGTGCTCGTAATCGCACACGCACGCACATAACAACAGTCTCGCAGTTGGACGGGAGTCGAGGCGAGCCGAGTCGAGGAGAAAGCGACGACGCCGTCACCTCGGAACTTTGGGAATTTTCGGATCGCCGGAGCTTCCCCAAGGCTGCGCGGTTGCGATTATTCCTGATAACACCCGGAGTAAAGAGGCATCCGCGAGTCTCGCGGCGGCGGACCCCGACTCTCGTGGCCCTGACTGCGGCTGCTGATTGAGATCACGGTGAGGTTGCCGAGCAATAAAGCACACTCTTAAAGACTTACCGACAGCCGGAATTACCAACCCACAATTACCTTTAAATTGTCTTTATATTTCGTTGGAACAATAAACTAATATGCTAGATCTTTCTGTTTTCAAGAATTATTAATTGTTTACATCATATTAAAATGCACTTCAAATCAATCAACATTTAATTTAGTTCTGAAAATCGCCGTATCCCTATTGTTTGTAATAACGTGTACAATCTCACAATCAAATCGCCGTACTATTTGTTTAATCAAAAATTTATATCCCCATGCATATAAATAAATTTGATTTTTCAATCTTTTCAAAGCCTTATTTACAATAACCGTAGGTTGAGCTTTTCTTAAAATAAAAAATAAAACAGAATATTTAAATTTTCCTTGAGTTAATTCAATTATTTTAACCTGTAAAATTTTACAGCTAAAAATCTAATGATTATATTTAGAAGTAAAACCTGTAGAGAAGTTTTATTAAAATTGAAATAATTTATAAATGGATTATTTCTTGATAATTAGGATTCATTGTATTGGTACTTACATATTAAATAAAATTACAAGCATCGTTTCGCTAAATTAATAAAAATAAATTTAAAAATAAATATCGATATTAGCATAAAAAATGTATAAATATTTAAAATATTGTTGTTTATTTTACATTAAGAAACAGATTCATCATATAGAAAAACAAATTTTGTTAAAAACCCTATAAAAATGTTTAAACTTGAACTATTTTAAATTCATTACTTTTCAATTATATACTAATCGTAGTTATAACGAATAATCATATTTAATATTAAATACTTGATTAATTTAAGGAAAACATCATTTAGTCTATCCTTGTACCAATTAAGTAGATAATAATTGAAGTATTAATATTTTTCTGTGAAATTAAATAATCTTATTTGCTCAATAATAATGTACTTTTAATCAAATTAATAGCTTTTTTAAAACTTACTACAATATTTTTAAATAAATGCTCAAATCCTTCTTTATCTACCTTATGTAATTTTTTTTTTTTTTTTTTTTTTTAAAGCATCAAAATTCTTTACTTTTCTTTTTCTTTTATTTTTAGTTACAATTCATTGAACACAAATTAAGAATCTATTCTTTTTTTTTATTTATTTTTAATCAAATGTAGATTTATATAATTTCATTCTAATATCACAACTTATTTTTAAATATTTCATTTGAGATTTTATTTGAACCATTAATTGTTTATTTTTAATAAAACATGACAATACATAAATTTATTAAAAATAGTTAAATTTTGTTTGATTATTTAATATATTATGATTGAATCCATATTTTTATGCACAAACATGTGTATTCGTGCACAATTAAGTGCTTGTTGCTATGGGAATAAAATAAGCTCATGTTTAGCATAATATGAAATGTATGATTTTGAAGAGTTTAAATAAGTATTTTTTCTTTTATACAACTACTTTTTTACAAAAATAATATTCTGTCCTATTGCTGCTGTTATAAACAATAATTTTTAATTTAAATAAACGTTTAATTTTTTTTATAATAATAATTTTCAAATCTTGACGTATTAAAACTTTAAATTAATTTCATTTTTTTTTTAAATGAATTAAATTTTTTCAAAAATTTAGGAACAATGTAATTAATTTTAATAATAACAATAATATTATATATAATAATGGTGCATATAAACACTTTTTTGTACGTTAAATAATCATGGTACGTAATATATTATTATTATTATTATTTCAATAATTACAATACGAACAATAACGTTTGCATATATTATATTAGTCATACAGATTTCCAAATTATTAATAACAGAAAATATGAATAAAGTATTGATAGCTTAAATTTTGTTATTTTATATTTGTACATGAAAATAAATACTTTCTAAATTAACCTTTAACCAATTCTATAATATATATTATATAAAAAAATATTGAATTTAAAATAGTTGAAGTTTAAAAATTTCTATAGGATTTTTAACAAAATTTATTTTTCTATATGATGAATCTGTTTGTTAATGTAAAATAAACAACAATATTTAAAATATTTATACATTTTTTATACTAATACCGATATTTATTTATAAATTTATATTTATTAATTTATTAAATATATGTACTACCAGTTGAATGATCAAAAACTAGGATGTCATTCGTTAGATAAGTAAATTCTCCCAGTCCGCTTCGTCTGATATCTCAGCTGTTTTAGTTTTAGAATGATTAATGCCTTCTAATTTACTATTTTACCGACCACACTTTTTTGATTATTTAAAAAAGTTCATAGTTTTAATATCAATAAATAAAAAAAAATTTTCATCATTAATTTTAAAAATTTTAAATGTCTTATAAATGAAAATGCTACAAACATCATGGTAAAACATTCCACTCAGCATATTAAATCAATATTTTTATTATTCAACTTAAAACAAATTTTTAATTTCGACACATTTATTTTGCATACCTTCCTATTGCTTAACATTGGACAGAATGACATATCGGAATCTCTCGAGATTCATTTTCTTATAATTTCATACAACCTACAATAGTATTTTAGTTGCTAGCTTTTTTCCCGTGAATTTTAGATTTGACCATCAAATTATATAAAGTACATAAAAAATATATTTAAAAATTCTGAAAGTAACACTAGTTTCTCGTTTATAGTCTATTTTATCTTTCTTCTTTTTTTATCTGTTCTGTAAATAGGGTATATAGTCTTTTCGTTTTGATTTTATATTATATTTATTATTTATTATATTTTAGAAACTATTAATTATTATACTTGCAGTGCTTCTAAAAAAATGTTTCGTATAGAATATATACTAAACATATAAAATAATAAATATTATATATATATATAGAAAGAGAGAGAGAGAGAGATGAAAAGTAAAAACTTAATAATTTTATTTAAATCTGTCTCAATATAATATATTGTTTTTTAATATGATTATCTTTTGAAATAGATTTGAAATATTTTATTATTTAAGATTTTTATTTCATAATATAAAAATAGTATTTAAAGTAGCATGTAACTCTAAATAAATAATCACTAAAATGTAAATGATTATTTTGTATTAAGTATATAAAATTGACGATTAATTGTTCTGAATATTATTAGAAAAAAAATCTATAGAAGGTGAAAAAATATGGCTAGGCTAACCATCACAAATTTATTGTAAAATGAACCCTATAATCCTATAAAAATGCCAAGTATTATTGTATGAAAAATTACTTATTATATTATCAGACCAAAAATAATAAATAAATATAAAATGTCGGTGTAATTTATAGTGAAATCATAGTTTATTTAAAATAATAATAATAGTAATAAAAATTGCTTCAATCATTTTACCTAATATACTGTATAAATAATGTAATAATTTCAATATTACAATAATGTTTATATTGTAAAAAATCAATAAAATGCTGATATTATATAATTTTTTTTTTTTTTTTTTTATCATTGTTCCTGTAGTCGCTCATTTAGGGAAGAGACTGTTGCATTCGTCTTTATTCGTAGTTATGCTTGAAAAACTCGCCATCAAAATAAAATTTCATGTTTGGATATGTAGAGCGCAGCTAAGATGGTTTTTCTTAGGTTGCAAATTTTAAATTTAAAATTCAGAACCTTTTTGAATGTTTCGAGATATAAACTTTCACGCAAGGTCCGCAATATCCGCAAAAAGAGCGGATCCCTCATACTCACCCTCTAGGACCTTTACTCTCTTTTTACTCATAAGGTCACCGATTAACATAATAATTAAAGGGTGAGCTGAAGCCACCCTGTGACGTTTGCTGGGTTATGACAATTCTAATCGACTCATCTTTACGGATTTAATTTTTATTGCAAAGAAAAATTAAACATAATTGACCGAGAATACAAAAATTATAATTTTGTCCAGGAAGCTTACTAACTAGTTCGGTAATGAGGTCTGGTGCTCATCTCCAAGTGCGCTCTTTCTTTTGCTTCCTATTGCACTATTTTCATAGTGAGCCGGATAATCATAAAATAGTGTTTCAACAAAGTCGAAGCGCTTTAAATATCCCAGGTGTCGCCGAATACGCATACTCGTTTTCTGTCGCAACCTGCGCCAAAAATGACAGAATCGCATTGGCCGATTAAAAAAATGACAGTAGGCACACCCCAACCAAGCTCACTACTACAATAAATGAGGTTTTGAGGCTATTCGATTGTATGAAGACATCCACATCTATATAATTTTTTGATATCAAAAATATGATTTTTATTTTATCCATTTTTGCATTTTTAAACTTGAGATCCTATTAACTTTAGTTGTTTTTTTTTTAAACAAATATTAAATTAATTAGAAACAAATTTTTAAGAAAGCAATTAATGCAGTTTTTGCTTTAAAAAATCGTGTTTATATTTTATTTATTTATTTCGTTAAAAATAAATATACGGAAGACAATAATGAAGAAGAAAACAATCATTAAAAAATATACTTGATCATATTTAATCTAATCACTACATTTGAGATAAAGTAAAGTAAAATTTTATTCGTTTCAGATGTAAAAATTGTTTTATACGAATAAATATTAAAAATGTATTGTAATAGAAATATTTTTTATCTGAAAAAGTCATTTTCTATGCTTTATTTTAATAATTTATAAATAATAGTTTTGTCAATTTTTATCAGATAGTTTTATTTATTTATAAATGAAAGAAATCAAGTGAACATTTGATAAATCTAAATAAGCAGTCTCAAAATTTTGTTTGTGCTCCGATAGAAACGTTTTTTTAGTGTAAACCTTTATGTAAAGAAATCAGTATTATTAAATTAGTGTCGCAATATGAATATATTCATTAAGAAAATTATATAGCAAAAATATTAATTGAAATAATCACTTTTTCACTTAATTCTTTATCATTTAAATTTTTAAATTCTACCTTTTCTTATATTTTAAATTCTTAATTTTATATTAATTATTTACAACCAATGCTATAAATTTTTATTAAAATATCAGCAAACATTTTTTTATAGTGAAAATATTTTTTATTTTTAATATATAACTTGTAACGCAGAAAAATCCAAGCGACAGTGAAACAGCTGCATGGGATTAGACACGTATGGGTAACCGACGAAAATTCAGGAACATGATACCTGAGCTTTTTACCTGCGAGAGGACCTTCTCCAGGAAGAAACTCCTCGATGACGTCCCCCTAGGACAGGCGACCAGACAGTTGAAGCCGCTTCGAATTACTCTCGCTTGATTATCTACGTGATCGTTATTTTCATCGATGCGATTAATACTTGTATTAATAAATAAATACATCATTACTGCGTTATATTCATTTTGTATTTTACTGAGCTAAATAATTCTTCATAAAAACTTTAAATAGAAAAAAAACTCATTAAAATAGTATATTAAGCTACTATATTTTAATAAAGACAAAATATTTCTCAGGTTCAGAACACTCGAAGGATTATATGAATAACAATATTTTATTAATACTTCTGTCCTATTTTTTTAATTTTTTATCTACAACACCAAAAAATTGAAATTTATACTTGTATTATTATATATATAATAATATATTTTTACTCATACTAATCATATAAGATATAATTATTAAACTATAATGATAAATAAAAATATTAAGAAGATTTTTATGTTAGCAATGAAAGAAACAATAAGCTTTACATGAATTATAATTAATGAATCACTTATTCTTAATTTTATATGAATGCGGTTTGTAAGTAGTAATGTAGATGGTGTGTTTAATTCATACATATAATTCACAGAATCATTATACTCGATAAATAAAATTTGAGTATACTGTGTAATAAATTCATTTATTTCTTCGTATATTCATTAATTCAGAACATATCATAGATTAGTGGATAATTTTCTTAATAAGTTTATATTTTTAAATACATAAATTGAACGTTATAGTTTCTCTATATAGTTTAATCATAGAATTACACTTTATGTTGACAGTATAATTAATATATGAAGATTAAGGCAAAATTTATTTTTCAAAAATATATTAAATTTAGTGCTTATATGTATAAGTAGTATTAGTATTTATATATATGAAAAATATTACCTTGAAGTATGAATCATTTATGCATTAAGGAAAGTATATTCAATTTTTATGAATATTACTAAAATTGAAATAACTAGAAGCGAAATCACCATTATATTTTATTGACATATGCGTCATTTAATAGTTATTTATATGTTTCATAAAGTGTATTTCCGCTTCTTTAAAAATTATTTTTTTATGTTAGGTTCATAATTTAAATATATTATATTTTTATTTTAGAACTAATTTGATAATTTATTTTCCTTAATTATAAATTAAAATTACTAAGATTTTTGCTATCGAGTTAAAAAAAAAAAAAATTCTTTTAAAAAAATGTATATTCAATACGTTTATTAATTCAATTTATTCAGTGTTTTATCTATTATTCTCAATGAAACAGAAAACTTGCATAATATTCTATAATATAAACATAAAAAGATACATATATTCATTCATATTTACATCATTGTTGTGATAGTTGTATTACCTAGTATGTACTATATATTTATATTTATTAATAATCTTAAGAAGAAATATATAAAAAATTTGAATTCAAAATAACTTAAATTAGGTAAAAAAAAAAATTTAAATAATTGCGTTTTTATATGAACTTAAATAAAGTTAAATTTTAATAAATATTAATAAACCTTAAATAGTGCATTCAACATAAATTCAAATTAGCAATAAAAATGCACAATTTTATTTATTTCATTTTTCATGTCCATAGCAATATACACTAAAATATTCTTCTAATTAAAAATAATTCTTTTTTTTTAAATAAATATTTAATTAAATTTAAATTTAACCACTATGTTTATTTATTTACATGTTTTAATTTAAACTATGGTTTTATTATATTAAATTTTTAATCTTAATTATTTTAAAATACATATTAATATTTGAATTGACATTTTTTATGAATTGAATTTTGAATCATACCTACTTTAATCGTTACAGACATTAATACTATTTAAAAATATTAATAATTATAATTAAAATAAATAAATAATAAAAATGTGTAAATTATTCAATTCACTAAATCTGAAATTGTATCTATTATTTTTAATCTAATTGAATATAATCTTTTAATTATAAATTAAAAAATTTGTTTTTATAGAAATTGAATATAAATCAAATCAATGTATTCTCAAAGACAATTTCATTATGCATCGTATGTAATTAAAAATATGAAGACCTTTCGAACCAATTTCCAATATTTAATTCAAATAAATTATTACTTAACGATGTTACATAAATATTTTTAAATTAAAAAAATTAAATTATCAAGCAAATAAATTTCTGTTTTATAATGTTAAGCTCAAAATAAAATACAAAGTCAAACAATTTGTTTATTTCTTTAACTTGCATAATTATTTTCTTTTGCATTATATGTCAAAAAATATAAAAATATGTTTTCTATTATATAACACAGTTATAAATTACCTTATACTATTATAAGAATATTATTACTATATATAACTCATTTTAATAATTAATGTTTACTTACTAAATAATGAGAAGTAAATCGTCTTATCTAAATTAACGTATCAAAGTATAATATATGCATTTTGAATATACGATTTTAATAATTATTGTAATTATACATTGGATTATTATTGATTATGGATATATTAATATTCTAATGAAACTAATGAAATAATAAATATGGTTGATTTATAAGTTTATGCAAATTGTTTCGTTTCTTTTTTTTCTCTTTTTTGTGAGTGTTTTCTTTTTATTAGTTTTTTAGAAACATAATAAAAATTACATAAATATATATATATATTTAGACTTTGAATTTTAAATTATTTAATATAATATACAAAAATTATATTAATCTGTTCATTCTTAAATTAAATTAAAAACATTATGCATTCTATAAATAAAATTGTATAACCATGTAAACTGCACAAATATCTTTTTCTTTTGTATTACCTGAAAAATACGTTAGAATTTTTTATAAATTGAAACATATTTTATATGTCAATTTTTTTAGTTTGATATTGCACGTACATAACTTAAAAAATTGTTTTGGCACTTATGTCATCTTAACAGATTCTGCGAACAAGAAGGGTAACCGTCATTGATATGTCCGTATAAGTCAAATATTTTAAACAGTATAAGATATATTTAAAAATGTGGAAAGTTCATTTTGTTAAGTGATATTAAATAGTAAACATTTGTTTAATTGTAAATAATAGGATTGAAAATGATGAAAATTTTCTTCTAAAAAGGTAACTTTACTTTAATTTATGTTTATTCTATAATATTATTATCGCTACAGTAAATTGAAATTGAATTTTTAAATAAAACTTTAAATTTTTACATCTTACAATTTTTCATTTTTTATTTTAAAATTAAATTTTAAATAACTAAATTTTGTATTAAAAAAATTTTTTTCATTAATTAAACTTAATTTGGATTAACTTTGAACCATTGAAACATCAAAAGTAAACAATTAATTTATAGTAAATTTATTTGTTTTAAAATAAAGGAAAATATATTTAAATAAAAAAAATATTAGATATTTGAATTATTTTATTATTTATTTATTTATTAGTATTTAATTTAATTTAATTATTATATTATTTAATTATTCATTTGAGTTATCTTCAAACAAAAATAATTGAATTGAATTTTATTATACTTTCGTTAAAAATAATAAATGTAGTTGTAAATATTATTGTAACGATCTATAACTATTTTTAATAATTAATGTAATAATAATTAATATATATGCAAGAACAGATGCATGTTTAATCATTTTAATTTATAATTATAATGTGTATAAATTATTTTTCAAATAATATATAATAATATTATAATATTTTTTAAAATATTTTAAAAATCGTCATTGCTTTATAAATAAATTCAGATATACTTCACTCAATATTTTAACATATTAAAGATAAAAATAAGAATATAATTTTAACTACATGTATCTAAAAAGTATTTTTTTCGTGTGTAATTTATTTATTCAAGTATATGTACTTCATATTATGCTCTTTTTCATCTACGTTATTACATGAACCAAATATCTTTTATTATTATAATAGTTTTTATTTTTGTGTAATAAATGTCGTTATATATATTAAGTAATAAATCTAAAATATAAAAGTATCCATCCATTTTTATAATTTTCCTTACTCTGGATATAATTATTATCAAAATCAATTATTAATTTATTCACTGCATCAATTATTTTCTATTTAAAAAATTTAAAAATTTTCTTGTATTATATTTGCTAATCATAACAGTTTATTACAAATTATAAATGTTTTATACTTTAATGTCTTTACAAATACGTTTTTATAATTGTTTTTCGAAAAATCTTGCAAACATTGTATAAGCATATTTCAAACAAAATGGAACGATTAAAATAATTTTCTTGTTCCATATTGTTTTGAATAAATAACTTAGATATTTGTATTGGCATTGTATAAAAAATGAATCACAATTCATGACGGCTTTCATCCTATAAGCAAATATACAATATAGTTCTATGATTACTGAATAATATAAAGTAAGAAGTAAGAACATGTTGATTACTCGTGATAATTATACAAGTAGACATACATTTCTCTTAACACAATAACATCAAAAATGAAAAAAAAAAATAATAAACGTTAAAATCGTTATGATTTTTAATTAAATTTTGGTATGTTTAAAAAGTATAGTTTTTTTTTAATATTTTAATATAATAATCTTTAATTCCTAGCTGATCAATAAAATAATCGATTTATTTTGAATAAATTAAATTTAAAAGCTAAAAGTATTTATGCATTCTCGATTGTAATATGAATAATTAAAAGGGATTCGTTTTTAATGAACATGATATATTTTTAAAAACGCCACCTTTTAAAATTGAAAATTAAAAATACCAATTTACTAGAAATTATACCATATAATATATTCAGAAAATACATTTCTAAAATATTTTTTTAATGTACAAAATATGTTTTTAATATATAGATATTATTTGATAATTAATTCAAAGAAAAATTTTCACAAATTAAAATTATGATTTAAAAATTCGAATAATCTATAAAGAACATTTTTATTATCAAAAATTATTATATACTTATTCAATTTTCATACAAAAATTAATTTTTATATAAAAAAACTAATTATTCTTTTAATTAATTAAGGAAAAAATAATATTGATATATTATTTCAATAACTTTTTGAAATTAAAAAATTACAAATACTAACCTTTACTTTTTTATACAGATAAATTAGAGATTCTTAATATCTTGATTTTGTGTTTAAAATATTTACACTCAGAAAACTAAACTCACATAGGTATTTTTTAAACAATTAAGTAAATATATATATTTTTTTAATAAAATTATTCTCATTTTACAAAAAAAAAAACATTTTAATTTTTAACATAAAATAAAAATTTTAATTTAAAACTTACAATTCTTATACTTATTTTATTATATATTTTAAAGATATATGAATACGTATTTATTATCAACACAAGCATATAAATAATACTTTTTTATATGTCACTAATTCGGATAAATGATTCACAATCTGCATTTATTTCTGATATCAGATTGTCACAGATTGCAGTACATATTTTTGAGCTTTTAATTATTTTTATGCTACATATCGTATCAGCCATAGCACTCGTTAAAACACATGACATTTATCTCAAAATAATTTAGTTTTTATTCACTGGATCGAGCTCTGTATAAATAAAGAGATAAGAGAAAAATTGACGAATATGTACTGTTTTATGATTGCGGAATTACACACTTGTATATATCTTTTTATGGTACCCGCATAATAAGTGAATTGTTTAAAGTTAAAATTTTTTTATATTCATAAACTGCAGCAACTTTTCGTTATTTCAATTATCACTATTTATAATATATAATAGAAAAATTTGCATATTATGAAAGTATTTATTTTTAACAATCCAATTTTTATAAATATTTATATAGTTTAGTATCATCATCATTGTATTCATTAACGGAAGTAACAGTGATATTAATGTATGTACTAGATAAAAAAAAAGCTAATAAATTAGTTTATAAATTTACTTAACCTGCTACTTAGTATTGGCTTATAAATATAATTATTGAATTATAAATATTTATATACAATTTGACATAAAAATAAATAATGGACTAACTTGTAAATGTTATCTATCTATCTATATATATATATATACATTGCATATTAATTTACAATATTATCAATATTACATTTATATATCGTATTATTTCGTATTATTTCAATGAAATACCTATGAAGCAAAAAAGGTAAATAAAGTCAAATTGTAAGCGCGCACACACACACACACACGTGTTTATTTATTTTAGGACTTAATCATAAAAATTTATATACTTTTCTAATTATCAATTACATATACAACTTCGCCAAAGTGTAGAGTTATTCTTTTATTAAATTTGATCCAATTATTAAAAATACTTGTTATTTCTTGCACTCAAACTATTTTTATGATTTTATTATTATTGATATTGACATTATTAATTTAATAGTATTAATTTAGCAAAATTAATTATTAATTTTGTTTTTTAAAGTATTAAGCAATGGTATTAATAAATTATGTAGATTTTATATTTATTTTATATTTTATAACTATTTATATTATTTAAAAATTATTTTAAATTAATTTTTTATTACAAACATACGCAATATACTAAAATTTTGTTAACTAAAAATAAAGTTTAATTTAACAACTTCATACTGTATATATACGTGTACTTCTAAAATTTAAATAAAAATTTTTTTAATTACTCAAAATTTATAAATTTAGTTTTATAATTATAAATTGTGTTCAATGTTTTGAACATAAAAATATATGAATTATTTATTATTAAAATCTAATCAAGACTGATAAAAATTTGATTGAATTCTTAATTTAATGATTTATACATAATATTTTATTTAACGTAATAGAACCATTTTATAATAAACAAGGAATTTATTTAATTTTATGAATTTTATTAAAGTTAAAATAAAGAAGTATTTTAATTATGAATAGTATAAAGTTATTAATATAAAAGTATAAAATATAAAATTTTAGCTCAAAATTATTTTTCAATTTTTATTTACTTGACGCAATAAATATAATTTAAAAAAAGATAATTTATGTAATTTTGATTTTATATTCAAAACAATGTGTATAAATTATTTTGTTTATATTTGTATAATTTTTTAATTTAAAAACACATATAAACATTGTGAATTTTAATGAAATATTATCTTTCAAAATATATATTATAAATGATATTTTGTATTATAGATTAATAATATTATTCATGATTTTATAATAAATGCACATGATTTTAAAAAATAAGCAGACGTTTTAAATTTCGCGCGTTCTGGTTTTTTTTTTTTTTTATCATGTTGGTATAAATATCGTCAACAATATAGCATTATCACGTATTATCAGTAACATTTCATGCTTATATTTTGACAGATATAAAAGTTCCACGTGGCTTGGTATATTGAATCATTTTTTATTTTCGAAAAAAATAGATTAAAAAATCCGTATTAAATCTTGTGTATAAAATAAAATTAAGTGTTCTAATGAACTTTAAATATTGCTTATCGTATTTTATAAATCTAGTTTGAGTAGAAAATATTTGTATAAGTTCAGAATCAATGAAAATGTGGAAGTAGTGAACAGTATTGTTAAAAAAAAATCTTCGAAATATTAAATGTTTTCAGCGTAAAATGTGCGAACAAAACTTTTTTGGTAGTTAATAAATTTTACACTAAAAGAGTTTTATAAATGTTGCTAATATCTACTAAATGACAAATACGATGCGTATTTGTAAAAAAGTATTATAATTGGTAAAGAAACATGAGTACATAATTATGTGAGTGAAACCACAGCTTAATCATCCAAATAAAAGTGAGTGCACAAATCAATCAATATGTTCTATGATCAAGGCCAAAAAAAAAACCGCGCTCAATTTCGTTAATTGAGAGTTTATTATGCTGTGCTTATTTTGTTTATTTTATAATGTGTGATGAATTATTAATTCTTGCTAGAAGGTCGTATAGTGAATAAGAAAAATTATCCTCAAAATTATGCACAATATGCTTTGACATAATAAGCAGAAAATTCCCAAATTTGTGGAAAAACAATTTATGATTTTTACGTTACGATGATGCAATTGCTTACACATCATAATTTATTTTTGATGTTTAACCATAAATAACAACGTACGTCTCAATCGTCATATTTATCTTGTATGGCTATCTGCGATTTTTTCCCATTAGCAAATCTTTTTATTTTTGGAAATAGCAAAGGAGCAAAATTTTGACAGCATTAAGGAAGTAAAGACTGCATGTCAGGAAGAACTCGGACATGCCAAACAATCTTGAGAACTTGATCTGATTCGAGGGTTGGAAAAAGCGCTACTGGAACTGAACTATATATCATGGGGATTAATTTGAAAGGAATAAAATAAATATTGATGAATAAATATTTTTTAAAAACTACATATTTTAAATATAATATTTACATTTGTACATATTAATACATTATTTTTTAATAAACAATAATGCTATATTAAAGATATATTAGTTTAAATTTGTATTTCCTTCTTTTTGTTTATGTTGTCGAAGCCTTTTAAGTTTTTTCTTTATTGTCATTGCACCTGATATTATTAATTTAATAATAATTAGTCAATTTAATAAAAATATTTATTCCAATATAAAATATTGCAATTCTTTTCTTTTTTTTTTACTTACAATTAAGTACTTGCCAAAATTCTTTTTTTACTGCTTTAGATTCTTTGGCCTTGCTGTATAAAATAAATTTATTACTGTAATTTTATTTTATGAGATTTGGTTAACTAGTAAAATAAATTTTATATAATTAAATTATAGCATTCATATTTTTTCTTTAAAAACTGTTTGTAATATTAGTATCGTTAGTAAATTATTTAAGTAATTAGTAATAATCATAAATATGAATAAATTAAAATTTTTAAAAAGCTATACATTTTACCAATAACTGTTTTACACTTGTTATACAAATTCATCAAAGTGAAATCTTATATTTTTGAAATACTAGATTACTGAAATATATTACTGTATCAAAATTCAACTTAAATAGTTTTATTTACTATTATGTATTATAAAATTATAAATTTAATATACATATTTAACCAGTAGAATACAATAAGACATATTCAATATGATTTCATTTCACTAATCAAAAATGTTATTAATAAGATAGTCAGAAAAATTAAAGATTGAAAAAAAATTTATTTATTTAAATGCTTATATTGTAAAATATATATATTATGTATTATAATATATATATATGACTATATTTTATAAATGTTTAACTAAAATGATGTATTCAAGAAAAATTTAAATTAAATGAACTTTATAATGTATATAGATTTTATCACATTTATGTTTGAAAATACAATAAAAGTTTTATAAAATAAAAATAATTAGATTAAGAGTTGTTTTTAAAAAATATTAAAATATATTGTTAAAACAGAATTTTATTTTAATACCTTAAAAAATTGATGGATTATTTCAAACTTTATCATTTGATAATTAATTATTTATTAAATTAAATTGTTTAAAATATAATGTAAATTAATAATTTAATCAAAGTCGTATATTTATTAAACTATATATCATATAATCAATAATATTTTCTATACAGATAGATTAGGTGTAAATATCTCACCTTTGTTCCTTTTCTCTGTGACTATGCAAAAGTTTTGTTAAATAAATAGATTCCATTGAAAGTTTAGGAAATAAATATAATCTTAATGATTTTGATTTTTTAAAAATATTTATATATTTAAACCCCATCTACAAATTAAAATTAATTCATTTTTTGTGCATTATTCTAAATATTTTTTCTTTTTATAATATATGTATTTCTTTTTTAATACTTACAAAATTAAAATATTGCATTAAAAACCACAACCATAAAATAAATTTTTCATGTAATGATTGATATTTGTAAGAAATTAATAAATATTTTGGAATGATTATAATATAAAAAATAATCCTATAATAAAAAATTTTATCATAAAATTTAAGAAAAATTTATAATTTAGTAACTTCAATTACCAAAATAAACAATATATTGTGTTCATTAATTTAATATAAATTTGATGAACCTTCTGTGGCCAATTTAAATATAATAGTCGATAACAATCCAATAATAACATATCAATTATTTTTATTAGAAAAATATTAATAGGTGATTGTAAACTGTAAAATACAATCAATTCAAATATATATTTATGTACCACATCTAAAACTTTTAAAAATGTTATTAAACTTATATTGAAATGTTACTTATTCATATGCATTACATTTTGCTAAAATTTTCCAAAATAATTAATATAAATAGACAATTCGAAAAGCCATTAAGCCAGTTGTTGTATATAAAAATAATAACTCCACAATAATGTATATAATAACTTTTTAAAACAATAATATTAAATTCTGACTTTAATAATGATTCTGATAAAAATATTGTATATATAATAATGATAAAAGTAAAACCACAACTCCATAAAACATTAGAAATTCGATTTCTATGTATTAATGGATAGCCTAAAGTGCGAAAATATACCTGAAATGATAATTTTATATTAATTCTTTTTTTTAATCATAAAATTATTTAATATCCATACATTTAGACACTTTTGATGTATAAAATGTATAATGGTCCATATTAATGTCATATACATGATTTTTAAATAGTAATGTACAACATTTGCATTGACGATCCAATTGTTTTTTTCTTTGAATTTGAAATGTTGCATTAAAGGAATACTTAAGCCCCAATTGAATAAATTATTTATCCATTGATAATTATTACTTGAAATATTATATAACATTGTAGGATATACAATGCCTGTAAATGAATTAGTTGAAAAATTGAAGAAAAAAAATAAATATTTAAGAAATGTATTACTTACAAGAATTTATTTACTGATATTTTAATATTGATATGCAAAGATTTTTATAATGTTCTGTATCATTGATATCAATTAGCAAAATTAAATAAGATTTAAGTTTTTAAAATACATTATTTAAAATTTGTCGCAATAATAGTTCCACTGCTCTATTTTTAAATCTAACCACATAAAAATATATATATTATAATAGTCACAAATTTTATTACAAAATTTGTCCCACATGACAATTTCAAAAACTAAAATAAATGTAAATTATTAGCTGTCATGATCGAATAAAAATCATAAATAATTGGAAAAATGGCATTATTTTTCATATTTTCACCTCCGCGTAAGGATAAATATTAAAAGCAGCTGAAAAACCCTTTATCAAAGGAATATATGATTGGTTATTTATAAAAAAAAAAATGCTATAAATAAAAATTTGTAACAATAGGATATATATTTAGGATAGTTGATATACGTTTGTGTTTGTTGACACCGTGACAGAGAAACTGAGTGGATTTTTTTAACTATACCATTGTATGTGTGGTAGAATGATTATCAACGCGGTACTTTCAAACCGCCTCCCAATTATTATTCGGCGCACAGATGCACGATTGTGTAATAATTTTTTACTCTGTGTGCTTGTTCTGTTAACAGGTAATTTAAGTTCCTGATAATATGCTTCATAATTTTTTACAAAATTATAATACACGGGCAATAAACAACAGTGCTCGGACATTGTATACAATAATTATGTGCTGGATAAATCTTTATCCCAATTTAATGCAAAAGACTAATAACCAATGAGTGCGAGTCATTAAGAAAGTAATGAACTTTCGCCCGGATAGTTATTTTTAATTTCTGTAATTGTTGACGGGATGCAAACTGTATCGCAGTTAAGACAAGACATTTTTTGCGTATGATGATGGGTGCCGCTGTTTTTGGATGATGCGTCGATGTTGAATCGTACAAAATTTTCACGACAGTACTAACAATAATATTGATTGTATTATAATTTAAATGCAAATTGTGTAAAAAAGTTTAAAATACTTGGTTTATATTATTATGTGGATTATCAAATAATTAGAATCTATTTTTATAATCATACTTACAGTCTTTTTGTCTCTACTTAAACATTTATTGAATCTGAAATTTTGTATTTCATGTAAATATTAATTCAATTTTATACTTAATATAATTCTTAAAAGGAATACAAATATTGTTTAAATGTTCCATTCCTTTAGCAACAAGTGACATCTATTGGTTAAATTAAAAAATATTTACATAAAAATTTCTAAAAACTGTTATGGACATCTAATTTTCTATTTTCAACATAACCAATTAGTGCATGTTTACAAAACTGGTGTCTATAAAATGTAATGATTTTAACTTTTCATTTATTTTTCTTGTGCTTCTCGTTAATGTTTATTAAGAACTGCCACGTATCAGTCAACATAATGTTTTACTATAGAGAAATCACATTCAAACATCTACATTAAAAATAAACGCTTGTCCAAATATACTGAACTATTCCTCAACCTGTTGAATGAATTCAAATAAACCAAAATGCGAATTTCATTATTAATTGTAACATTTAAGAATCATTGATATTTTTTAAGAAAATTTGTGTTGTTTATTGTGCGACGTATATTATTTATAGAAATTAAATGTTTAAATATTAAAGCTTTACTCTTGGATAAATAGAAATACTTTATTTTATTACTGTTTTATTTTATTTGGTCATTATACTGTTTTATATATTTTTAAACATTGAGTTATAATTCACAATATTTATTTTTCAACACTTTTATACAAAATGGATAAATTAAAAAGTTTTTTTAATGGTGAAGAAGATAGTGTCGAAGAACAAAATGGAATTATTGCAGAGGTATTTATTTCAATTATAAGTATAATTTATTTTGTGTACTTATGTACAATATACACATTTAAGTAATTAAATTATAAATTTAAATGTATAATATTTAATATATATTTAATACTAATTTCTATTTAACTCTAAATTGTTTTTATTTAAAACCATAAATATGTAATGAATGTGATATAATCATATTTCTATAGTATGTTCAAAGTTAAATAAAAAACATTCTATATTAAAATATATTAAAATAACGATATTCAAGCAAATATGTTAAATTAATTAAGTGATACATAAATAAATATCTATGAATAATATGCATTTTAATAGATAAAAATAATTATTTATATGAAAAACCATGGACTTTATAATAAAATTATAAATTTATTATGACTGGTAAGAGAACAATATACAATTACATTAAAATCTATTCTTTAGGTCACCGATTCAATAAAAATGAGTAAAACAACAAGAATCAAAGGTTTTGTAATATGCTTTGTAATAGGAATTTTGTTATCGATATTGGGTTCATTTGCTTTATTTTTACGAGGTGGTTTAACAATTTATGGAGTTTTTTATACACTTGGAAATATAGTTTCATTAGCGAGGTAAACAACTAGTTTATATATAATAAATTCAATATATAATTTATTGAAAATTTTACAGCACTTGTTTTTTAATGGGACCTGTTAATCAGATGAAAAAAATGTTTGCACCAACAAGGATAGTTGCAACTATAATGATTTTTATTGCATTTGCATTAACACTCTATGCTGCTCTAGGAGTAAATTTATAAAATTGTTATTTCACATTTGCGTTAATTTATATTAACAAAAAAAATAATTAAATTTTTGTTTCAGCTTCACAATGCAGGACTTGCACTACTGTTTATTATTATTCAGTCATTAGCAATGCTTTGGTATTCATTATCATATATTCCATTTGCAAGAGATGCTGTAAAAAAAACAGTCGAAGCATGTATTGCTTAATTATACACATTTTCATATTTTTTTATTATAAAATGAATGATTCAATAACATTTAAATATATTCAATTGATATAAAACCAAAAGATAATAAATAGTTTTTATAAATAGTGTGAAGTAAAATTATATGACTATATTAAATTATAGTTTAAAAGTGCCTTTAATTAAAATATTTTTTAATATTGTATAACTTTATAGCAGTTTATAAATTATATTAACATAATTAGAATAATGAAAGTTTCCAATGGTATTTAAAATTTTTATTATTCATTAATATATTATTAAGATAAGTCTTTTATTCATTCAATATAAAAATGTAATTAAAATATTGTAATTTACTGTACATTTATTTTAAAAAAGATTATTTATTATACGAAATACTTTAAAATAATGTTAAATAATAATTTTGAAAAGATGAAAATAAATTCATATAACTGTGGAATTTTTAATTTAATTTTTCAAAGTTTATTTTGTAAGATATTGATATTTTCACAATTATTTATTTTATTAATAATAGAAATTTATTTTCATTTTTACTTTTTTCGCAGTTATAATATTATATCATTATCTCTAATCGATAAGTCTAATGTTCTTCTGTTTTTTTTTTTTATTCAGATAATTAAAGATGTATCAGATAGTTCATACAAAAATTCTTTAAGAAAAATAAATAAAATATCTATTTAAAAAATCTATCTATTAAAACAATAATGTAAATTCTTTTTTAAACATGCAAAAATGACTAGAATTATTTATTAATTCTACAAAAATTATAATAAAATCATTGTATATAAATATATGAATACTTTTAACTAATTTTCTTCTTAATTTAAAATAAAAATACATCTTTAAATATAATACAGTGTATAAACTAGAATTTAGTCTGGTTTGATTTATTTCATGCAAATTAGTAGTCACTGTAATGTTAGTGTCTTCAAACAAATCACCAGAATTTAAGAGACATGTTAAAGAAATGTTAAATATTTTACAATATTTTTATATAAATTATATGCGTAAATTATTTTCATTACTGTAAATTACATTTATAAAATAATATGAATTAAAAATATTTTATATAGAAGAATTTTTAAATTTTTTGTCCTAAATGATCATTATTTAGTATTATCAACTTATATTTATGAATAAGTTTTTATGTAAATCAATGTTAAAATGTAAAATGAATAAAGTAAATTCAGAAATATAAAATTAACAAATATAAAAAGTAAATATAAATCTTCTAATTATATAAATTAAAATTTCAGAAATTCAATAAATTACTACTATAATTATAGAATTCCTATAATTAATAAGGTATAAAATTTTATTCTTTTAATGATTTAAAATAAACTTAAATTTATATATTTTTTGAAAATTTAGTTGAAAAATTCATAAATAAAAATATATAAATAATTATTTTAATTTTTAAATTTAATATTATTTGATTACATATATAGTTATAGCATAGGTTTAGTAGGAATTATTGAGTAAAGAAAGAATGAAATTATTAATATTTAACGTAATTATAAATTAGTTTATTATCAGTAGAGGATTTTAATTGAAAATATTGATACATAATTTAAAATTTCGTATTTAAGTGTTTGCATTGCAAGTAGATTATAATGGTTAAGCTTATATTTACACAATATTAAATAATTCTTATATTATTTATCAATGTATCATTATTTTATTCAAGATAAGATAACAATAAAGTTATAGTAATTATTTATTGTAAAATATTTTTACTAAGCATTTAAGCTGTATGTAATATCATTTATAATATCGAAAATAGAAATTTTGTATCTTTACAAAGATTTGATTTATTTTATAAACTTGTATCGAATTAGAAGAATTTCGACAATGTTATTTAATAAATATAAATATTATATTTTTTATCGTATAAAAAGATTTCTTACTTTTTATATAAAAACACATTCTCTCCTCAAATAAACATCTTTTTTTCGTTGTACAATGGTAGAAAAAAAAATTATTTTCTAAAAAATTAAATTATTTACATATAATATTATTTTTAATTATTATTATCACTAATTATTTAAATAAATATTATTTATTTTGACTTAGAGAATAAATTATTATATGAGAATTCAAAAATTTAAAAACTAATTTTAATATAAAATATAATTTTGATGTTTAAAATGATTATTGCTGAATCTAAAAAATGTAAAACATTTTTATATCTAATTTGATCAAATTAAATCGTCAGGATTTACTGCAATTCAAGTAGTGTTTGTGGAGTGAAATGCAATACTGTATTAAAATCGTCAATCAATTAATTTACAAGAAGTGTCATTTTTAACCGTTATTTTAATTGAATAACTCTTTATACATAATAAACATCTAAAATATTTAAATATTATATAATAAAGATGTATAAATATTGAGTTGCGTATTAGTCACGATTTCTAAACATCATTTCCTAAGTTTTCAATTGGATCAGAAGTAATTGCCTTTTTTACTTATTATGTTTATTGACCTTATTTTTAAATTTCGCTGTTTCTCCGATATACGGAATCGGACAATTGGAATATTATATTTTATAAAAAAGATCAACATGATCTTATCTTCATTGTCTAACTATTGTCACATTACGCAATATAATATTTATTTTTATATTACTGAAATTTTTGTTCTTTCAAAAATATTAGATTTTTTTCAACAATTAATAACAATCTAATAAAAATGTAAAGATATCAAATACGTTTTAATTTTATTTTTTATACGTGTAGGTTTATTAAATATGATTTTATTTATTCTATAAGAAATGTATTACTAAAAACTAAGTAAAATCGTTTGGTCAAAATGTATTGGATAAGCTCTAAGTTATTAATACAATGAACATTATGGAATTCAATAGTTAAATATTCAATATTAAGTTATTTATTAATATAACGGTTATAAGTGAATTTTTTGTAAATTAATTAGTTAATTTCTCATTTTTAATTTATCATTTTATTTTTATTAAGTCATCAGGTAGTAAAGTATAACATGTTATATATATTATTTTATGCAATTGTTATTATTTATGTATTTAATTGTAATTTTATATAATATTAATGAAAAAAAAGCTGGTAAGGGTAAAAAATTTATCCTATTTAAACGTTGCCGTCTTATCATTATGAAAACTGGTCATTTTATTTAAAAACAATTTACAATGAAACGAGTTCACGTGCTAATTAAAACATTATTATCGATATTTAATTAATAATGTGAAATAATTTATTAAAAATATTTATTCATAAAAATGTATCTCTAGTATTGATTTATAAAATTTACTTGTAACTAATTTAATTTATTGTTTAAAAATTATATTTATTACTTTTTACAATATAATCCTATTAGCTTTCAGATAAGAAATTATTTATTAATTGAACATAAATGACGAGTCTACTATAATGAAAAAATATATTCACAAAATTTGTATAAAAATTCATAATAAAAATTTATCCGACTTTTAGTAAAAATTATAATCACACATTATTTTAAACAAACATTTTTGTATATTAGAATATAATTTTTTTGTTTAAATATTTAAAAAGTTATTCTATATTAATTTAAAACTTTATATTTAATTTAATTGCTTTATTTATTTTTGACATATTTTAATAAAAAATAAAAACGTGTATTTATTATTAATAGATTGTAATTATTTATAAAAATAGTTCATATTGATTATTATACTGTAAAATCATGGTAAATATCTAATTTTACTTTTTATCACTATAAACTAATAATTAATTTATTGATCACTTTTAAATTAAACAATGTAACCAATAGATTAATTATATACCAAAAAAAAATAATTTATTGTAAATTTTTATGCAAGATGTAATGATTTGAGATATTTAGATTTTAAAAATCAAAAAAATAATTTTTTATTACTTTTATCATTATTATTATTACTATTACTATTAATATAATTTTTATTACTAATTCACTAATGGAATAATAAATAAGATTTAAATAAAGAAGTATAGATTATTAATAAATTATTGAATAATTAAGGTATTCGTTGAGCATTTACAAATTAATAATTATAATTTGTGAAATATATATTCATTTTTAATATTATTTTTATGTTAAGACAAATATTGAGGATATTTCCAAAACATAAAGGACATAAATGATTTATACAATATGAATTTAAGATTCTTGATAATTAATTAAAGTTTTATTTATCAACAAATTACTACTTTCAATTTTACCTACACATATAAATTTTTTTTTTTAATATATCAATATTAAAACTTATTAAATTCACTAAATCATGATATAATTATAGTTAATTAATGTGTTTAAATAGTATTTTTCATTTTGTCCTTATTTTTATTAATTTAAAATAAAAATAATTTATTATTTCTTTTAAATTAGATTATCATATAATAGCATATATATATTTAACAAAATGTTCTAAACCACCGTTTATTCAAATAGTGATACAATGAATCTCTATAGTTTTGACGATTTACTTGAACCATTTTTAAGATTATTTCTCCCAGCTTCATTTTAATATTAAATTAAAATTATAAAAATACTTAACTCAACAATGAAAAAAATAATATACTTTTTAAACTTTACGAATTTATATTTAAAGTTATGTTAGTTGAAATATCTTTGAATTACCTATAATCAAGTAAGAAATATCTATTCAAGTGACTATAGAAAAGCAGTCGTATGCATTCTAGGCTACTGAGATCTTCTATTTTTTTTTTTTTTATTTTTTTTTAATTTCTTCATTTTAATTTAATATTTTAATTCAGACTATGATCAATTGTTAAAATTTTCAATGAATATATTTTTTTATATATATTTTTCATAAGTCTAAATTAATTTTATCGGCCAACAAAATCGCTTTGATCATTTATTAAAAAATGATACACAAAAGCAGCTTTTTTTCTATCAAATGTTGCTTGAGTTGTTTTGCTTCTTTGATTTCGATCATCTCTGCTTCTTGGTGGATCACGTAAAAAAAATGAACCAAAAAGTGAAGCTGAAAAACAAATAAAATTTTAAAATGATTAAATACAATAAAAAATTTTACTCATTTAAATGATAAATGAAAATTAATAAGACATATCTGTAATTTTAAATTTTAAATGTAATTTTAATGTAATTAAAAAGACATTGAATAAAATTTGTTAACAACTTTAATAAACTTTAATAAAATTTTATTGAATAGAAACATAAAGCTAAAGAATTGAAATAATAATTAATCATATAAAAATCTGTTTTTTAATTGTTTTAATATATCATTTACATAAAAATGTATATATAAATATTTAAATTTGAAAATTAATTAATTGTTAGTAATATTTTTATATTTAGATCATTCATAAATATTAAAATTAATAATCAGTATTTTTAAAATAAAAAATGTAAAATTTTCAACTTATATTCTATTTAAATTGTTTGTTAATTAACAATATAAAGCTTTTGAAATTAAAATTATAAAAAAATAAATTTAGAATTAATTTTAAAGCAGAACAAAAAATTAAATAATTACTGTATATATTCAAGTAATTGTAACTTAATTTTTTTTTTTTTAATTAAAATATATTACTGTCATAAAAATTTTACATAAATATATTTAATATTATAGCTACAATACATTATGATTATGTTCAAAATGTTCAAAATTAATCTAAGTTTTAGATTTACCAAGTGTTTTAGCATCTAGTCCATTATCTTGGGTATGATTTAGAAGTTCTTGTAGAAAAGCACATATGTACAAAAACACAGTTCTTCGAATTTCAGGAAGTTGCATAACAATCTAATTGATAATATAGTATAAAATATTATTTTTTTAAATATCAAGATATTTATTTATAAAATATAACTGTTTGAACCATTTTTTATTTGCTTATATAATTAATTATTAATAAATATTATCTTAATATATAAATAAAATTATATATATAAATATAACCATAATATTAAGTTTGACAACGAATTTTACCTGTTTACATTGTACATAATTTGTAGCAGCTGATAAACAAACATTATGAAGATTGTATGGAACAAGAGGTTCAGCTGTAGAATCCAGAAGTAAAAGTAAAGCTTCAGCAACAGAATGTACACTACCAGCTATAATATTATATTGTTAAGAAAAATAATTTTTGTCAAATTATAAAAGAAATTATAAGTTTTAGAGGATACGCATTGGATCTTGACTTCCAATATCCAACCAGTCTCTAATGGCTAAAATTTCATTGTGTATACCCTGTGTTTCAAAAAGTCCTGGAGTTTTAATTCCATGTCGATACAATCTATCTACTAATAACCATATTTCTTTTGGCACTGAATATGGATCTTGTGAAATATTTTTATTATTTTCCTTTAATAAAAAAATAATTATATGAATAAATATATTTTATATCTTCAATAAAATATTTTATTAATCTTACCAATTCCATTATTCTGCCTATAGGAACTTCTCTGATGGGAACTGGAATGTGAACTAAAGCTTCTATTGAACAACCAAAACAACTGCGTTCATAAGTACCTAAAATTAAATAATCATAAATAAATAATTAAATTTATAAACAGTGCTGTATAAATTACTCAATAATTAAATCATATTTTACCTGTTACAGTTATAAATATATCTTTTCCATTTATTAAATGTAATACTAATATATCATAAAGTTTGTCCTCTCCTGAATTTAATTTCCATGCTGAGCGCTTATCCACACAAATTTCAAGTTTTATATCACATTTTTGACCTTTAAAAATTAAAATAGAAATTTAGTTATTATAAAATAACAGATATTTATCAACAAAAACAAATATTTTATTAAATTATCAATTTTAATTAATTAAAAATTATGATATGCGAATTATACAAATTTATTAAGTTGTCATAAAATATATTTTCATTTTTAATAATGATTTAATTCAATAATTTTTTACGATTAAATTCTCTCAATAAATGTATTATTCAATGTATAATTGTCGTATTAATGGTTAATTATGAAGAATTAATCAGTATTAAATTATAAATGATTAACATAAAATTTAATCACCTGGTTCAATAAAATCGGTGTAAGGAATTATTGTTAACCATTCCTTACAATAAGATACATCATCTAATTTTTTAATAAATTCAAATTCCACTGGTACCTTGTATTAAAAAATAATATAAGAATGATTAATATTTTTTAGTATTGATAATTAAGTTTAATATTTTATATGAAATCTTTATTATAAATGTATATCTTTATTTAAAATATTTGGTGTCTAATAAACAAACCTGTCCTGTATTTGCAACAATAAGTTCTTTAACACATGGTTCATCAAATTTTAAAGTTTCATATATTATTTCTGTAGTATCAACAGTCACTTGAGGCAAGAATTCGTTTTCTAATTTATCTAGTTTTTTCATTAATTCTTCGTGAATTTTACGATATTTTGTCGTATCTATTACCCTGACCTAAAAAATTAATTGTCAAAGATATTTATAATGTTTTATTTGAATATAAAAATAAAAGAAAAATATATAAATATTTACTTTTGAATCAAATATCGAACTAACAGGTTTGTGATCAGATATTTTTAATTCTGGATGACTTCGATAACTCAGCGAAGTAATAGCTTCACCTTTCCATAATACACGATCACACCAAGCAGGTGCTCTTCCTTTTTCACTGGAATAATATATGGAATAATGTTTATTTATTCTATGTACTATTATACTATATTTTTAATCTGCTCCCTATTTTTGGGTTTGAAACTAGCATCGGAAATAGCGTTATCAAGCCAAACGCAAAATCCAATATATTTTACCTAAAAGAACTTGTATTAATTAATACACGTTTTAATAAATAAATTTTAATTGATTTTAATTTTAAGAAAACAAATAAATTGGAAATAATAATTTAATTAAATAACCGTACCTAATTCTATTTTTATATTTATCATAGATAAAAAAAAATTTTTCTTAAAAAAGAATTTAAATAATATTTGAAACTAGTAATTAAAATGAAATTTTTAAGAAATAATAATAGTACATATTTATCTTTTACTTGCACAAAGAAAAAAAATGTATAATTTATAATATTACAAATATATAAAATATTTTAATTATAAAAATATTCTTTAATACATAAACAGTTCATCTACAATTACAGTTTATAATAAAATAATCTACAATTTAAACGATTATAAATTTAAATGTATTTTGTATTTTTTACATTAACTCATTAAACAAAAAATTTTTTTGTTCTGAAAGGTTTATTAAATTAAAATATTTAAAATTTTTATTTTCATTTGATTTTTTTGTATATTTAAATATGTTTTACTTATTGATTTAATAAAATTATTTCCTAATAAAATAAATACTTTATTAAAAATATGACAGGAATCTTAATGAATTATTGAAAATTTATTTATTATTTGTTAATTTAATCATTTTATAACTTGATTCAATCATTTTATTATGTATGAAGACCAATTTTATGAAATATTATTTAAATAATAAAGGTCTATTATTTGTCATTGAGCATTATTATTAATTTTATTTTTCATTGAAAAAAAACTTGTATAGAATTTACCTTGAATCCCAATTATCAGTCCCTGGATCATATTTGTAAGTAGGTTTAAATTTAATTTCTGCTTCACGAAAGCCAAAAAATACTTTTCCAAGTTTTCTTTGTTGTTCCAGTTGATCTAATGCTAATACAGGAGCAAGGCTGCCATCAGCAATCAATTGTTTTGCAGTTTGTGCATCCATCTCAGTTATTCGATAATTTAAATCACCTAACCAATAAATTTGACTAAAAAACATTAAATGCTGTATTATACTTCAGTTATATTTTATATACAATAAATTCATATAATAATTTTACTCGTGATCTTTAAATCCTTTTGGAGGTATATATGTTTGAAAATTCAGCCTTGCACAAATATCTGCATAATCTTGATTCCTTCTTTCATATTCTTCGCAATGTGCAGCTAAATGTGCATTGACAAAACAAACAGATGTGTTATGTATACAACAACTGACAGCAACACCGCCTTTATTTCCCTTGAAACAAATTTGACAAATTATTGAAAAAATATCACAATTAAAAATTAAGCAAAGTTTTATTATTACCATTTTTCCCATTATTCCTGTACCAACAGTATCAATGCAAATATTTTTTATATGGGGGACGTGTGTAGTTTGAGCAAAAATAATCAGCATCATACCGACTAATCTCACAAGGGCAATTTGTTCATAAACTGCCATAGGATGAAGCGATTTTGATACAACTTGTCTCCATTCATCTTCACGAGGTGTATCATTAAAAAGAAAAGCCTCTTTACTTAAATCTAATTCTTGAAAGCCTATAGCATAAAGATCAGGTGGCACTTCATCGCTACTTAGCCATTGCTCTAATGTTATTCCATTAGGTGGTTGTCCATTTACATTCCAGGTACCAATCATTATTCTGAAAATAGTATTAAAGATATAGCTATGGTGAAAAATATTATTAAACAATATATTATCTAAAAAAAAGTTTAGTATTTAAAATATATTCAATATACAATTAGATAACGAACCTAAGAGATTTAATGTACGTATAATCATCTTCTTTACATGCCATTTGGTAACGAACTACTGATTCTCTTGTCGCAATTGGACTTTTTCCAGTAGCTATATTACGTCGGGATACAACTAAATCTGAACTTTCAATGTCAATAATCTAAAACATATTCATAATATAATATTTATAAATACTTATATAATTAGGTAATTTATTTTTTTGGTTATTTACTGGTTCTGTAGAGCTTGGTAAATAATCATTAGTACTATCTAAACTACGAACACTTCCAGTTAACTTTTGAATCCATAAAAAGTCTGTTATGGGATTTTTATTTTTTTGATATACTATAAAATTATATTAAATTATTTTAAAATATTTCTTTAGATAAAAATCTATTTTTAATATATATTTTAGATAACAAACCTTCAATAGCTTGGAAAATTGCAGAAACCAGATTTGTAGTTGTAATATCAGGTCTCATTTCCAAAATTATTCGAGATTTTCTACATGTTAGATTTAAATATACATTTGCAACACTTTTCAGTTCCTCATCCGTTTCTAAATTAAAATAATAATTATATTTACATTATTTTATCCATAATCACTTTATTTAATCAGTTATTATTTATTACCAATGTCACATTGAAAATCTTGATCTATGGGTAAAATTCTTTCAATTGTAAGATCACTGTATACTTGAGGTGGTATTTGAGAACTTATAAAAATAACTAAGGCATTTGTTGAAGCTTTATTAATTAATGCAATAATCCTTGTTGACTTTACCCAACCTTGTATTAACATTGCATCCATTGCCTATAAATTAAACTTAAGGAAAATAGGAACTTCTGTATATTTTTCAATATAGTAGTATTAATATCACAATGTATATAAAAATATAGGACTGTAAAAGGATACAATGACAACTATTTCACCCGTGGTAAATTTGGATTGGACAATCGCCAGTTGTCGCTCTAGGCTTGACATTATGTTTAATTACTATCTGAAAATTCTATAGTAAACATAATACAAAAAAAAATGATTAAAATAATCAACTTCAAACATCAATATTTTGATATGCATTAAATTATTTTCATTTGTGTATTTTGTATTTTAATAGATTTTTAAAATATGTTTCATAAAGATATTAAAAATATTGAATATTTATAAGATAATAATGTACTGTATAAAACTGATAAATTATAAGTACATAGAACAGTATTCATTAAGAAAATTTACTATGGAATATTTACTATGGTAAACACAATTATAATTTAAACATTGACAAATGAAAAAATTGTTATATTTGAAAAATTATTTTATTATTTATACATAGAACATTATAATAAGTTTTGTTTCAATTGTTCTTAATAGATATATATTTTTTTTAATAATCTAGAACTCACATTTTTAACACAAACATGAAGTTACAGCTATTTTTTTAAATAATTAAACTAAAATTAGTAAAATTTATAGATGTAGTGTTAAAAACACCAAAAGCGTATTTTCATAAATTGTCTGTTCTTGCCCTTTGCCGCTGGGCAAACACAAATTTTTTTAAATGACACTAGGTTCATTTCATTGGAATACTTTATTGGTATTATACTTCTTATTGAACTATAAATTTTTATAAATACAATTACATTGATAAAATATGAATAATTTTTTTATACATGTATTTCAATTTTCAAAAAAGAATAGAAAAATTAATTTAATATTCATTTGAAATAAAATGTGCTTTTAATAATCCTATTATTAAGTAATTTTAGACGCCATTTTATTATTGCGTTTGTCATTCGCGCTCACTTATTTGGCAACGTTGTTAATTCGGTTATTAGTGCGGGATACTTCAAAATTAAATTTTTGTTATGTGTGTACAACAATATTTTTAGTATAAATTGTTATTACAAATCTTTTTTTTTTAATAAAAAATTAAAAAGTTCTATTTAACTTATATCTTTTAAATTTTAATGAAAAAAAATTTTAATTGAAATGGCGCATATTAAGTTTTATTTACCATTTTGTAGTTTTTGTTTTGCTGAAACTAGAAAAATTTATTTTCATATATTTATGAAAAAAGTACATGTACAAGAATATATTTTTTCTTAAAAAGAAAAATAATTGTATTTTTTTATTCATTATTTATAGTTATGACTTATAAATTATTAATAAAACTATAAATTACTTGATGTTTATATATATAACAACATAATTTCTAAGTAATTTAAATTGTATCATAAAAATTATATTTTATTTAAATTTTCAATAAATTGTTTATTATATTTATTTTATTTTTAAGTTTATTTTTAAGTAAAAGTTTTTATTTTCTTTTATACACTATGTTATTATGTTCATGTGGATTAAATTTACATAAATTTAAATTCATGTACACAAAAATGAACTATTTATACATACATATAAAATTGATTATGAAATTTTCTTTCTTTCTTTGAAATTATTTATAAAATAATATTTTGTCTTTAACTTTTTATACTTTATCATTTTTTGTGTATGATTATAATTAGGCATTACAGGTACTTTTATTAAGTTTAAAAAAATTTTTTTTAGAAAATAATACATTAACGTTTTACTTAATAAAATGTAATTTATTTACAAAAAATTTTTAACAATTACATAGACAGATAAATCTTTTAAATTTATAAACCTTTCTTTTTATTTTTAGCTTCTAGCTTACTAAGATCTCTAAATACTTTTTTCTTTAACTCTTTTTGCCTCTTGAGTCTCTTTGCTTCTTCTTCATTCATTTTCTTTTGATAAGCAGTAATTCTATTATGTGTTGCTTCTTTAAGTTTCTGCTGTTTGTATTCATAGTTTGTTCTTATCATTGTCATCAATCTTGCAATATGTTGTTCTTTTGGTTCTCTTACAACAGCAACTCTCTTTGCTTCAAATTTAGCTCTTGCTTTATTTATTGAAGGTTCAGATTTTGGTTTATCCCTAAATGGAAGTTGCTTCAACAATTTTCTTGGAATTACAAATGGTTTGAAAACTTTGGGTTCACGTTCAATAGGAGTATATAAATTATCAGGATTGGGAGTAACCTTTATATTGTGTTCACGTTTTAATTGACCAGTAGTTTTCATGCCTCGCCATTCGCTTTTTAATGCTAGTGGTAGAAGTAAGGATGTAACAGGATTATAAAATTTGGGTACATTCACCCGATACCATGTGCGACAGAAAACAATATCACTCAATTGTAATTTGTCCTCAAAAGTTGCACGGAAACAACCCTCAGGTTTATTAACTGCTTTTTTTATTTGTCCACGTATACCCGATACTGATTTAATTTTTGCACCTTCAAATTTGGCCACCTCAAGTGATGAATTGAACATGTTCTTTATAAAGGCAGTCTTTTTATAAATTTTGTAGGGAACACCAGTGAGCTTAAGTTTTTTCACAACTGTGCAACTCTTATCTAACTCAACAACACTTCCAGTTGCAGCTATTCTAAAGTTTGGATCACGATTTGCTACGTCCTGAATAGCAAGGACACCGGTTCCTTGCGGCGTTATTGGACCCCAAAAATGTGCCATACATGCTACGTGCTCTGGCGTGTACTTTAGCATGCGATTTCGCATATTGTCCTCTAATTAAATATATAAGAAAATTAATAAATTAAATAGTTATATTTAAGTCTAGTCAAATAGATAATACAATTACACAATTATTTTTTGTTAAATTTGTTATCAAATTACGATAAAATTGAATTATTAATTTATGGTAAGAGAGTTAAGGATAAAAATTAATCGTTTTAGAATGTCAATATTTATAATTACCTTAAATTATAATATAATTTTAAAGAAAACAATAGGGTATTGTTTTAAGAAAGCGTATTAAAAATTATTTTTTCAAAAATAATAATATTTGACCCTATATTAAAATTTAAGATATTAAATAAAATACAAGGTAATATAAAGAGTATTTCTTAGTAATAATCTTGTTCTATAATAAACAACTGTGCAATGCTTACATGACGTAAAATTTTATTCAGCTTAAATATGTTTATATTAAATATATAAAAATAATAAAAAATTCAAGTCAAAAAAAATTTCAAAATAAATATTTAACTAAATGAAATTTCAATTACATAATTTTTTGATTGGATGACCAATACATGTCAAACATAAATATAAAATTTATGCTTCAAAATCTCTCTTTATAAATAATATTTACATATAGTTAATTTTTTATAAATTGATATCGTGTATATTTTGATTTGAATTATATATATATATATATATATATATATATATAAATTCAATATTTTTTCCAAAAAGCATTGCACATATTGTAATAAATAATGTATTCTTTGGAGAACTATTCATATTTAATATTGCGTGTAATATTATGTAATGTAATTTTTATAGAATGTCATCATTTTGATTCAGCATTGAATTTTAAATAATATTAAAATATATAATATACTAGTATAGTATAAAACCATATTTTATTATGATAAAAAAGATAACTTATGTAAAACTAAATTAAATTATATAAAATAAAATTATACACCCACCCATCTTTGAAAAGATTGCAAGACTTTGAAATCGTCTCCAACCAACTGACAAAATTAATGGATCTTTGCTCTTTAAGATTTTTGAGTACCATCGATGCTTCTTAATACGTAACTGTACGTAACCAATATTTTCTTCACCAGGCAATAAACCACCCAATATCATCGGATAATGAGGGTCGAGGTTGGTTATTAGTTCACAAGGCACGGAATCAATTTCTAATCTTACATACATTCCAGGACGAAATCCTTCAAGAGTAACACGAATATCATCGTCTAATGATTCAAACTCAGTTTTATTTAATTGTCCTTGACGTTCGACTTCAAGTTTTAGATCTTCATAGAAAGTTTTATCTCCTGTATCATACTCAGCATTAAACTGTTCTTTTAGTTTTTTCTTTTTTTCAAGGAGCTTCTTACGCTCTGACATTTCTTCGTTATTCATTTCTTCAGGGATTTTTGCCTTATGTTTCTCACCTGTTTCAAGATCTTCAAAGTCCCCATACGCTTCTTCATCTTCTTCTGACATATCATCTAATTAGTAAATAATATTTAATTATATCATTTAATATAATAAACACATAATTTTTTTTATTTAAATTATAATATTTACATTTGTACAGAATTATATACATTTTTTTTAATACATAGATAAAAAATAAATAATGTTAGCACGTGTTTTTCAATAATATTGCAATAATATTTTATAACTTATCATTGAGTAGATTAAGTATTAAAAGAAATCCAGAAAATGTAGTTGCGAGAATAAATCTATTTAAAAACAATTTTAGTGAATTAAATAAACATAGTTACAGTTGCGCAATGTTTCAACATCAATCATTGTACCCGTGATTTTTATTGAAAATTTATAAAATATGCAAACAATTAGTTGTTTTAAATTAAAATATTAATTTATGCTCTTTTTTTTAATTTTACTTATAACAATAGTTGCTGCAATTATTCAATTTAATATTTGCAAAACAAGCAAATAATTAATATATGTATATATAAAATAAATATTACCTAATTTTAATAGTACTTCAGCATCTTCTGATTCATCCCATTTTCCTGTAACGAAATAATTTACTATAAGAGCTTTATTTATATCTTCAAGCCAATCCCGTGGAAATTTATTGGTAAAAAATACAGATTCTTCTTGATTTTTATGTTCACGCTCTTTAATCTTTTGCTTTTGTTTTTCTTGTACAAGTTGAAATATTCCACCAATGTTTTTTTCAGTTGTTCCTTCTTCAGATTCGTTATTATTATCTTGATTTAAATTTTTTTCATCAGGAACTGCATAGACTAATTTCATTATGCTAACATTTGTGTTTTGTCTATTTAAAAACGCTTCTTTTGCTCTTTCAGCTATGTTTTTTTTCCATTTAAAGTTTTGATCATTATCTTCTTCTTCATCATAAGCTTCATTTCTTTCACTATCCAGAATATTCTCTTCCTTTTCCTTTTCCATCTCATCTTCTTCATGATTCTCACTTTCACTTTCTTTGTTATTTTCAATTTCTTCATTACTATCATTATCTAATTTAAGATTAAAATCAACACTTTCACCTTCACTTAGTTCATCAAAACTTTCATCATTATAGTTATTCATATCATCATCATTTTCTGTAGAATTTTTCATTTGTTTTAATTTTTTATCTGTCAATAAATTTAATGTTTCAGAAATCTTATCTTTTACTTTCTTATTTTTATTTATATGTAATTCAAAATAATTTTCATTTTGTGTATTATTAGTTGAACAATCTAATTTTATCCTTTTTTTTATCAATTCATCATTTAATTTTCTTTTTTTTGCTTTATTGATTTTATTAACTAAATTATCCGACTCACTATATTCTTCCTCATTTTCTGAAATTCGATCATATTTTTCATTGGAATTATTACCATTCATTTCTTGGATATTAAAACTATTTTCATCATGATCTATTTTCATTTCATCTTCAGTTTCATTATCATTATCATTACCATCATCATCATCATCATCATCCTCATCATCATCACCATTAACATTATCATCATTACCATCATCACCATCACCATTTTCATTATGTATTGGATTATTAAAAATCACTTTCCTTCGTACTCTATTTCCGTCATTAATTTCTTTCTCAACAAATACTTGTTTAACATCTTGAGATTTTATAGGTTTTGAATCTGTAAAGAACTGTAATTCACTTTGCTCTAATTTATGATCTAAGGTTGCTTGATTTTGGCGTAACTGATTTAATAAACCAGAATCATCTTTTTTATGTGAGTGGCTACCACCTAATTCAACATAAACTGCATCTTTATCATAAACAATACCTCCCACTCCAGAAAATGGAGCATATATTAAACGCTCTTTTTCTACAAGAGCTCGTTTTTTTAAATGCTCTGGAAGTGGACATGGATCTGGTAAAAAGCTAATGTCTTTTATTTTAAAATCTCCACAACCTGGAATATGAAAAGAAGATTGCTTGTTGATAGGCACACCACGCATGTATCTAAAAAAATTTTAATTAAAATAATAAATATTTAAATAATCCTAAATTGTAAATAAGTTTACATACCCATAAACAGAAACTGTTCTATCAACTTTTAAATTTTGTCTAATTAGTTCAGGATCTGTTAAATCTTCAATTCTATCAACTATCAAATATGGGTGAGTTGTTCTCCATGTAAGAGGTCTGAATTTCATTACTGAAATAAATCTTGACAAATTTTTTATTTCCATGCGTAAATATTCATCGTGTAATAAACCAGAGAGATAAAATAATTTTGCACCAGAATAAACTTCTGTCCAAAAACGATGTTTTAATATTTTTTTCGTTCTTTTTAATTGTTTCGAATTCTTAATCATATCTAAATGTGTTAAAACACCCATGATACGAGGCATACCATGGACTTGACAAATATTAAGAAATTCAAAAATTTCCATTTCAAAACCAAATGAAGCATCAATTAGTAATAAAACTAAATCAGCTACCTTAGCAATATCAATCATACTGTTTACATCATTATTGCATTCTATGAATGTAATTCGTCTTCGTTTGCCAGATACTAATGTAACTGGTCCAACAATATTAATTAAAGGATGTTTGGTATAAGTTTTTATAAGGCATTGTATAACCAAAGTTTTTCCCACTTTTGGTGGACCTACAACAGCAACTAAAATTGGTGGAGGCTCTACAGGTGTTCGATCAACAACAGGAACATGTTGCTTTTTTGTATCAATGTCCTGTTTTCGCCTAAATCTTCTTTCTGCTTTTATTGTAGAATTAAATGTAAAGGCTTTAGGATTCTTTTGCTTGATATCTTCATTATGGTTTTTTGATTTTTTTATTTGCTTTTTGTCAGCTTTCCGCCCTGCATTGCGTTCTCTATGTTGCTTATGTGAGACAGTTTCGTTTTCAGGAGCTGACATTTTTTTGATTAACTATAAAATCTCTGACATCTGAAAATCATAATATTTAATGTTATATATTCTGTATTTTTAACTATTTAAATTACATAATTATACCATAAATTAACATAAATATAAAGATTTCATTCTGAAATTGGAAATTTATTAAATACTCACTTAAAAAATAAATAATATTAACTTGTCTAATTCAATATTAAATTTTTATGTTAATTTGTTTACATGACAAATGATTGAATAATAATATAAGTGTGTGCATTGCACATTTCAAAGGCAGCTTTTAAGAGAGGTTATGTTTTACTTGCCATGCGCTACCACTGGATTTTCGGCATGAAGTAATTTTTCTTTGATAGTCGTCACAAGATAATATAAAAAAAGCAAAAAAGGACAGGTGGTGTGACACTAGAGATGAAAATTCAAATAAATTTTTAAGAGAAAAATGTACAAAAAAAACTGATTTAGTTTATTTATTTATATTACCTTTTCGGATATATTTATAAGTTAAATTAATCTCATAATAAATATGCTTACTATTAATAAATTAAAATCTGTATTTGTTATAATACAAAGTAATATAAATGAAAGGTTTTATAGTATTTTAATAAACTTTTAAAACTGCAATATTTAATGTTTATTTTCATTTTTAATTTATACAGATTTTTTTATTTTTATCAATTGCACTCGAGCAGTATTTTGACTTTCCTACGAACGTAAAAGAGAAAAAAAAAAAGAAAAAAATAGAAAATTGATAAGCAAAAATGGAAAAAAGAATTAGAAAAAATTAAGAGTTTCATTTAAAATCGAGGGAATGTATGAAAAGTATGATATATAAAATATTAAAGGTACTTGTACATTTGTTTTTCACGATACTCAGTTATATGCTCGATACCCTGATCGGCGTCTTCTGCATCAGCCTCTTCAGAAAGTTTACTCCACGATATAAAAAATCATCCAATTACTGTGAGATGAAAGAAACCATGTATATTCTAACTAAATTTGCTAAAATCATTCCCATAGTATAAAGACAAAACACGAAAAATTTGATACCACCGGAGATACCAGGCATTAGTTCAGATCCAGCTTTAACGAAGACCCAGCCAGTCTCAATTTCTTGTAATTTTTTTTTTTTTTTTTCATCTATCTGAATAATATCAAATGATACCCTAGTCAACCTAAATATCGTGCAAACTCTCTAAATACTTGGGTAGCTCCCAACGTCCAGGTAAAATTCTAAACGAGCTGTGTGTTAGAAGAAGTAAATAATGCAGTTAACAATTTAGAATGGGGAATATAAAGAGAAAGAGGGAGAAAAATTGATATATAAATCGAAGAATCAAAGGAAATTATAGGTACGAGATGTTAAATATTAATTCAATCATCTAAATTATTTAATATTTCACTCACGTTTGGTATAAAAAACAACGGATATACAGCCGCGGTGGTTATAGGAAACCACCCAATTGAGTTGTTTTAAATTAGCCATATTTTGTATTAATTATTTATAGGGATTTGAATATAAATGTAAAGATTACGCAAACATTTAATATTGCATAAACGAGAAAAATTTACTCAACAATAATGTATATTTTTAATGTAAAATTTTTTTTATATATTATAAAGTGATATTTGTTTAACTTTATAAATATGAGTACTGAGAATCCTTTGGGATTCCACCATCCTGTTGCAATATAAACATACCATTTCCTTCAAATAGGAATCTTATTTAATAAATCGACAATGTTTTTTGATCCATTTTTACATGCCGAAATGTAATAAATTACAATTAAAATAGACATAAATAAGGATCACTTATAATTATTCAATGCAACATAATTAAACTAAATACTAAGCATTATATTATTTATATTAATATTTTGGTAAGTTCTAATTAAAATTTAGTAAATTAAAATATATAAAAACTGATATTATACAGTTAAAAATATCTTACACACCTATGATTCTATCATTTTAAATGAACATTTTACACTTGAAACAAATACAAAATATTTCGAAATACATTTTATTATATAAATATTATATATCTTTACTAATAAATTCGTTATATTAATAAATGAAAATAAAAAGAATTGATATTTTTTTTGCAAAGTCAACATGTGAAACATTGTTGTGTTATTTTTACGAAAAGTAAATTTACATGTATACAAGAATAAAACAGTAAAGGTCTGCTTTTTTGGGGAGGCTGCGAAATCTCCAGTTCGATGGGTGTCTTATTCCCTATATTATTTAGGGGTAGTTGTGTAACAACGATGTCATTTATGGACACACCTTTATTACTCTCTGAGATAGCCAATTGCTTATTTCTCCCTTCAAATAAGCTTTTTCTCTTAAGCATAACTTTTTACGCCAGATTGATATGTCTGTGATATATCGTATAAAGAATGTATTATTTTTATTCTAAATAAATTAATTAGGGGAATTAATGACTATCATTTTCTCATCTTGTTGATCTTGTCTTTTTTACAGTTGTTTTAAATTAATAATATTCTTGATTTACAAGGTAACTCTATATTTAATGTTTACAAGTTAAACATATTTATTGCAAATTCGCATTAGTATAAGATAAATCATATATTTATACATAAATATATTACCAGATCTATAGGAATAGTGAGAATGTAATATTATTTCGGTTGTGCATCTCTAAAATTTTCACTATAATCATTAATTACATTTTTTTATATTTCGATTCAAAGATTGCATATCTTATTTTTTTCCCCTCTAATATATCTACGAATGAGTATAGGATTATTCAGGATAAATTTTCAAGGCAGAAATACGTTTTAATAAAAAATAATCACGTCTTTCTATGCTGAACAGAAATTACTCTTTTCATCTCTAAAAAGAGCGTCGTATTATAATATGTTATTAATAGTGATATAGAATTATACTAATAGGTATAAAACCAAAAATTATATATTAACAATAAATATTTAATAATATACTTCAACAATGCATGATTCATAATAAATTATTAAGAGCAAGTACTGTAAATATGTCGATACATCTATATACTTTTTCGCTCGTAAATATATAAGATTTTCTATTCTATATTTTCTAACTTGTATTAGCAAATAATTATAGTATCCAATATCTACTATACCCTAAGTTGATTTTTTTAATATGATTATTATTGATAATGATCTGTATTATAATATGTTTGAAAAGTACCTGTGTTAATCTAATTAAAATTATCACAAATAGTAGTTATAAATAGCGAAGTATTCTTTTGTATCAAAATTATTTGAATTTTTTAAATATTAAACAACCTTATTAACAATAAAGCATATACCTATTTCAATAATTATTTTAAAAAATTTTGAATTGACAACTGCTTTTCGATAGAGCATCTTGTTATCTTTTTACATCATTACATGTATGCCACTTCATTCCAATAAGATCTACTGTTGCTTTCTCACAAATTATACTTCTTTAATAGTTTTTAGGTATACTTACCGTGATCAATAAAAATCAATTCACCTCGAGATATTAAAAGTTTTATATAAAAACTATGTTAATATTTTTGCAGTATTGTTATCTGAATTCTTACAAAATTAATTATGGATATATCATGATTACAAGTTTGCTTAAAGTTATGTGAAAATCAAAATATACGTTTTATATAATTTTAACTATTAAACAATTAAATTATAAATATTAAATTAAAGCAAAAATTTAAAAATGATTTTTACTTTTAAATTTCTGTTTTAGATAAAATTATATGCATAAAATGATTGTATTGTCAAAATTTTTGGATGTAATTTTGTAGGGTTGCAATCTAAGATAATAAAAATAATTAATTTTTTATTTATTTCTTTATTTTTCTTATATTAGATTTTTTTATAATTTAATACAGTTAAAATTTTATGTATTAGAAGATATATCTTATATTGTTATTCCGTTACAAAATAATTCATGGTTTTGTGATTCTTAATAATTTAAATATATTATAATATCTCACTTTAAAAATCCATATAAATAATAGATATCTACACGCATAGCTGTATAAATAATATTAAATATGTATAACTTGATTAAATGTTTAAAATGTACTTAATTTTAAATATATTATATCATTACATACAATATATTATATCATCATACATTACAATATAAATTATAATAGTATTTTTCATTTATATGAATAAAATTGATTATAAGTATTCCATGGCCATATTCGTATATTCAATATATCGCAAGATGCGTAAACAACTATATGTATATTTGGTGGTGAACAGATACACTTGAAAATACAATATTTATTAAATTGAATGAAAGTAAATTTTCCTCGAGAAAATTTGTTTCATTTTTTTTTCATTGTATCACTCATTACATTCATTACCTGCCCTTTCACTTCTCTTTTTAATTACCCCTTATTATGAAATTGGTGAATATTGAAAATCCGTTGGAAGCAAGAAAAATTTAGGGTACGACGTATTATGTTCATGTGCGATCTTCCTATTCATTTCTGATCCTAGATTTATTATTCTCATTATCCATTGTTATATTTAAAAATTATTAACAATAATTATTCTTAAGATTAACAATATTACAAATATATAAACGAACTATATGTGAAGCGGAGGTAAAAACACCTGTTTTTAATTCTGAGAATGACTCTATGAATAAATATCAAAATTATCGTTTGTTGTTAAAATTAAAGCAAATATACATATATGTATAATTATATATATATATATATCAATCATTTTATCCGTTACGTTGATAATGTATTAAAAATTTTAATGCATTTAATACATCTGTAACTTTATTAAAATGTATCATAGATATAAATAGAATATAAATATAATAGATATATATAGAAATAAAAATATTATATTATTTATTTTTTCTTATTCTATATATGTGCTTGTGAAAGTACTCAATTGTTATAAAAAAGAAAAATATTTTTATTCTTATGCTACTGAAATATTTTGTTTTTCCTTTAATTATTTGTAAAATAAATTGTAATCAAACAAACTGAAGAATTCTTTTATGTTAAACATTTTATAATCATTTTGAAAATTAAAACAATATATGTAATGAAAGAGTGGTTGCAATAAATTTTACATTTTATTGGATTTTTATAAAATGCTGATCAGTATTCGAGAAATAAATAATGAGAAAAGATTTTATAATCTTTTTACCTTACCATCATAAAAAAGAATATAATACATATTATTTTAAAGTTTCAACTTTGTTATTATTTTGGATAGAATGTAGATTACACGTGAACGATTCATTTATATAATTGCAAATATCGAGGCAACCAAGCTTTTTACGTTTAAACCTTCAATTAGAAGAAATTGTTTATTAACAAAATTATACCACCCGACTGGTGTAAGCAGGCGTTGTGCATGTGTGTACCGTATGTACATAATGTGTATACACAAGAGCACACGCGCGCACGCACCCACATTAACTTATATATTAAAATCAATTGATAATAATCGATTAATCTATACAGAATCAATATTTAAAATGTATTTGAAAAGCGCAGGGAGCCTGACGAATTTATGTTTCAAATAATTTGGAAAGACAGCCGCGACGAATGCGTATAACCTAGGATAAAAACTAGATAAACTTATATAAACAAGTCGCCGAGAAAAACGCAGTTATCTGTAAAACAAGAAATGCACTTAAAACTACATTGTAAATGTCCGAAAATCTGGCAACAACGCCTCGGAATGACCAATCGCATGCCCCGATTCAATGGCATCATCAGCTGATCAGCCAAAGGCTTACACCCATTGGCTTCTCTTTCGAAAACTGAACGCACATTAACTAGTTGTTCCACTTACACTAAACTGGGGATTACCGTCGCATATGCGATCGGTACGTGTATGTGCAAGGGCAGCCTTGAGTGTTTGCGTGCGCGTGAGTGCAAGGCAATTTCGGCTCCTTTCAAGATTCAGTCCGAATCTCCGCCGATGGCGTTGGATGAACATTGTTGTGGATTTGCCGACGTGACGAGCGGATTCCCTTCGTCGCGCCGCCGTTTCGTTAAACTTAGATTATCGTCCTTGTCAACGTAATCCTAGCGCTCGATAGTGAGACGAGACTCGGGGAAAGAGCTGTAATAAAGCATTGGAAGGGCACCTGCGAAGAAGAGCACTTGGTGCTATTGCGTGAGCAAGCGCGCTTGAGGGGCGCAAAAGGATGATGAGAGCGCCTCGAGGACGACCAAGTTAGTTTATGTGAAGGTTAGAAATTGGTCAGTAATAAATGCAGCTGTTTCATTTTTATTATTGTAAAATAGAATTAAAAAACGGAGTGTTGATGTAAATTCTCGCGCTATGTAATATTATTAAAAATTCATTGGTATATACATTATTGATTGTAAAGTACTTTTATGCACAACAATATACCCTTTTTTTTAGTTTCACTTTGTGCAAAACAAAGAATGTTTATAAAATATTTAATATCATGTATAATAGATTCATTAATAAAAAAGGTAGTCTTCAGAAGAACTTATTTGTGCACCATTTATGAATTAATGAGTTTGCTATACAACAGTAATTATTTTGACGCACTTATTCTTCTTTTATCATTTTTTATTTTTTTATAATATATTTAAATTTATCATTACACATACGTATATAGATATTATTAATTTATATTTTCTAATTGTATATAAACAATAAAATGGTTAGAAATTTTTATTGGTAAATAAACATAAAAAGAGTCAAGTATTTTTTCAAATTATACTACATAATTATAATATTTGATATTTACTAATATTTAAATTTTTTTTTTAAATAAAATAATAACAAATATTACCTTTATATAAATATTTTATAAATATATTTTATTGTGAATTTAATATTCAAATATGGATACACTGCATTTTTTATAACAATTTAATGACACGTTTTATGTTTGTAAGATAATTTTTTTCATTCAATTAAATAATTTTTCAGATTATATATCCATGTTATTGTTCAGTAATAAATTAATATTTTAATCCAATTTTTTACACAATATATATGCCATGCTACCAAAATGTTGCTGTTAGGTGATATAACAACATTTATAATACGTTGGTTTGAAGGATCATGAAATTGACTGTAGTAAGAATTTCATTTAAATAATATATACCTCCATAAATCATAATATGATGGGAATATTGTACGAAAAAAGGCCATTAAAAAGGCCTAGACTAGGACCACCTGATGTTTATCCACAAGAACCAAAGCAGAAAGAAGATGAACTTACTCCTAGTAATGTCAAACATGGATTTACTACTTCACTCCAACTTTCTGATGAACATGGTACTGCCAGAAATTGCAATGTTACTGCTGCTAAGGTTGGAGCTTATTTTAATGCTATATTAGCGAAAAAAGAAGAGCTAGCAACAATGCCAGATACAGGAAGAAAAAGACAACAAATTAATCCTAAGGATAATTTTTGGCCAGTTACTGCTAGAACTAAGAATGGCATTGAGGCTTGGTTTAAGGATTTATCTGGATGTAAACCTCTTGTATCGCTAGCTAAGAAAGCACCAAATTTTAATAAAAAGGAAGAAATATTTACAATGTTGTGCGAGTATCAAGTGCCAATGTTAAGAGCTGCTTGGTTTATCAAACTTAGTTCTGCATATACTGTTGCAGTTTCTGAAGCAAAAATTAAGAAAAGACAATTACCGGATCCAACAACAGGTACTGTAATTTAAAATTTTATGCACATAAAAATTAAATTAATTTAATACATAAAAGATGAAATTAAAATATTTCATAATATAAAATTATTAAATCTGAAATTTTAAAATATAAAAAATTTGTTTTCTAATTAAATTTTTGATGTTTATTTTTAGAATTTATAATAGTTTTACTTGCTTAAAATCATAATTAAAGCAGTAATTTCACATAAATCAATAAAAATATGTAAAGTATTGATAAATAATTAACACTTAAATATTAATTTAATTTAAATATTTGTTTAATAGTAACTGTAGATTTATAAAATATCTCCTTTTTCATGATATCTAAAGATATATTTATATATATGTATATAACTTTTGATGATCTTATAAATTTATTATAATTTCTATAATGGTTGTTTAATTTTTTTTAAATTATGGATTGATAAAAAGTCTTGCTTGTTTATAGTATTTTATTACTTTTTTAAATAAGAATTTTACTAAAAAGCTATATATTACCGAATATAACCTTTTTTAATTTGTCACTTATACTTAAAATACTTATTTTAACAATTATTTTTTATACATATAAATTGTAATAAATATTTTTTTTTTATGACTTTTTTTGCAGTTCAAAGCATATTATTAAAAAATTTCATTTTCTATGATCAAGTTATGTCTAATAACATTAATTATAAGTGTATACAACTTCTTTTTATATAAAAGTATATACAATGTTATAATAAATATAGTAAATGAAATAATATAATAAATATTGATATAAATATTTAGTTTATTATTATTAGTTGCATTGTGCAAAAAAAATTTGTTTTTAATATTGAACTCTAAATAATTGCAATATTCAGTATTTTATTTTTTTTATATTTATATGTATTATAATAATCTGAATTTAAATTATATTTATTAATAGAATGGACAGGTACATTAATAAAATTTCTCAAGGATCAACTATCCAAGCTTCAAGAATATTACCATTTAGGCAGTCATGCTGCAAGTAATTCCAATATAAATAACAGCAGTATTAATACAGCAACTAATGGAATTACAATTTCTTCATCTACTAACAATACAAATAGTGCTACAACGAATGGTGGAACCAACTCAACCAGTCAATCTGCAACAACAAATGGCATTGCAAATATCCAACCTTCTACTCCTAATCCAAACTCTATTTCTAATATTCAGTGTGCATCTGTTACCATTATGAATGAGGATCATAAATTAGTACTGAAACAATGGCATTATTGTATACAACTAGGTAAATTATTTTTTAAAATATAGTATTATATAAAATTATTGTATCATAAATTACATGTATTCATTAATATTTTAAAATTAAAAAGCATTATATACAAAAAATTTTAACTATGAATTCTTAGAATTCGAAAAATAATTACAATTAACTGTATTTGATCATTAGATTTTTAAAAATTAAATCAAAAGAATGAATTCTTTTCATATTTAAAAATTGAATAATTTCAAAAATTTAATTATTTAATTAATTTTTTTTAATTCATTTAGCTAAGTATATGTTTGAAGAAGGCCTTCTTGATAGACAAGAACTTCTACAGTGGATACTAGAACTTTTAGATAAATTAAGATCTGCACCATCCGATGATGGTATTTTGAAACTTTTGCTGCCTTTAGCTTTACAATATTTAGAAGAATTTGTTCAATCTGAACTTTTAGCCAGGAGATTAGCTTACTTATGTTGCAAAAAAATTGCACATATGTGTAATAATGTAGATACAACATGTAGCCCACAGAGCCCATCTATTATGGCGATTGCTACAGCCACTGCTGCAGTAAAAAGTGAAATTAATGCTAATAAAGATGGCTTTCATCCTCCTCAACCAGCTCCGATTGTTAATCAATTAAATGCTGTCTTCAATGATTATTTGAATTGCCCTCATCATAGGGATGTTCTCTATGGATTGTCTACAATAATTCAAGTGAGTATTATTATATTTTCGATCAATTTAGAAATAAATATTAAGTACAATAACATTAAAGTGAAATATTCAAAATCTATTAATTATTTTATTATTGTATTAATTGTTTACAATAAATATCATCTATATTAAATTTGTTTTAAGAATTTTTTATAAAAATTTAAAGTACATATTATAAAAATGACTTATTTAATATTTTAATTGATATCACAATGGATAGATTTTAAAGATAGATTTTTCCTCTTCTTTAAAGCCCTTTTATAGTTTATTGTACTTGGTTTCATTGATCCTGCTTTGTCTTTCCTGTCTTTGTATATCCTGTTTCCTACTTCTAATCTCTTAGAAAATGTCCTACAATTATTTAGCCATTTTTCACTACAGCTACTATCCTCATTTTATGCTCTTTCCTTTCTTCTCTCTATCAGACACTTTTTTATGAGCCTTTCTTTGGCTTGTTTACTTATTTTTTCTTTAAATTTGTACACCCTTATTTTCCACTTAGATTTGATAGGGATTTCATCCATTTCCTCATAGAATAGCTATCTGAGAGTACAGAAATCCAGTCCTAGAATTCACTTATTTTTATCTGTTTGTATTCTCTCTAGTTCCTTCACCTCTTTCTGGCTTCATACATCAAAACCATAATCCAATACTCTTTTCACTGGATAGTCATACAACATTTTCACCATTTTAAAGTCATTTATGCTTTCCCATGTCTCAGCTCCCAAACTTTTTTCGCCCCTACAATATCTTTTTTTCCTTCTTTTCTAAATGATCCTTATAATAACCACACGTAATGAACACGAAGCCTAGATATCTGAATTTATCCATCACTTCTAAGATTTTTTCTTTCTATTTACAGCTTTTTTATTTTGTTTACCTTTTTTTAAATATTAAAATCTTTATTTTACATGTGTTGAGCTGTAAATTCCTTCCCCCTAGGAACCTTCTCATTGTCTTCATCATGACTTGCATTGCCTCGCAACTTTCTCCTAACAGATCTCTAAGTTAGCAGCTACTGACCATGTCTGCGTAATGTCAGTCTTGACACCACCTGATTTATCCTTTCTTAGTACCTCTTCTAAGCTTGCGATGTACTATATAAATTTATTATTAGTGCAATTGTACGTCATATTATAATTATAAAATTATGATTTTTTTTTTAACTATTTAAAATTAAATATTTTCATATGAGATCGAATAATAAAATATTTATAAAAAAATATATATAAATAATCATTAGAATAAACATTTTATTTAACTGAGAATATTGTTATTTTTAAGAAGTTTAAATTGCTTAAATTTATATTGAGTTTAAATGAAACTTTATATATATATTTAAATTTTTTGAGGCTTTTGTCACTTATGCGAAACTAAAAATAAAATTAATTTTATAATCAAGATTCCAAAAATTTTTGGAAGGTATTATAAAATAAAAACTTTTTATTTACAGGTAATTACATTAGAATGTCCGACAGCCTTAGTTTGGAACAATGTCGGTGAAGGTAAATCAATCTCGGTATTAAATGGTTCACCATTGGATCATTTACCATGTCCACCAGCTGCACTTCCTAGTCCTCCAGCAAGTGCCACTGATCCAACTCGACGTCAACTTAAAATTGCCCAAGAAAATATTCGTGCGCGTTCACAAGCTGCTGAAAGTCGTTGGTCTTGTGATAAATGGCAACAAAGTAGTGCCGGTACAATTAATTATAGTTTTAAAAATATTGTTTGTTTTCTTCTTTAAACTTGTATAATCTTAAAAATATCAATTAGGATTTTAATTTCTTAATATAATTAATTATCTACTATAAAATGATTACTATAAAAATAACCACAAGCATTCAAAATAAAATATAAAATAATTTAATTGCCTAATTATTTATTTTTACTTGAATTTGTAAAAGCTCAAAATCAGAATATAATTTTACGGTACAAAGCATTAGTTTATCAAAGTGATGTATGCGTTCATAAATATATATGCATATTATAAATGGTTTATTGCTCTTAAAAGATATATATATATGTATATTAAAATTTTTTCGATTAAATTTCTGATTGAATTAATCCAAATATTTTTTGAATATTTTAATAATTAGACATGGTTTGATTACAGGTATGACGACGACGAAAGTCTTATCGGCTCTGGATGCTCTTGATCGACACAGCTTTGATCGCATGGATTCGAACAACTCCCTAGATACTTTGTACGCTAAAATCTTTACAAATCCAAGCAAAGATGGTAGTACTGCAGCTGTGGGTGGAATTACCATTGCTTCATCGGTCACTTCCACTTCATCCGGGACGAGTGGCGAACGCGAGTCTAATGGTGGTAGTAAGAGTGAATACAGCCCTCAACAGGATGCTCCGATTGTCGAGATTCTTTGCGAATGGGCAGTGAGTGCCGAACGATGGGGTGAGCATCGCGCTATGGCCGTAGCCAAGCTTCTTGAGAAACGCCAAAGTGAAGCGTCTGGAGAGAGTAACGACAGTGATGATAAGGACAGTATTTGTAGTAATGGAAATGGACCATTGGCATTACCGATATTTCAGACATTGCTCATGAAATTTCTTGACGTTGATGCGCCAATTCTGGATAATAGTTCTCCTCAGTCTAAAGTTCAGTTCACAAATCTCGTACATCTTTTTTCCGAACTTATCAGGCACGACGTATTTTCTCACGACGCGTACATGTGTACATTGATATCCCGAGGAGATCTCATACAAGGTAAATTGATTATTTTTTTTTTTTTTTTAATTTTACATCATAATTATTAAAACTGTTAATTTATGGAGTAATAAATTGTAATGCTAGATAAACGGGGCAATAAAAAAAAATTAAATTAAAATATCTAATCATTTCATTTAAATTACTTTATTTTATTAAAAGAAATAAAAATATTGATAAATAACTCATGATTTATAAATACGATTAAATTCCAATAAATCTATTTAAATTATTGTTAGAGTCGCGTTAAATTTAATATTTGTTGATTAAAAAACATTATATAAAATTTTGTTTATTACAATAAAAAAGATGTATTCAAAAATTAAATTTATTATCAATTTTATATTTCTTATGAGTATGCATACTTTCTAAATTGTCTTTATGTTAGCAGACTCATTGCTGTAGCTCGTTTTCTTTACTTTTAAACTCGTCTTAAATTAAGATTACTTACTTTTGTACTGAATATTCTCAGTAATTAGAATATTATGGTTCAATGATTACGCATCTGTCTAAACGGTTACGTTTTTAATAATTTTATATTTATTATCTACAGTTTTTATATCGTTAATAAAATTTATTAATTGTTTCACACTTACCGTTCAAAAACTTACATTATTAGTATTTCATTTATCTTGTTTTGTTTATTGTGTTAACAATGATTAAATACTTATTACATATTCATAACTAGATTATCATATATTATTTATATATTCGTATATAGCATTATTCACTGATTTCAATTGTGTATATGTATATTTTTTCTTTTATAAATAACAAGTTATTTCAGTGCGAACAAACTAAAGCTGTTCTCACAAATATCTATTTTTTAATTTTTGTAAATAACTTATATTTGTAGATTCAAAAATTATAAAAGATTGCAAATATAATTTAAATTCACTTTGAGTTTTATTATAACAATTAATTTTATATATCCTATTAAATAAACTATATATTTGAAAGACTTGTATTAACAAATTTTATAATTGTAATTAGGAAAGGATTCGACCAATAAATGGTATTCACGGAATAGTGCACATAAAAAATTAGTTGCCTAAACTGCTCTACCAATTGTATTTGTGAGACTAAATGTACATTAAATACTTGTACTAATGAACTAAAAAAAAGTTTTCAATAACAATTTAATAGTTGCATTATCTTTAGAAAATTAAAATTATAATATTGACTAGGATAATGTCAAAATTCTGGATAAAAAAACGTAATTATATAAAAAGAATCTTTTCAAAGATATTACATATAAAATTTAATATAAATCCAATAAATGGGCAAGAAGATACAATTTTTGAATGAGCAATATAAATAAATTTTAAATAAATTTATGAAACACAGTTAGGCGTTTAAATATGTATAAATATATTTCAATGATAATATTATATCCAGTATTATTGGTTAATTTTGATGTCGTGAGAATAGTTTTTCCAACCGAGTTTTATAATTATTGGTACGAGGTAATTATTTAATCTTTATATTTATATTTGTTTTGTTTAAATCTCCAATTATATGTTTTTTACATTTTTATTAATTATTAAAAGCTTTGCGAAAGTGGTAACACCGTCGAAGCGTTACACAACATAAATACGTGTTTTCTGCGTAAAAAATTGTAAAATCCACACGTATCAGTTTTTCCTAGAATAAGAATCTTTTTTCATCGTACAATTTAGTTAATATTATTTTCAGAAAAATTATAAATATATGTGTAGGATCTCTATAATAGGTTCTACAATCAATTTACCTAGAAGAGTATTTAACTGCCTTTGACTTTGCTACGAAGACGAGTAGTGCAAGTTGTATCCGACAATATATTAATTCATTTAAGTATAAATTTAATCTTACTTTTTGTGCACTAGGTCAGCCTTTAATCGCAATAACTTTCATCAAAACCGCAATTGACTAGGTGCTGATACTGAATTGATTGTTACACATATAACATTAGTCATTCGTAGCGCGTTTTTGCAAATCAATGCTGATCACTTTCTACCGAGCCCTAAAATAATTATCACTATGGCCTATTTGACATATATGTTTATTTTTAGTTTTCCATGTAGTAGTTTATAATTAACTATTTATATAATTCTAGAGTATGTACATCATCTAGTTATTGGTTATGAAATATTCTGTATTAGGTAGAAGTGTACCGTAAAGTGTAGTACCAATAAGAATAGTTTGTGATAATTGAAATAGATTATTAATATTATTGATATTTCAAATATTTTTTATAATGTTCCTATATCCATGCACCTAGATTGGACAATGTTTCTGCCCAGTTCAAGGTTCAATTAGTAAAGCTTGTATATTTTATTGAAATTAAATCATCAAGCTTAATGGAAAAATGATTCGTAGTTCATGACAATATATGCTTTTTATTTTTTATCTAATAACATGATTCAACAAATATAATTTAATAAATTATTTTCTCTACATATAATCGCAAATTCATTTCTAAAATGTCCATGAATAATTTATTTGAATGAATCCTTTTTATTATCTTTATTCAATGGTTTATCATTCTTTAAGATCCGTGATTCTTTTTTCCTGTAATTTTAAATGCATTGAAATCAAAAGTTTAATGAGCACTTTTTGTGTAAATGAGAATATCATTAGAGTCGCTAACCAGATAAGAAATAAAAATATATATGTAATACCGTAGGTCCAGCAGCTAGTAAACCAAGTACACCAAATAATCGTGAGCCGATGGACGAAGATAGTCTTTTCCCTGGAATCGATCTGAAACCTACAAAACTGGATCCTCAGGATCACTTACGTTCGACCAACGATTACGACGATAGCAAAATAGACGATGACCTGGACAAGATACTTCAGGATATTAAGGACGTTCAACAGAATAGTATGGATGCACCAGATAGCCCAAAAGAGAGTGATGCTTTGGCAGTTCATGAATCACATGATGCTGTTCTTGATTCAACTAAGCCGCCTACTAGTCCTAGTAGACATTTACTTTATACGACCCATTTTCCATTACCGCAGGACGAAACATGCAGTCAGCATGATTGTAATCAACGACACGTACTTTTGTACGGAGTGGGTAGAGTTAGGGACGAAGCTAGACATGTTGTTAAAAAAATGACTAAGGAGGTAAATTATATTATTGTTTTTATTATATGAAGTGTGATTTTATAGTTTTTTCTGTTTTCTATAGTAGTTATGACTAGAAATATAAAATAGCAGAAAATAAAATTAAGTTTTTCATTAGTCTTATTTTAATTTAATGTTAACGTAAAATAATAATTTTTAAAATGAAATAATAAAATAAAGTTCTAAAACTAAAATTATATTTGATGGTGTATTTAAGATTCATAAATTTACTTGTATTTTATTTTAGGTTTGTAAGCTTTTCGGAAAAAAGTTTAGCATTGATGTGGCAGAAGGGGGCAAAGTAAAGAAGCATTCACGCAGTGAATTTAACTTTGAAGCTATAACTCAGAAGTTTCAAAATCTCAGTTATTTTGATCAGCATGTTGTAACATGGCAATGCGCTACTCAGGTTGTTGATATGCTGAATACATTTGTCACGGGTTCGTCTTATTTACCTGTGCAAGAACATGTTGCTTTTCTTTTTGATCTCATGGAACTTGCACTCAATATTTATGGATTGATTGAAATATGCATTCAAATATTGAAAGAATTGCCGGATGTAGAAGTTCAGTTAGACGTTAGAAAGAGTACTCTTGTTCGCAGCTATACGACGAATCTTAGTCTTTACATTGTTGGAGTTCTAAGAAGATATCATTGCTGCTTATTATGTAAGAGGCTACTTCTACTATTATTTTTATTAATTTAATTGGTATTTGATTTTATTTTAATATTTCTACCGAGATGAATGTGTAATTTCAATTATTAAAATTATTCATATATGTCCAAGTTTTTTTTTTAAATATTTTGATGTATTTGATACTTTTTTAATGAAATATCAAATACAGTGTTTCATTAGATGTACAATAAAAAACACTAAATTGTTAATTTTAAACTGTTCAGAAAAAATATTTTATTTACTTATTTATTATAAATTCATTCTAAATAATCATATAAATAGTGATTATAAGTCATCTATTTTATTATATTTTTAATTATTTATATAATTTATAGTATCGCCGGAACAAACCACAGTGGTTTTCAGTCTGCTATGCAAAATGGTTGCGCATGTCTCGAATCCCAGTGACTGCAGTTCTGCAGAAAGATGTGTACTCGCACATCTTTATGACCTCTATTCGAACTGCTCCCTGTTAAAGACAAAACCTCATAGCTCTGAAGGTTTTAATAATGCAAATCCAAAAATACGCGCTGCTTACTATACAGCACTAACGCTGACGCCTTCGAATCATCTTTACAATTCTCAATTTATGGTGGATATGCTTAATAGTCCACGGCGAGGAGGAAAAATTGAACCACAGTGGGCTCGCCAACTTAACGAGACACCAGCTAATCGCTACAGGTAATATTAATTATTAAGCTAAATAAATATTTTATTATACAAAGGAAATCTCTAATTATAGTGAATTAAACATTTTAATTTTTCTTACAGCTTTGTATGTAATGCCATCGTTGCTGTATGCAGTGAGACTGATAATGATAAATTGAACGATATAGCGATAACATGTGCGGAACTCACTGCTTGCTGCAATGCTTTAAATACCGAATGGTTGGGTGTTCTTAGTGCTTTATGTTGTTCTTCAAACAGTTCAGCAAATTATATAGATGTACAAAATCAAGTGGATGTTCAGGACTTGAGTATTCATAATTCTTTAGCTGTATTCACTTCTATTCTTATCGGTAAACTATATTGATCTTTTATACATTTATAAGTGTAGTAAAATGTTATAAATATCTTTAATTAAGAAAAGTTTTTAAATTAAGTTAAATTTGAGATGCTAGTACTACTGATATTTATCTATTATAAAATATTTGAAAATACTTTTCAATGTTTATTTTTATTTATACATATTTTTAAAGATGATTAATAATTTAAAAAATAACTATTTGAATTATCTAACTAAAATAAAAAATTTTTAATATAGCGAGACACTGTTTCTCCCTGGAAGATTTTGTACGTCATATTGCTCTACCATCTCTTGTAAAAGCTTGCAATGAGGGTCGTGGTGATGCGGATACTGAAGCTGAAGCAGGTGCTCGGCTTACATGTCACCTTCTTCTCAGGCTATTTAAAACGGTTGAGTGCCCACAACCAGCCCTTTACTCTGTGGGAACTTCGCCACATCCATTACCTAATGGTAACCAACGTAGCTATAGTATCAAACTCAGCTGTGATCGACATTTGTTAGCCGCTGCTCATAATAACATCAGTGTGGGACCGCTAATAGCTGTCCTCAAAGCTATTCTCGTTGTTGGTGATGCAACAGCAGGAAAGCAACCTCCAAAAAAACCTGATACTCTGATGGCTCATTCTGGCAAAGGAGGACCTGGTAGTGTTGGTGGTCCTATACCTGGCGAGCTCTCCATTAGTCACATTTTAGGTTAGATATATTTCAAGATATTGAATACACTATAGTGTATGGTTTTAAGTTGCATTTTTAATTTATGACTATGCAACAAAAAGTTTTATTCTATATATATGTACATATATATGATTTCTTTTAATATTCTAATTATGCATTATTATATTTATTTTTTAAAAAAAATTAATGAAATATAGTTATAATTTATTCTACATTTCCACTTAGTAAAATTCTTTTAACCATTATTAGGTAAGATTTAAGCAATAGCACAAAGTGGTATAATGATATTAAAATTTAATATTTTTTTGAAAAATAAATATGCTTTGGCTATTTATTATAAATCAATTTATATGGTACATAATACAATAAAAATGATATATAAGTGATTCTTTAGTCTTCAAATAATGCAATGCAATTTCCTAATATAAACTATATTTGTTCAAAATAATAATTTGCATTTATATTTTATGTTTATAATTATAGGTACAAGTGATATTCTTGGTGGCAACGATGATCTAGGTTTAGATCTAGCAATGTCATCATCAAGTAGTAGTATTGGAATGATAACCGAAAGTGTTAAGGGATTATCAGATTTTGCTCAACATGTTCTTAGACAAATTTGTAGTCAAGAATGGGTTTTGGAAAGGTGTTTACAAAATCCAGAAGAACTTTGTCAAGAAGATATGCTTCTAGATAATATGCTTACTCCACGTCAGGTATTATATTTATTTAATATAATACATGAATTAAAATACATAATACAAGTAATTTAGAATAAAATTTAAGAGTTAATGGAGTTTTATCTTTTTTTTTGTTAATATTTAATATTTTTAATAATAAGTTGCTATTGTTAATAAATTTAATTATATTTTAGGCTCAAAGGCTATTGCATATGATCTGCTACCCTGATACTCCTGCAGACGCATTTTTAGAACAAAAAAATCATATTACAAATATTCTTGAGAACCTTGAACAGTGGAGTTTGCGAATGTCTTGGTTGGATCTCCAGCTCATGTATAAACAGTTTCCATTGTCTTCCAATGATTTATCACAGTGGTTAGATACAGTTGCAAAAGCTGCTATTGATGTTTTCCAATTAAATAATGTATCTGGAAAGCCTGATAAACGCTCTGACTCTATTTGGCTTGTAGCGCCTTTGGTTTCAAAATTACCTAGTGCTGTGCAAGGTAGGGTACTTAAGGTTGCTGGCCAAGTGTTAGAATCAGGAAATTGGTCTAAGGCATCAGGGAGAGAAAGAAGGACAAAATCACCCTCAATGTTTAATCATCAACCATTTTTATCACTAGTTTTGACGTGCTTGAAAGGGCAAGATGATCAAAGAGAAGGTATGTTTTTTTTCTTTTTTGTAATTTATTGAAAAATAAATATTTGAATTATAATTGATAATTGTTTCTGTAAATATAAATTCTTGAAATATTACAAAATATTATACTTTATTCTAGACATTACATATAAATGGTCTATTTAAACATATATTTAATTAATTTATATGATTTATTTTCACTTTCAAGAGAAAATGATGTTAGTTTAATTTATGTAATAATTTTTCTATAATAATAATTTATTTTTATATTACTTTGTTTAATAAAAAAGATTTTTTTAATATTATAATTAAAATATTTAAATCAATCAATAGGTATTATAAAAATTGTAGTATATAATACATTTTAGTATTAGTATATAGTGTTTCAATTTTTGAATGTACATTTTTTTAATAAAAAGTGATTGTTAAAAACTGAAAATATTTAATATTAGACCTAATTTATAATTATAAACACAAAGTACTTGTTCCTTATAGGTTTATTGACATCATTACATTCTCAACTATCTCAATTTTGTACAACAAGTAAAGATGAAAAGAGTATTGGTAGCGATGATCCCAAAACTCGAGAAATCCTTCAAGATGCTCTACAATTACGGTTTAGTCTTGTAGGTGGTGTCTTTGATACAATACAACGTAATATTACTGTTACAAATGATTGGGCAATGCTGTTTGTACAGCTCGTGAGTTATGGTGTAATTGATCTTAATAACAACGCAGAATTGTTTACAACAGTAATTGATATGCTTGCAACTCTTATACATTCCACGTTAGTTTCGGATTCGCAAAGTGAAAAAGATGAAAACAAAAAATATTATCAAAATTTAATGAAGAAACTAAAGAAAGAATTAGGTGATCGAAACAGTCAGAGTATACAATTTGTAAGACAATTATTACCTTTGCCTAAAGTCACTATGGAAGTGATTACATGTGAGCAAGTTGGCTGTATCACTGATACTAAGGGTAATAAGATAGCTGGTTTCAATAGTATTGATAAAAAGCAGGTATGTATTTGTAAAAATTTTTTATAATAATTTTTAATATGCAAGTTAAATATATTGAAGTTTTATTATAAAAAAATGTAATTTTAATTTAATATATATGTAATTTTGATCGTTTGAGAAGTTAACAACCGATTATTCAAACTTTCAGGGTTTGCAAGTTTACAATGCACAACGTGTTTCTGCTTGGGAACTTCTTGAAGGGCATAAGAATCCAGCTCCTCTATCATGGGCTTGGTTTCGTGCTGTACGTCTTGAGCGTAAGCCTTTAACATATCAAAATGCACATAAACTATTACGTTACCACACGCATAGTCAAATTAGACCAGCGTCGCATTACTTGGATCCACCTCCATTACCGACTGAAGATCTTGAACCTGATAAAAAAGAATTAGAAACTGGTAAAGCTGACACTCCTATGAGCATCGATTCACCTGGACGGATGATGGCTACAATAACAGGTGCGGGTAAGGGTAAAGGCTTGAAGAATAAACGTCATCGAAGAAATAAGGGACCCTCAACTCCAACAAATCCAATGCAGCCGCAACAAATGCCGGTTTGTTTATTTGATTTTTATGAATTATTATTAAATAAAATATAATTGTATAATCATAATACATTGTTTAAATATTATATTTGTATAATTCTAAATTGTATATGTAAAATTTCTTAAATTATTGTAAAAAGAAATTTTTTTTAAATAATTGTACTTTTTAGCAACAACAAGGACCGACTCAAATGCAACAGTTGGCGTATAACACTCAGCAGCCTCAGGTACCACAACAATCAGGTATCTTTCCTAATCAACAGCAGCAAGCCCAACAGCAACAGGCTCAACAACAACAGCAGGTTCAGCAGCAGCAGCAACAGCAACAACAGCAGCAGCAGCAACAACAACAACAACAGCAGCAGCAGTGGTATCCAAATCAGCAGACAACTCATCCTGCTGCAGCACAACAATATGGACCCTACGGTGGTCAAATGGCGCCTACGCAAGTTGCGGGTCCACGCTATGATAGACCCGGACCTACTCTCAATCAATCTCAATCGAAACAGGCTTTAACAAATATGCTCAGATTGCGGCTACCTTCAAACCAGTTCATTGGTGCTCAGCAACAGCAACAACAACCTCAGCAACAGCAACCACAACAGGGTCCGCCACCAAATGCAGCGCCGCCAAATGTGACTGGGCCAGCTACGTTCCAGGGTATACAAAGAAGTCAATTCATAAGACAGCAGTTGAGGGCAACCCACGGACAGCAGCATGGAGCACCTCCGGGAATGCAACCCCAGCAAGGATTGTTCGCTCCTCAACAGCAACAGCAACCACAAGGAATGTATGCTGGTATGCAGCAAGGTAAGCATTTGCATATTTACTAATTTTCTTAAAAATGAATTTTTGAAATATTTAAAATCTGCAACTCAATAAATTATATTGTTTTTTTGAGTCTCTGAATCCTCATAATAGACAATGTGTAAGGCTTAATAGTAATTAGTAGACGTTCCGATTTACAAAACACGTATCTCCTGTGTACATTGATACCATCCCGAAACTGTTTTTCATAGTACTTAAGTTAGCACGGTAGTCTTTGCATGTTTAAAGCACAAATTTATTTCTTATTTTCATTCTTCATTTATTCTCTCGAGTAACTATTTTCTCTCATATATATATTTTAATTTTTATAGAATCAATTTGTTTTTTATTCCATAATATATTTGTAACATACATGGTTCATCCGCGAAGTATCGAGTTTTTTTTCATTTTGCGATTATTGGTCGTAGAAATTTGGGAGGGGTCTTAAAATGTTGACAAACTCTTTCCTCATTTGTCCTTTTTTTTCTTGTTTTTTTGATAATTAGATGCGGCAGGATTTTACTTCGCGCGAAGGGTGTTTTTCAAATTTTTGATACGGTACGTTGAAGCGATTAGTGGAAAACCACTACGCGAGAATTTTTTGTTCAAAGATTAAAAAAAAAAAAATCGTACTTTTGTTTTGAAAGTTGATTTATTGGTGGACTTATAAACAGTGTGAAATAAAAATTTTAAATTCTTCAAAATAATTTCCTCCTGGATCAACACATTTTTGAAGATGGGTTTTCCAAATTTCAAAGGCATCTTCAAACTCTTCAGCTTTGATGTTTTTCAAAAATTGTTCTGCAATATATTGTGCATTGTAGATCGTGTTAAATTCAATTTTTCCGCGATTAATGTAACTGTTAATCGACAGTCCAAATTTAAAATTTCTAACACGCGCCGGGTGTTCCTAGCGATTCGAAAGCTTTTTGGGCGCCCAAATCGAGGCTCGTCGATGATCTTTTACTGATTCTCTTTAGAAACTCTGTGCCATTTTCCAGTTTGCGATTTTGACATGCAATTATGTCTATATGCTTCTTGCAACATTTTATACGTTTCCACACTGTTTTTTTTTTAATTGCAAACAAAACTTCATCGCGTAACGCTATTAGAATAGTCATCGCGCCGTGTCAAAAACTGAAAAAAAACCCTTCGTGCGAAGTAGACTCCTGCCGTTTCAAATTATCGAAAAAACAAAAAAAAAGCGACAAATGAGGAAAGAGTTTGTCAATATTTTATGACTCCTCCCAAATTTCTACGATCAATAGTTGCAAAATGAAAAAAAAACTCGATAGTTCGTGGATAAACCATGTATGTGGTAAAAATACACGAATAGATGCATTTGTTGTCAATATTTGAATTGCGTTGTTTAGCGTTATTGCGCTTGTCTCTGTTTTTAATTTTAATTTTTATTCAGTCCAATGGTTACAAGCGAAGAACATGTGTTCCACATCGACACAAGATCAGCCAGAGTACTTGCACTCGTGGGAGGTGATCCTGTCGTTTTTATAGATGTGCATATGGAATTACTCGTGTCCTAACAAAAACTGGTTGAGGTAAAAGTCTACCTTTCCATGTTTTCTGTCTTTCCATAGACCAATATTTGAATCTATGTATCCAACATAATTGTTTATTTGTTATCCACGTTTTCCCTAAGTTTATGGTTTTCATCTGTTCTTCTACTATCTACTTTCTCTATTCTACCATCAAGAGATCAATTGGTATAACTTTCGCAATTACGTATGTTACGTTTTCGAAGACGGTGATTTGAACACGCAACTAGTAACGTGTTTGTATATTATATTTAGCTCATTTTTTAACCAATAGCGAGTTGATCAAAATCTCCATTCCGTAAAACATAATTGAATGGGTTACGCTCAAGAGTATTCTTTGCATATTTAGTTTCGGTCCATTGTTATTAATCATAAGCCTACCATTGATTTTTTTATTTTCTTCTGTCTCATTTATCATGTAACATATATGGACTTGAAAAATTTATCTTCTTATTCAGAATTAATTAATTAATTTGTTAATGAAATTAAATAAATAAATAATTTTATCTTTTTCTTTTCATTGTTCATTGGTAGTATTGTATCTGTATATTGTCTTGTTAGTAAACGTAGTTCTTTTTTTTTAAGCAGTACCATCCGTATTAGTGAATTCACTATATTTTTTCATTTACTCGTCTATATTATATGTTATTATTGTTATTGTTATTGTGATTATTGTTATTGTTGGTGTTGTTGTTATTGTTATATTAAATTATATTACATCTGCAACTATCGAAATTAAAAAGAATAAAAAGAAATTTATTTTGTTCATTTTTACAAAATTTTTATTTTGGAAATGAACAAATTTTAAATTCTAAATATTTTATTCCAACGTTTTTTCAATATTTTTATTTTTTACCTTAAAAAATATTTAGAAAATGTATTATAATAATGTAAATAATAATGTAAAAATATTTTATTTTTCAATTTATACAATACTAAAATTGTGAAAATACTCTTTTAGTACAATTTAATTTTTTTTCATAATTTTTTTTTTTTTAAATAAACATTAATATTATCAAAAACAAATAAGAAAGGTTGAGAAACAACAAAAGTTTGTTGTTTTATTATATTTTCATTTTTAGTGGCTTAATCCACAATTTCATCTCTTCCAAATTCTTTCTATGTTACGTATTCATCAAAGTGAAAATAACAGTAAAAATTTAAGTAATTCAAATTTTATCTTCCTGTTTGTTTTTTAATTTTAGAATTATTGAGTAGGGTATCTATTAACTATAATAGTTAGTTCTCCGTCACCGTAGATCATTCAACGACTGGTGCAACTTTATTCTGATTTTGACATTAATTTTTTAAATGCTGAAATAGTTTAAAATTTTCAATAATATCTTATCTTCAGAATAAAATACATTATGTTTTTTTTAATGTAATGTCGATAATATTTATGATTTTCTTTTACGAAAATTTGCTTGTAATCTAGTTCTCCGATATTACCATATACAAACTTACTTCACTTATGCAGAGTAGTAACCATTATTCATCAAATTATATTTCAAAACATATTTCCTTAATTTTTATGATTTATAATAATTATTAGAATATTTTCTTTTAAATGTATAAAGTAATTAATTTTTTTAATGACAAGTTACAATTGACTTTTATATTATTGGATGTTGATATAAAGTTAGTTTTACGATAAAGTCTGTAATAACTTTTTCTGTGAATTTATAAGCATAAAGATAGTTAAGTATGTAATTGTTAAATATGTGAAATAATAATTATCAAATAAAAATAAAAAATTGTCATAATTTAAGAATTCTAGGGTTTATTGAAATATTTTTAATATTTTAATAATATAAAAACAAAATTACATGTTTATATATTTAAATAATATTCAAAAGTATTTTATCAACTTAAAAATAAGGTTTATTATTATTATTGTTATAAAATAAATATCAATGCAAGTTTTAATAATAATATTATTTACACATAATTTATATAAATAAAAAAATATTAATTTTTCCATAACGTTTTTAAGTAAATATATTATTAATAGTAGGTCATTTATGCAAACATTTATTGTTATTGTATACGTTTCATTGTGTATTCACTGGATAGATAATGTATTCCAACTTTAGTCTTGGATGTTATAATACACTTAATATTTTCTCAATACATCGAATTTTTTGACATTAACTTCTTGTTTTAATTTATGCATAGTTTTAGAACATTTATTTTACTTTTGCATATATCTATACATATTATAAATTATAATTTATAAATGTTTTGGCTTATTATTTATGGCCTAAACTATTATTTTATTTTTTTAATTAGGTTGTATTTTACAAAATATTTTAATATATTTATGATGTATAGGTATGAATCAAAATTATGCCGGGTATGGAGGACAACAGATGATACCTCAACAGCAGCAACAGCAACAACCAGGACTAATGACCCAACAACAGAATATTTTCCAAAATCAACAGCAGATGATGGGTGCACAAAATCAGCAGCAGATGATAAATGCTCAAAATCAGCAACAAATGATGGGTGCCCAACGAAATCAGGAATACATGCAACAACAGAGAATGCAACCAGGGTCTACAAGGCCGCCTTATTTACAGGTTTGTTATTATTTCAATGCAACAAAGACAAATTGTTATTTTAATTCGTATTTTAATTTCATTAAATCATGTAAAGCTAACTAACTAGCTTAATCTTAACTTAACCACAATAATGCATATATTGCTTTCTCATTTTTTATTCATTTCCTTATTTTTTTAATGATAAAGATATGGATATAATTTTATTCAAAAATAGTTTTTAAAAAATAATAATGATAAGTTCATTGAGAGAGAACAACTCATTTGTGTATAAATAATAATGATAACAATTAAAATATAATTAAAAAATAATAATTAAATTATTTAGCAAATTTTTCACTAAAATAAAAATAAGATTATTGTGCAGGATTTTGATAATGAATTCATTTTTTAATAAGCTATTTATTGAAAAGTAGAAGTATTAAAAATATCTAAAACAAAACAAATAAATAAAATAAATAAATGTACTTTATTAAGTAAACGTTGAAAAATAGGTAACAAGAATTCTAATGTAATAATTTGTAAATATATTACAAGTGATACGAGCATAAAGATGTACTTATATTTAGAGTATAATTTATTTATAATTAAAATTTAAATAAAAACTAATGGCATTTCTTCAATCTGTTTATATAAAAACGCGTTCTTTTCTTTGAAGTAAGAATCTCATTATTTCATTACAATTGTAAAACTTGAAGGAAATTATCAAGAAAAACTTAGAATAAATGACAAGTATTTAAAAGTATGTTAACTTGCTTTGAGTTGTATTATCAAATAAAGTTAGTAAATATTAAAACAAATAAAAATCATTTGTAAATTAATTTAAAAACTTATTAAAGTTTAGTTTTTATAAATTAAGTATTCGTAATTTTTTTTGCAGCAAGCGCCAAATGTAACTATGAATACTATGGGTCCAATGGGTGGTGGGGTACAAAATCAACCAGCGCCGCCATACCGACAACCTGGTGGGAAACCTGGTACAGTAAATGTCGGTGGTGTTGGACAAGCTAATGTTGGTCTTCAACCAAATCAACACATGCAGTCTGTAAGTTAACATTTGATATTGTTTTATAGAATATTCATGAGTATTGACATATTTACAAAATTTTTTATCTAAATGATTAAATCTTACATAATTATTTATTACATATAAAATATTTTATACATAACAAGTTATTTTAATGTATGTTTATTTTTCGAAAAAAATTTTATTTTCTTCTTTATGTGGTTAAACAAATTAAATGTACATATTTTTAAAAATAAAAAAAACTATTGTAATCCATTATAATAATGCGATTTTTGTAGAAAGCTTCATATTTTTTATAAATATTAAAGTTCTCCATTTATGGAATTAATATGATTCATTACAAATTTATTGTGCAAAATATACATGAAAAAATATCGGTAATTTTCAATTCATATTTTATAAAATGAACATTTTTTTTATATTTGAATTAAGTAAAAAACTTTACAAAGTACTTTTGTATTTTTAAAAATTGAATTTTGACAAAATTTAGTTTAATTAAGAAAATTAGTTATATTCTTAACAAATTTACAATACTAATAATGTAAAATTTTTATTTATTTTATGGTTTTAAATAATAACATATAATTTTTCTTTTGAATTTTATACCAAAATCTTTTACAATTTTATAATTACATTATTTTAATATATTTAGAAACTTTAACAATTATATTATAAATTTTTATACAATTCAAATAATTACAGACATAAGCTTGTTATAAAGAATAAATTTTTTGATTTTTTAATTTTTCTTTTAAAAATAACAACCCATATTTTTTTAGCAAATGTCATTGACTCAACAGCGTATGAGACAAATAATGGCTATGCAACAACAGCAGCAAGCTCAACAACAACAACAAGTACAACAACAAGCGGGTAATACTGGTCAACAGGCGACGCCACAGTTAGTTGCTCATCTTCAACGCAATCTTAATCAGGCTCCGCAGCATCCTTATCAGCATCAACCGCCGCCTTACTAAGTGTACTTCGTCAATAAAAATGTGTGTGCGTGTGCGTATGTATTTTTTAGCGCCATTAAACGGACGTATTATTAAAGGATAAGTGTTTAGAAAAAAAATAACTGAATGTAAATGTGGAATATTTTATGGGGAAAAAATTTTCAGTTTTCTCATAATATGTACAGTTAACATATTAAATAAAATTTAGTAATAAAAAAATCATGCAAACATTTTGCAGATCTATTCGAGATGTAATATTTAAGAGAGAACTTTAATTATTTTTTAATTTACACGAACGAGTTTAAGTACTTGATTTGGAACAGGGCTTTGACTGAAAATTTTTATTGTTAATCACTTTTTAAGATGTACATTAATTTTTAAATAACGTTTATTTTTTTCTTCTGTATTCGCAAATGATTATATACGAAATATAATTTTATGGAATCATTGTTGATGGGCTTAGACTATACAATAAATACTATGCGATGAAACATGTTTTTTTAGATTTAATTGTGTAATTTAATCTTTAAAAAATCATGTCTGAAAAAATTTTTAAATGATATTCTAAGCTCAGAATGTATTGGTTGTGCCAAAATAAGGTACATAAATTTGTTTGGTTAACTTGTATGAATTTCGAAAAAAAAGTCAACATGATTAGGACTAAAGTAATGTAAAGTATTATTTCTAAAATAATGCTGTGCAGTCTTACATACTATATGCCTGCATAATACCACAGCAAAGATTCATAAACTGTACATATTCACTTCCTCCTTCTAGCAATCTATAACTGCATTCCTAAATTAAATTAAAATAAATTTTCGATTTTATAATAATTAGATATAAGAATTTTACATTGAATACAATCATTTTTCTTACCGCAAGTTTTTCTCCGATTAAAGCTTTCTGCTTATCTGTAAATGTATTTGAATAAATAATAATGTCATTCAATTGATCTACAATCTGTAAATGAAATTCAATCATTACTTTTTATAAACTTAAATTGTTAATTTTAATTTGTACCTGAGTTGCAGAATAAGCTTCTAACATGAATTTATCAACAAATGCTTCGACTTCAGTATAATTTTTTGTTTCACAAACTTGTAATAGGTCATGAAGCCATTGATTTGGTACAATCTATGCGATATATAAAATTTTTAGTAATGAATATTAAAAACTGATATATTTACATATATTTTGATCTTTAATATAAAACAAGAAATTAATATCAATAAGTTTTAAATACATTGATTTTTTAATTATTAATATTAAATTTTACTTACACCACTTGTTTCTACAACATCAGCCATAGTTACTTCTATTCCTTTTCCTTTAAGTCTTGTAACAGACTGTAGACAAGTTATTGCTTTTCGTAAATCACCTCCCGATGCTTCCACAATTTTCTTAAGTACGCATTTTTCTGCTTTTACATCTTCTTGGCTACAAATATATTCCAATCTTTCAATAATTTTTTCTTCACCAAGAGACTTAAATCTAAATTTTGTGCAACGAGATGTTAAAGGATCAATAATTCGTGAAACATAATTACATATAAGACAAAATCGAGTAGTCTGTGATTCTTTTTCCATAGTTCTTCTTAAAGCTGATTGTGCAGCGTCTGTCATACTATCTGCTTCATCAAGAATTATAATTTTAAATGGTGGACAAGGCTTACCACTAAAAATTATTTTAATTATTATACATTCGCTATTAATGTATGTATATATATATATAAAATTAATTTTTTATTGCCTCAGCTTCAATTGTTATCATACAATTTATTAGAATAATATTTTTTCAATAGTATTGCAATTGTAAAAGGAAATTATTTTACAAAAGATTTTTCATATTGATAAAATTTAAGGAAGAAAAATAAAAGAATATAAATATTAAGCTAAAACTAAAAGAATTAAATTAAAAGTATAATAAACCATTTAAAATTTTAATTTAAAAAATACATAATTTTTGTAAAATAATTTTCTTTATTTTATTTGATCTTTGAAATTATCCAAAGTTATGGACTTTTTAACTTTGTTTTTTTTTTTATTTAAAAAGAGCAAAAATTAATGTCTAGCAGATAATAAGTATTTTAAAAAATTTATATAAAATCCTTGATACTCCAACTAGTTGCACACTATTGTCAAATAAATATATTCCCATATAAATTTTCAAACCTTTTACTTGCACATCATTGGCATTCATATTTATAAAAATATTATTTTTGTATAAAAAAAAAAAATCTTACTCTGGTCTAGTATTACTTGCCGAAAGTTGAGCAAATGTTTTGACTTTATCTCTTATAACTTGAATTCCTCTTTCATCAGATGCATTAAGTTCCAATATTCTTTCTTTAAACATGCTTCCAAAAAGTTGTCTAGCTGCAGCTAATATTGTACTAGTTTTACCAGTACCTGGTGGTCCATATAATAAAAGATTTGGAAAATCTCCACCAGATAAACATTGTCGCAATACTTCTACAACTTCTCCTTGTTCAACGACATCATCTACTGTTTTAGGCCTACTATTTATTTTATTAAAGAATATAAATTAAAATATTTACTTTTTATTTTTTAGTATTATTTTAGTATTTTTCGTAATAGATCAAAAAAATTCCGTATGTAAATTTTGACTAAATCTAAATGTGAAAATAATTTTGTTTTGAATTTGTTCATTCTTTTTAAAGTTTTACTTATTGAATAAAAATTAATTTTATTTTAATATAAATGTACATAGCATAATTTACTTTATAAATAAAGGGTAAAATTAAATTATAGTAGTGAGGTTATTTTGCTTACTATTTTTCTACCCATGGTGTATTTTTCAACTTTGGTGTATCCTTTGTTTTTAATATAGAAGGTTTTTTAACATCCGTTGGACCCAATTTTCCAGTTTTTAAAAATGCATGCATTTTAAAAATAAATGTGTATCATTTAAATATAGTATACAGCAAATTGAAACAAAATACAACAATTTTCTACGTTCCCGCTCAATTTCTGTACAATGAATGATCAAGAAATAACCGTGCGGCATCGATGGCGTGTCAATCGCACTGAAAATAAGTCATTTTTCAAGCTGCGATATTGTAAAATGTTTATAACTGGATAAAAACCTCAAGGATTTGCCCTTTGTAAAAATAGGAAAATTTATAAAAAATTAATTTATTAAATGGCACAAATTATATTAATGAAAAATATATGTATATTCTATGTGATTTATTATATTTTATTTTTTGACTTAGAAATATAGAAAACACTGATGCAGAGCATATTTAAAATTTAATCACGTGCTACGAAGGACAATTTATATTTTATCTCATTTTATTACATTTAAATAATGTTTTTGGTTAGATAACCGTATATTAAAGTCAAGTTGCGAACCGAATAAAAGAACTGAATAAATAGATAAAGCAATTCAAGAAGCTTTTAATACTTATGAAAATTTAGATTTAAAGTAAATATAAATTTACTTAATAAGTGTGAAACAATTGTCGATTACCGTGAACTTTGCGAGTAACTTTGGTTTAACAAAAAGGCAAAGGAGATTTATAACTATTTATATTTTTGCTTCTTTTTTTCTTTTTTTTTTACTAAAGATGAATTGTTTACAATCAAAAGCATTGTACCAATTAAGATTCCATATTGTAGAAGAAAATTCTAATGTGATACCCAGTTTCAATTGGCCGATAGTCAAGACGCGGGGTCCACGTATGTCCTAACATTCACGCTCAACCCGGACATCCTGCGATTCATTTTTACTGGAAAAATGTTGCTCATACGGAAAATCTCCGACTGTCTTCTGTCTTATTCATTTTCACTAATTCTGTTTTATATTTTTCACACTTTAAGATATACAAATCGTAAATATATGAGCGTACATTGAATTGGCTTTTTTTTTTTTTTTGCATTCAACCACTCCTCTCCTCTTTGCCAGATTCAGATATTTTATGCACTACCTAATAATAAAATAATTTATTCATACAATTGCATTCGATGAAATTAATCTTTAAACAATTTTTTAAAAAAAAATTACCTTAATTGCAAATAATTAAAGACGAACAAAGACCTAATTAGAGTCTATTCATTTACATTTATTATTTATTCCTAAATAATTATCCCAAACTTAGCGTACAATTAATTTTCTATTAAAAAATATTCGTATTGTAAATAAAAGTTTCAATTTTATAAATCCAATTTACGCAATATGTAAATTAGATTTGCTCAAATTCTGATTTTTTTGAACAATACTATTGTTATTAAATAAAATAGCTATTTATACAGTTACTATTATAATTAGTTTTTATAGTTTTACCACTTGGTCATATTACAACCAATCAGAATGAAGCCATTACTGTACAAAATAAAAAATTCGATGTGATATATGCATGTTAGCCGGATTTCAATTTTTGAAAAGAACAATTATTTCAAAATAAATAAGTATTTATATAAATAAATAAAAGTACACATTTTAGGTATAAATTTCGATTCAAAGTTAAAGTTTTATTTAATGCCAACATAAAAATTTGGAATATGTTAAAAAACAACACTACACAAATACATCGGTCAAATTTGTTTTCATTTGCATAATATTATTCCGGCTTTTATATCAACTTTATTAAATAAAAGTTGTACAAATAAGACTGATTTTCTGAATATTTTTGCTGGATTTATATTTTATTTAATAATGGTAAATAATCTTTCTTAATTGATAATTTATGAATTTATAGTAAATGTTAGTATTCTAACCTACAAAATGTGAAATACATTTGTGAGTTTAGTTTAACTTTATATATATAATTTATACACTTTATATATTTTAGCTGTTTTATTCATTTTTCAAATCATTAGTGGGAAAGGATGTTGTGGTAGAACTAAAAAATGATCTTAGGTAATGCTTAAATTTATAATACTATTTTGTTTAATATCATTAAATTTATAAATACTAATAATATTAAATAAAATGGAATATAAAATTCTTTTATGTAAATATTTTTTCATTATATTATTTATGATGCAGTATTTGTGGAACACTACACTCAGTGGATCAATATTTAAATATTAAACTTACAGATATAAGTGTTACAGATCCTGATAAATATCCTCATATGGTATTTACTTAATATAATTTAAATATGTAAAATGTTTTTAAAAAGAATATTAATAGAAAATTATTTTCAGTTGTCTGTGAAAAATTGTTTTATAAGAGGGTCAGTAGTCAGGTATGTTCAATTACCTGGTGACGAAGTTGATACACAACTCTTACAAGATGCTGCGAGAAAAGAAGCAGCAGCGCAAACTCGATAATATAATGTCAATGTTAATCTTTTAGGTTAAATGATTTTTATAAAATATCTCAATTATTTTTTTAAGCTTCTTCGTCAGTTTTGAATTCCATTTTCATATTCTATTTTATTGTAAAACAAATAAAAATAAATTATTTCATAAAATATTTTTTATTTTATTTTGTGTCAAACTGAAAAAGTAATAGATATTAACCAAAGAAAGCAATTTTAAATAAATAATAAATTTTTAAATTAAATGATTATTAAAATAATTAAATAGAAATTATAGTAAAACAAAAATATTAAAATATAAATCCAATTCTTTATTAAAAATTCTTAAGAATATTATAAATAAAATAAAGAATTTTTATATCAATAGCAATATTAGATTAATATTTAATCAATAGCTTATTATTCTATTATATACCTTTTTATTGGCACTAATACTTCGATATAATTACTGTTTTCAAATTATTTTTTTAAAAAAAATTAAATTTATTACTTTTCATTTTTGATAAACACAATTAATTTATTTATATCTTTCATAAGCATAATGTAAGTTGTATAATTATATACAAACATTATCAATAAATTATAATTATATAACATATTTAATGCTTTTGCATATATATGTGCATAAATAATTAAAAAAAATTATAATTGCATATCGTTTAAATTAAAAATTAATTTTTTTTAATACAATTTCGTTATTTTTATTATTAAATAGATTTGTTTAATCTTTTAATATATTTTATATTTACCAACTATAAATAAAACAATAAATAACTTATTTTAAAAAAGTGCACATGTATTTTAATTAATAATTAGAAAATATATAAAAATAATTTTTTATTGATACATAAGAATAAAGTTATAATCTTATAAAGTTTTTTAATAAATTTATAGTTTTTGTTGCCTTGAAAATATTTTAACAAATGAAGTTTATTTGGTTAATTAATTTTTTAATGTTTCTTCAATTTTTTTTTTTTTTTATTATTTCTTTTACAGCATTACCGTTTTTTTCTACCAATTTTGTAAATACAATCGCAAGAGAAAAAAAAATAGGATATTAAAACTTTTTTAATTTTTAATATAAACATTTTATTTATTAATGAGTGTTAGTTTATAATACATTCACATGTATATGCATATTATGATAGTTTAATTGCATTAACTCATCTAATAATCGTTCCTTCTCTTGGTTCTTACCTGGCTCCTTTAGAGCTACGACCTGTTTAAAACTCGCGATGAAAAGCCCCTCAGAGGGGAAGAGGGAAAACTATCAAAAGAGATAGAGACTCTATGATTTTTAACTAAAACTTATTCAACAAAATATCATCGCCTCAGCTCCGTCCCCAACACACACCTTCACTGGCTACAAAAAGGAAGAAAACCACGTAAAACAGAAAAGACAAAGCGAGAAATCAAGAGAAAACACGCATGCACTATTATCTACATCGAGAGAGAGAGAGAGAAAGGGAGAAATATATCGCGGAGTTAACTTACGCAATTCTTTTACTCACGCCGAGGCAAAATTTACTTTTCCCTTTTTTTTTATTTAAGAACGCACGCTCGCAAACTCAAGCTTTCAAGATTCGACTGCCTAACTCGCGACCTATTCGCTGCCGCCAAGCCACCCCACCCCTTCCTTCTCGCAGGGCCCTAATATTCTCACAATATATGTGCATATAGATTATATACACAATATTTTTTTCATCATGCCATTAAAAGATAAATATATCAAAAGTTTATAATAATAATCCATGTATCTACTTTTTATCAGCGATGGCAATTGCTTTTACAAATTTATTGTATATTAATATCCAATACTGCCAAATATATTTTTATTGATTTAATTTATAATAATTGCTTACTAATTTAAATCTTATGGCAATCTAATATGAAATCTCCCTGATAAAGTTATATTCGTAAATATACTTAATGCAATTATTATTATTTTGTATATGCAGTAGAGATGTTTATGCGGACTAGTTTAATTATTAGCATTGAATATAATTTCATCTTTTGGATGATTATATAATTTACATTTATACATACCATTTATAATTATTGTCTGGTTGGATTTTTAATTATAAAATTTTTATCATAAGATGAGTTTAATGAGTTTTAACTGTATTTCAATTTAAATAAATAAGACTTTATGGAAAGATAAAATCGTCTTATTTGAGATTTATAAATTTGTTTATTAAATTCAATATTCCTATTACAAATAGGCAAAATATTTTGATCGAAGCATAAATAATCTTGTCTATTACAACCAAGAAATTTTAATGTAATAAAAATACAATCATAAACTCTTACGTATTAATTATTACAGTATAATCAAAAATTTTTAAACAAAATCATAAAGTTAAGTGTAGAGTTTTACTATTCCATATCAAAATCTGGGTTTTATTCATTTCAAATAGAATGTAAATGTTCTGTTATAATTATTTGGATAAAAGGAACTTTGGAAAAAATGATAACATCGATACTCTTATTTATCACAAAATGGCATTTTTTTAATTTTTATCAATTCTTTCAATTTTTACTTAGAGATATTGAATTATGTGATTACAATTAATAGCTTTACATATTTTCCGGTACAATTCAAACTGTGATCCATTTATATATACTATGTATGATTACTACTTTAATTACAACTTTTCGGTTTACTTAGTTCCAAAACTAAAACATTAATATCAAACATAGAAAAGTCATGTTGTTAGTTACATGTTGGGTGTGTTAAAAAAATCTAATATTATCCTTGAAGGAAACATGGAACGTCTAATAACTAAATAAAAATAGATAAAAAAATAATAAAATAAAACAAGTTGATATTATTATAATATCAACTTAGTTTATATTATTATAATATCAACTTAGTTTATATTATTCTCCTTAATTTAATCCATGATTTTCATATGTTTTGAATTTATTTTCTTACGCATAAATGATTACACACGTAATATTTATATTTAATATGGGTACAAGATATGAATCTGCTTGGTGTGAATCAAGAACTTTTTATTATCATTACAATTTTGAAAAATTCAGTTAATAAGTTTATCCATTCCGTAAATGGAGAAGGAAGAACAAACTGTGTAAATCAAATCCGAGCAATAATCAATATACGGTATTCGATAGAAGATAGCCCTTATTCACAAAATTATTCTTATTTTTATCTACTATACACAATTTCTTAAAATTGTTGTGTACATTACTTTAGATATTTGGATTTCTAGACGATTTTCAAAATGTTCAAACTACATATTTTTCTATCATTTTTTTAACAAAAATTTAAATTACATCAAAACGATTCAATAATGTAATTGTATGCTTAATAGTAAAATAAAATAGATTTGAAAAAATCGTAGATATATACATTATATTATTTTTAAGTATTAAAAATTAGGAGAAATTAAAAACACTTTTTTCCTTTTTAAATAATCAACATAATCATTACTAACATATTTACATTATTTGTCTTAATTTGTAGTATCTAACAATAAAATAATATAAATAATATAATATAAATCTAAACAAAAATCCATTCCCGAATACAAAAAATTTACTTTTACTATACCATAAATATTTATGTAAATTGGATGATTGGATGGAAAGAGTAAATGAAGGCTCCTTGTATTGGCAAACTGCAAAATTTATTTTATTCACAAAAAAACAATTTCACAATTGCACTGTTACAGGGTGTCAGAGCGTCTGACTCAAAAAAATTAATCTCGCACGCAAATACGCCACTTAGCCTTTGGCTCCACCCCTTGCGACCCGATTTTCACTTGTTTTACTGGGAATCAAAGGACTGTTGGGCTTATCGCTCTAACCGTCTAAACTTCTCGACCTTCCGATCGCCCGCGATTTCCCGGCCCTCACACACACACGCACACACAAGCTTCGCACATTACCCCTGGCATAAAAAACTTCCTATAACATATATATAACGAATTTATACAAAAATTATAGGCACAAACTGTTACAAACTGGGCGTCTTCGCCTCCAGAAGAATCCCGTCCTCGGGGTGAGAAAGAGAGGAAGGATAGCGCGTCATGCCGCGAGAATGAGAGAGAGAGAGAGAGAGAGAGAGAGAGAGAAAATGAGAAAGACGTCGACGAGACCATCTTTCCCACTCGCATACACGCATTCTTAACACACGCGTACACAACTCCCCTTTCACACAAATCGGAGAAATTTCGCGTATGTCCCTTGGATCTCCTTGCTCCATTTGGCCAAGAGTACAGCAAAATTTGCACTTTTTAATGGCCCAGGAAAATCACACACTGCGAACATACCCGCATCCTGGACGCATGCCTACTAGGAGAAAATTTTCCGGTTCTGTCTCTAACAAGTTATAATGTTTTAATCAGTATTCCGTTTTAAGACATTTATTATAAAGTCTACCTGAGCAAAAATGCTATTCACTTTATCGAAGTGTGTCAAAATAATGATATTTGTTTCAAATGAAAATTAAATATAAACAATAACAAAGAAACAAAATAATCAATTTTATTTTATGTATAAACACAATCTTTTATAAAATTCTATAGTAATTTTACAATTGTTGAAACTTATTTTATAAATTCGACAAAATAACTAGTTAAACTTATAAACCTTTAAATTTTTTACATTTTACACATATAAATATATATGTATAGATACACATGCATAAAGATTTTTAACTGGCTCAATATTTTCAATTTTACAACGAATTTTATTTTTATTTACACTATTAGAAATAATTGGTTTTATAATTCACGAGCAAATATTTATTAATCCCACGATTAATATGATATTTGTCAATTAATTAAAAAATATTTTTATATTTCCAAATATTTGTTTATATTTTATTATTATAATTAAAAAATTCTTCAATTTATTTTTTTTTCTACGAAATAAAATACTACATATTTAAATTATATATTAAATGTCATATATTTTATTGATGATTTTTTAAGAAACTTATTTATATGGTCTAGTACAATATTTTTTCAATCAATTGCGCAAATTAGTTATATTTTATTTTTAATTGATTTAGTTTATGATAATAATCTAGATATAATCTATTATCGTCTTTTTTAATTAAAATAATTTTACTTGCAGATAATGATTCATTTGGAACATTTAATTTTTCTTTATCGAATAAAATTAATCTTCGATTTTTTAATAGTAGTTAATTGGAAAAAGTACTCAAGTTAAAAAATAATGAAAATAAAATATATGTAAGAATATTTTGATATTGTGTAACAATATTTTTTATACATCATCTAAATTCTAAAAATAAGATGGAAACTTAAATTAATTGCATTTAAGTATGAAAAAAATTTTTTTTTTCGAATACATCAAAGGATCATTTGATTATCATTCATATATTATCTTATTTCTACTAATAATAGTATTTCATATCATGAAAATAGATAATATAAAATAAATAGAACAGCTGTCAAAATAAAGACAATCCATCAAATTTATTTGTCTACATTTCCATTTATTGATATAGTTTCTTTTTATATTACTTTTTTATATTAAAATAATATTTTTCTTAAAAAAAACAGGATTTATCAATTAGTAAATATATTGATATAGCATCCAAGTTTGGGTATAAATAAAAGGAAGGTATTACATATCTTCATAATACAGACTAACTGGAATTACTGATACGTCTGATAAGTAATATTGTTACACTACTAGATTTGAACCAAATTATCTATTTTTCATTCTCTTTATTATAATTTTAATTTTTATATATGTTATATTATAATAACAGTAACAGCTTCAATTGTTTATATTAGCTAATACGATTTTGCTATTAAAAAAAGAAAATTACATTTCTTTTTGTATCCACTATGAAATATTTATAGTGTGTTGAAAATAAACATTTTATTATTTTACAGTTTTTATTTATAACTTTCTGATATTTGGAAAGATCTTTTTCCTTCTTATAATCGATGATACCGAGTATGTATGATAATGGAAGAGTATGTAAATGTATGTATGACTACCAATTAGCAAACCTTTGCAATCGAGTGTATGTGTGAAACTGGAGGAAAAGGCGCGTTTTTCCACGATATTAACCCCTATACTAATCTTAATAATCCGTTCATATATTTATATTTTAACGCAACTCTTATTAATATAATTATTTTATAAGCCCTGCAATGCTTATATTTCAAATCGACATTTATTAATTTAATATATTAAATAATCCGTTCAATATTTATGTTTTCAGTAACTCTTATTAATGTTACTAATGTTGGAACACAATACTTACCTATTTCGATGTGAAGTGATAAAAAATAAATATACTTAAATAACTTTTAAAAGAAGAAGATGTTGAAATAGGTATGAATAGAAAATAATGGAAAAAATGATTAAGTGTAGCAGACAATTTATTTTTAAATACGTATAATATCCTCTGACGCGTTCGCTTTTGGATGTACAGATTTAGAATGTCGTTGCTCGCTTGTCAATTTTATTCGCCTAATTTTCCCCGCAACTTCATTTTTTTCTACCAATCAATTCAATGACTTCTATATTTCGTTTCTTTAACGCACGCACTACTTTTTTTCTGTTTACTTAAGCTTTTCGCAGAAAGCTTTCCTCCTTGGCAAAAAAACCTTCTTCCTGCTAAAAAGGAAAACGCTAATAAAAATTTAGATAAATCTCGTTCAACTCCCATCATAACAAATCAAAATTTCATGAATAAGTTATCTCGCGAGAGCTCAGGTGTGTGCCCAGGTCTAGCTCGCACGTCGAACTACCGGACCTGCCAGAAGGGCCTTGGACGTCGACCGAGCTAATTAGGATTTCTTGTAGATTTTACTCTTCGATCTTCATGTCTTCATTTTGATCCAACTCACACGATGACCTATTGAACCCATCAAGTTCTTAAAAAAAAATAACTGAGCTGTTATTTTTTATTTATCGCGAAAACTATTCCGAGCCACATGAAAATATAAATTAATGATGGAATTTAGTGAAATTAATATAGTGAAATTAATAATCATGTTGTTCAAGAGCAAAAAATTATTATTAACGGACGCGGGACTTTTATTTTTTTTTTTTTTTAAACAATCGATAAGTATTTTATGAAAAACAACAGAGATTTTTTTGAACGTGCCGCAAATCTGAATTTGCGAAGCCGTGCTATTTTACAATTAACAATTAATATAATTTATTAAATGCTTTAAAAAATAGTCTTTGCCATTCCTGACTTTAAATATCCCGCATGTTAACCCTTTCCCGACAAGTTATAAATCCGAGCCCAGGAACTTTCCGTTACAACTTTTAAATGTTGAACTAGTATTTAAAATCTATTATTTTATTTAAAAAATCGAGCATATTTAAACTAGTTGAAAAAGCACTGCCGTTGGTGATAAAATTAGAGAAACTTATATCTCGACATCTGCAAATGTAATGACAGCAACCTGCAGAAACTGAGGCTCAAATAACGGCTCTAGCTACAAAACTTTTGGTGAAAATCCCACTACTACTACATTACTAGCAGCATACCCTCTTACACCTTATTATCTCTATTTACAGTGTATGTAGCTCGTCCAGGCGATGATCAGTGCTCCGGGGAGTTGTCGTCAACCGTAACATCAGGAGGAAATCTGATTCAGATAGCACATTGCACGAGCCCTGGTCATCGGCACAGGTAAGACGTCACAACCAGGTTTGAAAAGATACCGCGATGTCAAAATGTGAGGCACAGGTCACCCGTGTAGTTATGTAGGCGATGATGATCGAGCGGAATTGTACGCAAACAGAATGAAATGGCTTTTTCCTTTGGTCGGCTCGACAAAGGTTTTTATGCCAGGGCTCGCACGATAAAATTTATTTGATTTTACCAGGTAGAGCGCCAAAAATGAGCGGCGAAGCGAGGGGAACGGGAAAACAGCGCACCGCGGCAAACACGAGAATTATTGGATTTAATTATTGTTTGAACTCTGACGTCAGTGGTGAGCCGGACAAGAAGAATAAATAAAAACCCAAAAAATCAACCGTCGTCTTCTTCCCATTTCTTGCCTGACTTTCATCTCCAACAGACACAAAAAAGATGTACATCAAATTGAATGAAGATATATTCTTATTATCTTGCATATTATTAGATATATATTTTATAATGTTAACTAGTTTAAAAAATGTACGCGATATTTAATAAAATAATCTAAGATTAATTATTTATAAATTTGTAAATAAATTTATATACGCATATTGTTTTCGAAGAAATTAATTATAAACTTAATGAATATTGTTATAATTAATATTGCTTACATCCAGACAAAAATTATTTAAAATATAATTTAATTGACTATGTCAGATTGTAAGTTCACTGAAAGATCGGCTGTATCGACGAGGAGAGTCTTTAGTGCCTTTTCTTATTTAGAGCAAGTGCTGTGCCAGTATCCCGGGTAAAAGATTAGTCTGTGACAAATCACACTGAGTACATTGTCGATTTAGTTTTAATGATTGGAACACAAGTATTATATATGGGGTTCATCCTACCAGAGGCATTTATGAACACAATTTTAGAGGATACTCCAACACTCGATAGGTTTCATTTTGCTAGCAATTCAGAAAAAGTGATGGAATATATTCCAGGAACTTTATTAAACAGATTTGATGCTTTTAAGATAGTATTGTTCCGATTTTATCAAAAGTTTTGCTCCATAACATGGTCTTTGATGTGTGGCGATAAAGCAGATGACTTAACGGTGGTGCAATTGACGTACCATGTTATTGCGGATACGTTTAAGGAGGATTTAGAAATCAGTCAGATTACAAAGTAGAAGACTTGGCTCAGAAGAAGACGAATAATAAACCCTGTATTTCCCGTAGGAGGCAAATGAAAAATAATTACATTCAGGCCAATACAGCAAATTTACTTTTAAAAACTTGTCCGGGTAAATAAGTCGATTTTCTTTGCGAACGTGGATAAGTCGTTACCAGGTCAAGATGTATTATCTTGGTATACGCTTCGACCAGTAGGCAACGATTATGGAAAATTGCTCGCCTGTAATCGTAATCAAACAATGGCAGCGTTATCCTTACAATATTTACTAATGATTTATCGTGACATTTGCTCAAAGATATTGAAGAAGGTCGAAAAAGACAGCGATAACTTCATTCAATTCGGAAAAATGGACTGATCTTGCATTTATAGCATTAGGGAGGATGGGACATTTATCAAACCACAGATACTCTTTACGGGTTCTAGAAAATTCTTTTTATCGAATGATATAGAATAATGTTCCTCTGAACTTTTCCCACATGTAGGATACAAATTTTATTGATTCCTTTTCAAGTATATTTGTAGAATTTTCAACATTACTTTTTATGTTGTTACCCAACACTGAATAGTGCTAATTGTCTCCAGTAATGCTTTAAACAAACATACAAAGTTTGTAATCGTAATTCGTATTATCTGATAAGGTTAATATCATTTATACGTTTTCTTATTTATCATATCATATAATTATTCTCAGTACATCTATCATAAAATAAAGCATTTGCCCTCTTATCGACTCTATCGGTAGCATAAGCTTATTATCTAAGCCCACATATATATTTTTTTAATCAAATTTCAATTAAAAAAAAAAAAACAAAATAAATTTATCGCCGAAATATTGTTATGGCTTTTTAAATGTAAGCTTCGTTATTTAAAGCACTTAAATAACAATATTATGATTTAATAGAACTCAATATACTATTTAAGTGTATACAAACATAAGAAGGTATGAAATGGCCAAACAAGAAATTATACTTGCATAAATTGCCGAATGAGCACTCGGATAAGGAGGACTGCGCCGGCGTTATGACCGATGTTTTCAGGTAAACTAGTAAGAATGGCGTTTTTTTTTGTAACATATTACTAACTCTATATTTTCTTTTGAGGTAGTAGAAGAATTCTGCAGATTAAATGGGAAGGGAAGGGAAGAAACTTTTCCCAGGGTGGGATCAAGAAGGAAATAAATGTTGAATTTTTGTGAACGAAATTATCGGAATGCGCTACCCTCGAAAAACACTGCAACTATAAAAAATGAAACGAAGGAAATACATGATTTAGTACTAAGAAAGATCAGTACACTTACAAGATGGCAAAGCATATAGAGCAGGTGAGAGTGCGCAAGGTGATCGAGTAGCAAAAGGGAGGTGGCTGAGGTATTATAGAAAGGGGAAGTTGCGGAGAAAGGGGCGGAAATTTTCATTGATCCATCCATGGCATACGACCCAGAGAGTATCTATGAAAGTTGAATCATTGCCAGCAAGTTACCGTTTCGTGAAATTCGCATTATATATAATTTATCCTGCTTCTGTCAAACGCATGTCATATTTTTCTCTGTTTTTTTTTTTTATATTAGAATTTTAATCGTATAATTTTATCTTATTTAAATTAATCTTTCTTTTAATTCAATTGATAATTGAATGTAAATTATTATTATGCTCATTCACCTTTTTTCTTACTTTAATATAGTTCAATATACAAACTGTTAATTTATTTAATATTTTTATTATACAATAAAAAATTATGTAATATTGTACAAATGTTTATTTCAAGGTACAGGAATAAATAAGCATTTGTTGAATCGTAAATCTTTATTAAATACTTTTTATTATACATAATTTTGAATAATAACTTACTAGAAAAAACATAATAAAAACATAATTAATTTATGTTTATATCTCATTTAATTTCTAACGTTCAGTACGATATTTTAATTAGCTCTTATCATAAAAGCATTTTTTCAATACGTTAATACCTGAATAAATTTTATATTTTACTTTTAAACGAATATATAAGTTACCTGTCTCGTATAATTAAGATATTGATTTGTAAACGACTGCAAAAATTGATTTTTTAGTCTTATTAAAATTTATTTTTCATGTATCAAAGTTTTTCATTTCAGTTTTCCATGAGTATTTTAATTATAAAATCAAATTTTTAATCTATGAAAATAGATATATAATTTTTAAAAATTGATTTTTGCGATTTTAATTTTTGAAAGTTCAATCATCAATTTTATCTTTTTTTAATAGATAAAATATAATTATTAAATTTACAAATATTTATAATAATAGATGTTAATATTATTAAATAAAAATCAATTCATTATCAGTAATACGAAAATATTTTAATTCAATATTCTTAGTTTAAATTAGTTTTAATTTTAGCTTCTTTAAAGATTATTTTCAATAATAATATAATAAATTAATATAATTTTATATTTTATTAAATTTTAAGTTTTTTTATTTTATGTTTGAACTGTATTTTTTCTTATATTTAAGTATTGAATTGAATTGAAAAATTATTATATGAAATTATAGTTTAATTGAAAAAATTCTTTTTCAAATATTTGATAAATATAAATATCTGACAATATCAAAGAATATAAAATTTTTGTATTTATTTATAGAAAATATTTTAATTTATTTTAATGAGTTCATTATGTAAATAATAAATGTTTTTGTAAATAGAAATTAATGACTAACAAAATAAACAATAAATAACCAATAATTCATACGGATAATGAAAAAATTGATTATGTTTTACAGTTGTATCATCTGAAATAATAATACCAGACATGTTTAGAGAATTATTTGATCCTTGTTAAAAAATATTTAATTAAAAGTTAAGTAAACAATCATTTATTTTTTTATATTTTATGCAATATATTATCATTTTTAATATGTAATTTAATTAGGTAGAAATTAATATTCATATTATTCTTTAATTTTCTAACTAAATATAAAAATATGATTCTTCTATACAGATCTAATCTTATTTTTTTAAAAAATAAAATTAATATATAAACTAATGGTTGATAAATATATTAGATTAAATGTCAAAAATTTGTTAATATACTTTATTAAAAAAAATTTTAATCATTAATATTAATTTTTTTAAAAATTAATTTCTGTAATATTTAATTATTAAGAATTTATAATTTATTTGAAGTTATTATTAAAAATTCTTTTTTTTTAAATAATTAATATTAATCATGTGTTATATTTTGAATAATTAATTATAATTGATTAAAAATATATGAATAATTTGTTTTCACTTATAAAAATAATATACTGATTACAATTTTAATTAATTGTATGATTAAAATAAATTTTAATCATTGAAGTAATTAATTATATTATTTACCAATAAGATTAACCGAGTAAAACAAAAATATTTGTAGTTTATAAAATTTATTTATTGTTTTTTTATATTTTTCTTTGTAAATTTAACATGTGTAAGCCAATTAATATTTAATGTTTTAAAAAATAAGTGCAAGCAATAAAACAATTGAGTTACTTTTTTTTACAGTTATATATTTTCTTAATCTACTATTGATATTTTAAAATATTTTTACTTAATTTAAATACCGAAAATATTAATATTATTCAGATTATTAAAAGTTACTTTCTTGTACTATTAGTCAATATTTTTTTTATACGATCATCATTTAATTGATACTAAACTGTAAAATCAAAACTTTAAAGTGTAAAGTCCATGTATTCCAAAGAATCAAATTACTTGAATGTTTAAAGAAAAAAAAAATAAATAAAATATTTTATTTTTGAATATATACTGAATTACGAATTTTGTAAGTATTGCATTTTTACCCACACAGCAACAACGTCGGCATAAACGTCATTGGTAATGTTACTTATACAGAGTAATAGTCGAGATGGCGTTGAATTTGATTCGGTAAAATATCCGTAACATAGCAAGTAAATCAAATATCCTTTGGCTCTCTTTTCTCCATTTCTTGAATTCCAACCTCTTTTTTACGAAATGTCCTTTTTCGGTTTATTTCTTTTTCTTCAAAATACTTTGAATTGAGGATATAAGCAAAGATTTGTAGCCATTAGCACTCTTGAAGTCATCGGGCTGCAACATCAATATAGCGTTACAATATAATATCATAAAGATAGATAGATAGATAGAAAGATAGATAGATAGATAATGAGACATATTTAGATACGAAGCATAGTGAAGTTGAATTCCATCCTTGTCTACAGCCATAGCGCACGGGTAGAGAAAACATCTCGTTTTACTGATACCGCATAGAGATGTAATTTGCGAAAGAATACGCGCGCGCAAGAGTCGAAAAGAGAGATAGATGGAGGGAGAAAGAGAGAGAGAGAGAGAGAGAGAGAGAGAGCAATGGAAGAGGGACAAAAAAGGGCGCCTGGGGAGGGAAACGCGAGAGACCTAGAAGGGCTTGCGCCGTGTCAAAGGGGCACGCAAATGGTCACGTGTACACTAAAGTTTTTGTAAGAAATAAGTAATAGGAAAAGAAGATGTAAGGACTCTTACTTGTGAGCTGCGGTGATTAGCGGACACAGCAGGAGTGCAAAGTCAGGGCAAAGTAGCCCAGAAAGTCGGGAGCCCTCGGCAACCCTCGACGGCAGTGTATCAGGGGAGCCATCGATGCTCTTTTCCGTCGTAGCGCACCAGCCGAATTGACGAAGTCGGAGGAACAGTGGCAGTGGTAACGGGCGGAAGGGGCCAGACCGATCCACACCAGAGGGAGGGCCGCTGTGCCAGTTGGGGAGGAACGTGGTGCGCACGGGGTTGCGCCCCAGATACATGACCTGCGAGTCATTGCGCGCCCGCCTTGACACACAACTCTCCTAGTCTGTCATGGGACTGCGTCCCCAGGAGTAGCTCCGCCAGAAGGGAGAAGCGAGTCGGTGCGCGGCGACACGACGTGAGGCTCGCCAGGAGGGGAAATGCTGTCGCAGAGCGAGTTTTACGCTCTCTTCATTCACTACACGTTCGTCTAGATTTTGGACGCGTCGTCGAGTTAGGATCCGCGGGCTCCGCCGATGAGGACCTAGTGACTTTTGGCTGTGCGGCTCTCGCGGCGGTAAGGGAGGGTTCGGGGCGACGAGACAAGCGAGGAGGCACCCAAGGCTCCGCGGTTCTTATTCCTTTCACTTTCTTTATTATTAATGCCGTATTGGGGAAAACGCACCCCCGCCTTTACGCATTTGCACCCACACGTACGAGTGTAAACCCGCATTCGCGGCAGCGGCCACACACTCCCACTCGTAGAAAAGTTCAATTAAACCGAAACACGTAGTTATTCATAAACAACTTGCGTTTCCGGATGAAACGTCGCAAGTGACGCTGAGTGAGGACAAAGGTGGAAGGGAGCGAGAGTGAAAAAAGACGAGGAGAGGAATAGGGGAACAGTCACGGGTTCGATCGGACTGATGTATCGTCGTCGAGGAGATACTCTACTTGAATTAGACAAAGAGTGCTAACAGGATCAATAGAAGAAAAGCAAAAGCTTAAATTTTCTGTATTTTTAATTTCTTTTCTTTGGAGAAAGACGGAATGCTTTAGGAATCGGAGACATTTAAGGAAATTCGCTTTCGTTTGGAATTCTAGGCAAAGTAAGTGACATCTTTCCCTTTCTTTCACTGATACATATTTTTAAGCCAACAGATAAATAATCTAAGATTAAGAGAAATTCGAAGAAGGCAAAGAAATAATAGAAAAAGAAAGACAGAAGGGTGGGTGGGGGGGGGGTGAATAAATACACCGAGCAACAACCAGTGTAAGAGTACTGCAGCGAAATCGTTGTATTCATTTATTCTACACATTCATAATCTATGTGTTTGTTCTTGTGTGAATCTAGGCAATTCCATGTTGCCAAAACGATAATAATCCTGCAATTTTTTTTCCTTTATATACATGCACATACAATAAATGCATAAATATTCATTCGTTCATGTAATAATGGCTTTCGGCTACCAATGATACAAACATTTATTTTACTCGCGGTGATTAAAAAACGGTGATTAAAAAAAGAGAAAAAAAGCTACAAGAAAATTTTTTTTTTTTTTAAATCATTTTTTATCTTGTCGTACATTATATATATATATATGTATGTATATGTATGTATATACATACAATATTACAACGGTACAGTTAAAATATATATAAAGTTCTTGTGATCAGTTTATACTTTTATTTGCGTGGTGTGTAATTGTCTTAAAAAAATTTACAGCTACGAATTTCTGATGTATTACATATAAATATATAGTTCAATCAATATATATATATATATATTAAGGTACACACACACGCACACATGTATATGTACATTTATAATAATTCGTATATAGAGTGCGGGCAAATTATTGTGTTTTGTCTACCTTTAAGAATGCATCTCTCATTATTCTATCTTTTTAATTTGTCGTGTTAGTTTGTAGTTACGCTGTGGTGTACATATATAAATCTCATGTGCGTGCGTGAAAGTGACGTCAACGTTAAAGTGAAGAAAAATCACCACTGCCACCGTTTCGCATGTTGAGAAATCAGCTTCAAAGTTCTCGATCTTTGCACCATCGAAGATTACGAGGGCTTAACCAATTAACTGCCACCACCACTATCACCACTACTTCCATCAGTTACCACTAACGAACAAGGTATATAGCAATTATAAAATATAATTACTTTTAATAGTTGTATTTAAAATTTAACAGATTTCAAGTATTAAATCTTTTTTTTATGTACTCTTCAGTATAAAAATATATACATTATATTTAAATTTTATTTATTTTACTTATATTTTAACCCCTATAATTAAATGAAATATAATAATGTATGTTGTAATAAATTTCTATAATCATAGTAATTTATATTTATATGTATATTAAAAAGATAAATTATAACATTTAATAATTTGTAATACTTTATTTAAAATATTAAAAATTAAGATTTATCAACTTATATTCCCCTTAATTACTAATGTTAATTAAAAAATTAATTTATACATTATAGTGTTTTAATATTGATTCTAATACTTGACTAATAATTAAAAAATTTTTAAATAATATAAAAATACTTTTAGTATAATTATTATAATTATCTCTGCGATTGAGAATTTACTGTATTCATCATTACGGTTTACATTACATATTATTTTAAAAGATGTTATATTTTTTTTTTATAACTTTGAATTATCTATACATTTAGTATAAAATTAAAAAAAAAAGAAAAAAATTTTATATGACGATAAATAAAAAGGTTTGCTTATATTATAAATATTTATTTTCATTAATATTTGCTTAGTTAGACCTATATAAGGTTATTTTATAATTAATTGAAATTCCTATCAAATTTTTCATAAATAAGATAATTAAGATTTGTATGTACTGCGAACAAAGGAAAATATTTATATGTATTAAATGTTATTATAATTATATTCCTCTGATTCTAGTTCCCAATTTTTTAATACATTTGTCATACAATATTTTTTCAAGGGTTTAAAAACTTTTTTAATTAAAGTTAATTAATTGAATATAGTTTATTAATAGTATATTATTAAAAAATATAAATTACTTTATGTATAATTATCATCTTCACTATTTAATAAAATAATAATTTATATTAAATTAAAACAAAATAAATTTATTAAATAATAAAACATCTAAGCTTGTTAAGAAAAATATAAGAATGTGTAATTATCTCATTACGTAACTTCTTTATAATATGAACAAAAATCTGGTAATATTAACATTTATTTTCTCATTTAAGTGTAATATTTAATCATTAATTTATATATATATATATATATATATAATTTTTAAATACAAAAGAGCGAAAATACCTATGTAATCTGAATACAAATTACATTAAATTTTTTTTTATTAAATTTAAGATATTTTAATAAAATCAATGACAATTTATTTTATGTATTAATTATTAATTTAACTAACGACTTGACTTCGATTTTTCTTTAATTAAAACAATTTTTGTTAAAAAATATAAAGTATTTTAAAATTTTCAGTTAAAAAAAGAGCTTAAGAATTTATTTATCTTTACACATAAATGTTTCATTTTGTATAAACTCAAAATAACATGTATATATTTTACTGAATATTTTATAATCGATATAAATAATGTTTAAGTAAAAAAAAGATAAAAAAATATTAATTTATCGTTTAATTGAACTTTTATCATAGTTCATTGTCTGAACTGTCTATTTAAATAAATAAAAATAAATTAAATTCTAGTAATCCCTGAATAAAATATATATTTTTATCAAAAAATCCAATTTTTATTTATATTTTCAATTATTTATAAATATTTCTCTTCATTATTTAACGTAATTCAAAATAGACACAATTTTATTATTTATTTTGGTTATAACTACACTTTATTATTTTTAATACTTTAAAATTTTTATTTTTTTATATATTTCTTATTAATATTAAAGATAAATTAATGATAAGATAAATATTTTTTGCATAAAAAATTCTATTTATCTCAGTTTCAATTTCTTCATTTTAATCTTATTAATATAAATTGGCATTCATAATTTATATATCTTAAATTTGTTTGCCTGTATAAATGTACATAAACACGTTAAAAATTATATTTTTGAAACTGATAAATTTTAAACTAAAATGAAATAAAAATAAAAGAAAATATTTATTTAGGAATAGAAGAAATATATTTATAGCAAACGGTCATTTTAAATTTAATGTAAAATTTGATATAATAAGGATAAGAAAATTATATTTCAAAATAATATTGAATATTTTACGTAATACTTTAAAAATGAAAACAATTATCTACTCATGTTTTTATTTTTTATATTTATATGATGGGAATAAAATTTGTTGTTACAAAATTATGGGGGAAGATTGACAGTAACTACTAATTATGTGGAATAATGATTGCTAAATTTTTTTCATTATAAATAGAAAATATTCTTGAATTATATAAAATTTTACTTTGTAATAAAGTTTCTTAATGTAGTACAATTTATGTATAAAATTATGAAATTAATTATACTTATAAGGCTTATTATAAATATTTTTTATTATTAGTATTGTAGTACATTTGATTTAATTCATTTTATACTATTTACAATATTTTAATTATATAAATGGAAGATCTGTCATTTATTATATAAAAAAAATATTATTATTCAATTGTGTAAGTAATAATAATTTTATTTTTATTTAAAATATATTTTTAAAATAACTCTATATTATCGAGCTGTAACATTTTTTTATATTAAGTTTTATCGATTAAATTTTTGCAAATCATGTCCGTAAAAATAATAAATATCTTATATTATAACCATTTACTAATTAAATTCAGTAATTATGTTATAGAAATGAAATAGGGTTATACGTTTTGTTAAAAATAATTTATCTAAATTTCATAATGTTACACCATTAATTAATTAGATTGTGTTGACCTATCTAACACATATAACTTAATAAAGAAATATTTATAATTCTAGTTTTAGATTATAATCTAAATAGAAAATAAATATTTTAAAATAAGAAATGTAATATAGGATATATATACTATTTTAAACATATTTACATTTAGAATGCATGTACATAAATTTGTTTTGAAATTTAAGACATTTTTTCTTTTTTCCATTGAATTCTTAATTATTAATAAAAAAAATAATAATTTTATTTCAAATAGAATACATCATAATTATGTTAATATATATAGTTTTAATTTTTAATATGATTTTGCTTAACTCAAAATTTCTTTTTCAACAATTTTAAAAAAAATTGTATTTTTTCACTTGAATTGACAATATCATTATCATATATATATATATATATATATATATATCATATATATGATGTAAAGATCATATCAATATTGTACAATTTAATGAGTTAAATTTAATTTGATAAATATAATAATAAAGTAAAATATACATTTATAAAATACAAAGTTATATATAGTTTTCTATATAAGGAGAGTTAAACAATATTTTATTTTAATATTAATATATATTACTATTGGATTAAAATGATTTTAAATTGATTATCAAAGAATCTTATAATTATTTAAAAATGAATATTTCAAATTTATTTTTAATTTTAATAAATTATTATCAATTTTACTATTGTTAATTATGTGTCATTATTAAAAATTTAATTCCTAATTTTGTTAATCCGTAATAGCAGTAATAATTAAAACAGCTTAATTTGTATAAGCACTCGTAACCAAGAAAATTAATTAATAATGTTGATTCAAATAATTGGCAACGATTTCGAGAGCACTAAAATACAAATGACAATGAAAATTGCGCTGAAGATCAACGTAAAATTTCAGCAAAATAACACTAATTGGTAACATTGATAATAATGAATAAAGTACTGCAATAATATTTAGAAAGATACATTTAGATGCTAAAGAAGCTGAAAAGCCAAATAAACTGTTCGAAAATAAAACATTTAATCATCAAATTATTAATTAAATTATTCAATTTATTCTAGTATTTTAATTATAATAATAATAATAATAATATTATAATAATAGATTAAAAGTTCAGTCACAATCGGAAATGAAGAAGTAGATTGTTGAGACTATCAAAGAAAAAACCTGTAATTAGAGAAATATAATAGATCACCGTATGCGACAGTAATTTAATACCGTTGAACTGCCTATTGTCATAATTCTTTGTCGTACCTATATATATTTTAAGTTAATTCAATTATGAGTTTAATTTTATTGTTTTAAATATTATCAACTTGTATATAGTTCTGAAAAAATCCGCATTATCGTATCTCAGTGGATATTTAAATTAAAAACGCATTAAATCCTTAACATAAATATTTTTTAACATACATTGTCGTGAATGCTAGTGAGGTTATTTGCTTTGCAGATATACGAAACTCTGGAGTTGCAAGTGATAAAGCCAGCCATACTTAGGCAATGGATTTCGCGATTCTTCTGAAAATTTCTCGGTCATTATCTCTTCCACAAGGTGATGTTCAGAAGAAGAGAATCAGTAAAATAAAAAAAGATAATTTATTCTCGATATTGAACTAGAAGATAAGAGATATCGATTTCCTTTCCCCAATTTCGTTGTGTTTAAAGGTAGCGAAGAGAATCATTGATGCATATTCACAAATACTTTCGCTCACCACTTCCAATCTACCCAATTTCCTAATAAATTACAATTATCTGTAATTCTGTAGTTCTCTTTTCAACATTCCTTTATAATTCAATTGCTGATAAACGAGTTTACCCGATTTTGTAACCATAAGAACGAACTATGCATGATTCCATTGTCTTTGTTTGTAACAATGTAAAGAAATTAAAAATTTACTTTGAAAAAATTTGTAATTCGGTACCACTCAAAATAAATTATTTTGATTTTCTATAATAGTTTTATTAAATTTTTTATTTCATTAAAAATGTTAAGCATTTTTTAATTAATTAAATACAAATTAAATAAATTCAATAATTTGTTTTTTAGATTGTTAATCAATATATATGAAAATATAGATGAAACATTTGTTTTTACTTTTTTTGTTAATCGATAAATATTATACAACTTTTAATATTTCAATACTAAATTTCAAACTATATATTTTAATAGATGAGTTTACATAAATAACTAGAGTTCTAACTGCTTAATTTAGATATTTTATATTTATTTATAAATTTAATATTTAATTATATCTCTCACCTTTCTTACTTTAAAGTAAATTTATTGTATATAAAAAGTTTACTAAATTGAAAAATATGTTATTTATTAACTATTAACCATTAACTATTTATTGAATTTTTGCTATCCAATTTAGTCGAATTTTATTTTCTCCTTATTTAATTAATGCATTGTCATATTATTGGAATTGTAGTGTCTGATACAATCAGTAACTCTCTGAAATGACATGGCTTAGATAATTACAAATTTTAATTATATGTATATTTCATTATGAATATATCTGGTTATTGTATTCAATTTAGTCATTATTTATTCAATATTGTTTTTTAATTATCAGTTTTTATTATTATTTAAACTGTATTATAATATTATAATATAAAAAACATCTTTTGTAAAGTATTTCATTATTTTGGAAAAATGATATGTATAAAATTAAATTAGACATATATATGATGTGTAAAAAAAGTAAGAGAAATTTTCATTTTTCTTAATGACTTTTATCTATTTATCATTATCAATATTATTCCTTTTAAAGTAATCCTCTTAGATACAACATACTCAGATACACTAGTACCATCATATTTTAAAATCATTAGATCACGTTTAAAAGTCATTTTTTTGTCGTTAATGACTTCAGCTTTTCAGCTATTCTCTTTTGATCTCTTTAATAATCAGTCAGTCTTATCAACGTTGTCTGTTTACGATTTTTCTTCATCCCATCAGCAGAAAAAATCTCAAAGAATCAGATTAAGCGAATATAAAGATTGTATCTTTATTTATTATTTTTTGTGATGAACTCATGAATAAGTCATATATTATTTTATAATCTGAGGAATTTTTCAAATTCCGTTACGTAAACGATGTTGAACTTGCACATAAACTGTTTCTTAATGAATTGATCTTTTGATAAAAATTCACGATATACTACCCTGTCAATATCAATGATCATACTGGTCGTAGCCTCAAGCACATTTCTCAGATTTTCTTGGAATTCAAAATCTTTATCACTGATGTTATTACGTCTTATCTTTCATCATATTAAAATCTTTTCTATAAATCGTTATGATGCGATTCAATAAATCTAATTTCATTTCATTTGATATCATTTATTGACCTTTCAGAAATATTCATCTACCACAATATGTGAACTAAATTTAACGATTATTAAACAAATAACAATAAAAAAATGTACTAATTTAAATAATGCCATTTTCAATGATAATTCTTTAAATTTAGTTTTAATACATAATATATTAAGTTATAAAAAATACAAAACACATTAACTTTTTTAATTATGTATTAGCAACAATGTTCATGGAATATATTGTTCTATACAAAAAAAATAAAAAAAAAATATAGTTAAATTTTTCATTGCAAAAACAATAAATTACTGCTTTATAGTTGTGAGAATAAAGATTTTCATGTCTTTGAATTTTTTTTTTTTTTTTTTTAATATCGTATTGATATTATTATGTTCTTACAATGATTGACCGAAATATCTAGTTAATATTTATATTTGCTAGTACTGACCAATACATGTTCATTTTTATTCTTTGTAACAATTTTATGAAAATATTCTTTTATCAATAATATTTTAAACTCTAAATTCCTGTTACTTATAAGAAATACGATTGAAGCTAATAAATTTGTGAGGATTTGGGTCATTGGTAGACTATGTTTTTTAAAGGATTTTTGTTAATGTTAACAATAAAAAACAAGCATAAAATTTTGAACTAGTGTTTATATAAACAAATTTTAATGAACGCCTCAATTTAAGAATAAAGGATAATTAAATATTAATTTATAATTAAGATAATGTTTGAAAGTAACAAATTGAAGCTTATATAGAAAAAACTTGATTTGTATAAATACCAAAAATGTTATCTATGCATATTCTTGTAATTACTAAAACGTTTAATATATAATATTTATACACAAGTGAACATTTAATTATTGAATTAAAATTTCCATATTTATATTTAAGTTTATTATATAATATGAATTTGAAAAGGATAGCAATGTAACGTTTTTTCTTAAGATTGTATTAAAATTTGTTTTAAGAAGAAAAGAAGCCTAACTGCATTATAACATAATAGAATAGATGTATATATGTATAAATATATATATATATATATATATATATGTATGTACGTATATAAGGTTCACGATACGCACATTTTGACACCAGAATAAGAATTTCTCTTATTTCAGTATCAATAGTCATCTCACAGCATATAATACTACATTACTCGGATATTTAATATGCAAATTAAAAATATAATATATATGAATACACATAGGCTTTTTTTACATATTGTGTACGAGGATTAATAGATGTTACTCGAGGCCTTTTATTTCTTTTCGGCCCCATAACACTTTCAAAGCGTTTGCGTGTACACCACTGATAGTCATTTTGATGACTGTAAACTTTATAACTACAATACAGACTCGATATTGGACGTATAATAAATGTTTACAGTGGAAAATATATACTGTAACAATAAAGCTTATAACTATCTATCAAACATTCATGAAGTGTTATTTCTTGAAGTAAAAAGTATTGTTAATTGTTATGATAAAAGATATGTTTAAAAAATAAAGAGACAAAATAGAGATGATTAAAAGTATAAAAATAATGAATAATAAAAATGTTATGCAAAATTGAATTTTAGTAATGAAAAACTTTCTTAATGTCAACAATTTATCCAAATTGAAATTCTCTTGAGATTAATAATTAATATTTATTCGATATTAGAAAAAAATACAGATATAAAAAAATATTCTATACTAAGTAAACTTTATTAAATGGATTTATATTAAATCTTATTCAATTGCAAGATAAAAATGTAAAAGGTGCTCCATATTAAATATTACATTTAATAAGTAGACATTTTACCAAGTAAGACTTTATTTAGTTGGTTTTATAAGATAGGCTTACCATATTGCTTGTGTCGTATAAGATCTTTGGTGAGTTTTATTACTATTCTAGTATTTACATGTATAAATATACGTATGTATCTATATAAACGTATCCAACTTTTCATCAATTAATGTCAAATTATCCAATCCTTAATACAGTTTAAAAGTATAATAATGTTTAAAGGACCTCAATACGTTGTGCTATTAATCTATTGATTAATAATCATCAAATCAGAGCGAGCACAATATTGTCTTAAACTAATTTATATAACAGTTTACTTTGGAATATTCAAGTTGTAAACATAATGGTTAGGGGTAATTAAATTGAACGTCGTGTTGTATAGCATTTTCAGACGTATATCATTATTAATGCACAGTGAAATTTACATACCATATAATACCATGTTTATTTTTTTATTTTTTTTATTATTTATAATACAAATGATACCTAAGTAAAAATCTTTCAAAATATTGAAGAGTTTCTTGATGTCACTTTTTTAAACAAAAATGTAAGGTGTATTGGATACCTTAAAAAGTCGAACAACTGAAATATATCGTTTTGGTTCAATAATCACAAAGCTTTACTGTACTTGTTTATTAATAAGAAATAATTATACAAACGTAAATAGCATTTAATAATATAACAGGGCGTATTTTAATGTACAAATTATAGAAAATTTAAAGCTTATTTAACGTGGAAACACAAATTTGAACATAGTCAAAGGATCAATGAGATAGCAAAGATAATACATAAATTTTACGATAAGTGTTTTTAACCGTTGATTTTATAAATTTTTAATGAGTCATACTAAGGTTTCTGAAAGCAAAAACGTTTAATTTATCTATTATCTTAAATAATTAGGATAAATCAAGTCAAATGCCAAAAACACAGATATTTTTTAAATTGGTTGATTGAAATATTTTGATAATTGCATAATTCTATTAACTTCGCACTATATTATACATTACCACGCTCTAAATGATGACTTCAGTGAGTGAAATTTAATAATACAAGAAATACTTGTATGATATCATAATAAGTAGCTCTAATAATAAGCAGAAAGGTTTATAATACTGGTATATTGGTATTTAATTACTTTATTTGTTTCATTATTATAAAAGCAATAGAGATTTTTGTTTGTTGGTGTAATAAAATTTTTTAAACTGTATCGTGTTTGCAAGAATAATAAATTAATAATTTATTCATTTTTACAAATTTTCTTGTTAATTTGAATATCAGAATTAGAGATATAAAGAATAAAAAAAAATAGTAAGATTTCAGTGACGTGAAAGATTTACAGGTATATAAGAAGATAAAGACGCATTAATTATCGACTTTAAGAGTAAAGAATTAATTGAATAAAAACGATTGAATTACCGACAAATTAAAAAATAAATTATAATATACATAATTTTATTAATTAAACTGTCGTATAAAAGAGCGTTAAGGGATTCTTTTTTTTTACGTTATAGTAGGTGTCTTTTAAATAGCATTAATGATGAAATCAATAGCGCGAAAAAATTGATATATTGTTTTGTGTTATTTTCGAAAATCAGACTAAAAATTGGACAATGCTTGATTCTTATAAGCACGCCTTCATAAATGTGTACATAAAATAAATAAATTATTTTACTAGTAGAGATTATGAAACTAAATACTTTACAGCTTAAAGTATGAGAAAGAAATTTTCCTTTATTTAAAAAAACAAAGTTTTTATTGTATAAAAAATATCATTATTTTCATATAATAATAGAACATAATATTTTGAAAAAAGAGTCTAAAAATATTTAAGAGAAAATATTTTCAAAAATGTGTTAAAAAAAAACATTTTTAAAAAACTGTGCTTTTACAGAAGAACCGCAGTCTGCATTGCAGAGCTGACGCATTATGTGAGAAAATCCTCAATTGCATTTTCAACTGAGTGCACTCGGATTGCATTGACTGAGTACTAAGTTCTTCTCGTAAACTAAATCCACGAGGATAAACTATGATGAATTGAGATTCCGTATTGCCGGGTCGTGGTTAGCCATCACCACGAGTGAATGAATATAATGCATAAAAAAATTCTTCTCATCTACAGCTAAGTTCTGCATGTATCTGGAGAACGCAGAAAAGGTTCTCAAGCAACTACGTAACCGAAGAAAAATAATGTCACTTTTTTTTGTCTTGGCCAACATACGAACCTTAATTCCTAGGTCCAGAGATTCAGGAAGATAAACAAACGATGGATGAAACAGCTTGACTAGTCGAGCGATTGCACTAATGATTTGAAAGTGCAAAACTTCATCGAAACCGTATTTTTATTTTTTATTTTTATTTTTATTTTTATTTTTGGTATCTAATTTTTATTCATAATTGTAAGATTTTAATTTATGTAAATTTTCATTTGGTAATGAAATCTTCTTCCATAATAATAAATTTAATGAGCACAATAATTATTTTCAGGGATTAGATGAGGTATTTAATTAAAAAATAATTCGAAATAAAATTTATTTGTTGTTGGTGTCCGTTTTTTATTTTAGTATTTTATGAGATAATCTCATTGGCTTTTTATATTAAAGCCATAAAAAAATTATTACAACATAGTTACGATTAAAAACGAATAATACATAGTGAAAAATTCTGTGTCTTGTTAATATCTATTAATGCTACTATTATTATGTTTAGCATACATTATCTTGGATAAATTATTTTGTGTGTATGCACATACATGGTTCATCTCCGAAGTATCGAGTTTTTTTTTTAATTTTAGCTTATTCGTCGTAGAAATTTGGAAGGGGTCTTAGAATGTTGACAAACTCTTTCCTCATTTGTCCCTTTTTTTTTGTTTTTTCGACAATTAGGAGTGGCAGGATTTTACTTCGCGCGAAGGGTGCTTTTCAGTTTTTTGACACGGCGCGATGGAGCGACTACTCTAATAGCGTTACGCGATAAAGTTTTGTTTGCAATTAAAAAAAAAAGTGTGGAAACATATAAAATGTTGCAAGAAGTGTATGGACATAATTGTATGTCAAAATCGCAAAGTGAAAAATGGCACAGAGCTTTTTAAAGAGGGCCGAGAAAGATCATCGACGAGCCTCGATCTGGACGCCCAAAAAGCTTTCTAATAGCTCACCCGGCGTGTTTTAGAAATTTAAAATTTAGACTGTCGATTAACAGATAAAGCAATTCAGGAGAAACTGAATTTAACACGATCTACAATGCACAATATATTGCAGAACAATTTTTGAAAAACATCAAAGCTGAAGAGTTTGAAGATGCCTTTGAAATTTTGAAAACCCATCTTCAAAAATGTGTTGATCCAGGAGTAAATTATTTTGAAGAATTTAAAATTTTTAATTCACACTGTTTATAAGTCCACCAATAAATCAACTTTCAAAACAAAAGTACGATTTTTTTTTTTTTTAATCTTTCAACAAAACATTCTTATGTAGTGGTTTTCCACTAATCGCTTCAACGAGCTGTGTGAAAAATTTGAAAAACACCTTTCGCGCGAAGTAAAATTTTGCCGCATCTAATTATCAAAAAAACGAGAAAAAAAGGGACAAATGAGGAAAGAGTTTGTCAGCATTTTAAGACCCCTCCCAAATTTCTACGACCAATAGTCGCCAAATGAAAAAAAACTCGATACTTCGGGGATGAACCATGTATATATATACACTTAATACAATAAAAAAATGCCGAGTAAAAAGATAATTTTTTTTATCAAAGTATTACGCTCAATAAACTTTAAAATCTGGGCAACGTAACTTGAGTCTCTTTATTCCATTTAAATTGTTTTGTTTACTGTGACTATTTGACGTAATTTAAGTTAATGCAGTATTAGTACCCATTTTTAATTATTGATTTTTGAAAATTTGTTATTAAAGTTGTAAAATATTTACAATATTCATTTATAAAAAATAGTCCATAATGGTTTTATATTAAGAGTTAATACATTAAAAAATATTATTATTAAAATTATATTATTCGCAATATATATTAAATTAACATTTCATATTTGTAATTTAAAAACTTAAAGTCTATTGACATTACTGAGATTAAGAATCATCTATGAATATTAAAATTGAATATGTGTGTATTATTGAATATATTGTATATTAATAAAGATATTTTTACATTATAATTATGGTTACTTATAATTACATATTTAAACATACTGTATTTGTATTAGAAAATGTTTTGAAAAAATATGTTAAATTTTAATAATATGAAATATCTATTAATATTATATAGAAATTTTATACAAATGAAAAAATAAATTAACTGAGAACGTTTTAAAAACATGAAAGTGAAAAAAGTAAATTCAATATTTTTTATAAATATTATTTGCACAAGCTGTATACATATATACGTGTACATATATACAGTAAGTATTAGAAGAATTTGTAGATGAAGAAAACATAATTGTAAAGTAGTAAAAGTTTGAATGAAGTCAGATAAATGCAGTAATGTACTGTATATATTTATATATATTTATCATAAAACTATAACAGAAACATTAGAAATTATCATTAGTGTATTATCAGTTATTTTCTTCTATTTGTCTTTTTCATTAAATAGAAATATGTAATTTAAAAAATATTTAATTTAAAATATTTAAAACTATGTTCTAAACTATCTTGGAATTAAATTTAATGCATATTGGAATGAATTAAAATATAAATGAATAAAATTATAAATTGAAATGTAATATTGTTAAATAATTAGAACATATCATGTAAGATTAATTTTTATTACATTTTGTAGATAATTATACAAATAATAAAAATAAATTAGAATAACGTCAATATTTAATCAATAAAATTTACTACTTTGAACTAAAAAACAGTTAATTCTTGTAATTTACTTCTAAAAAATCATAAATTAATAAAAAGGTTATTTCTATATCTAGTTAAAAATACAATATAAATTGAACTGAAAATTTAATTTAATTAACATTTATATACGTAAATACGTACAAGCATAATCAGTATTTTCTAATAATTTTAAGATCATTTTGAAACATTATAATATATATTCAATTATTGTAAGAATTTTGCACATTTTATTATAGTCAAAGTAGTTCATTGGTGTGCAATTCGTATTGAATGAACGTGATAACAAAGTAATAAACGAATTTGCTTGTTGAATCTCTTATATGCTTGAAAAAAAGATACTATGTGTTCCATTATTTATTTGTATTGACGTCAAGTGAAAAGATTAATAAAATTAGGTAATAAAATAAAATTTTTTATACTTTTAGTTAATCCATTGTTGCAATTATGTTATAAGCTGTCCAAATCTCTTTGAAAATATTCTCGTATTATTTTTAATGATTTGTAATCGCAACTTGTTGGGGTTTCCGAAATAATTCATTGTGCATGGACCAATTTTGATATATAATTTTTATTTAAATATAAAATTGATCTCTAGTGATCAATAAAACCTTCACAATATAAAAATTTGTCAAATATAGTAGTTTTTAAGGTTAATTTAATAAAAACTGAAATATTCTGAATTTTTATTGGTATTATTTATTTTTTACTTAATTTAAAATATTCGTAAAATATTTAAGAGATTTAAGTTAATGATTTTTCGACGTTTTCGTTACATGTCAACTTTTTGGAAATTACACACACTTATTTCTTCAATTTGGATTCATTTTCGCAAAATTCTTCCACCAACTTATTTATATTGGTGAAGAATTTAATTTTAATGCGTTAGGATATTATTTTATTTTTTCTCACTCATTTTAAACAAATTAGAATCTATAATGCACTTCAGGAAATCACATAAGATGAAATACGTTATTATTTTATAGAGACCAAATTCTGCATAAATTTTTTACCTGTGTCTTCTTACACACTAACTTCGGAAATACTTTTAACTTAAACTTATTTATGAACTAAGTTATGCTAAAGGTTAAACTATTTATGAAATAAGTTTAAGCTAAAAAAGCTCTCTTTTACTTATTTATGAAATTATGTCTTCAATTTTTAATATTTATACTTGATTTCAATGATAATATAAACAAAATATTCAACATAACTGAAAAAGCCATGGACTGGTTTATTCTATGCTATTTCGTAAATATTCATGATATGGCTTTAAAATTCTAGAGTATTATAGTTGAAATAGTATACTACTGAAATATGAAAAAGAATCGATTTTTTTTAAAGTGATCAACTACACAAGTTCCTTAGATTACAAATAATTAATTTATCTATAATATAATATCAATCCTTTTTTCCAATTTGAAAATAAAAAAATTAATAAATGTCAAATCCTTAATTTAAATATTACTTACAACTATGTTTAACTTAGTTCGCTGAAGTTATTATTACATTAACTTTCATGATTTGTTATTTCAACATCATTAAATATAAATATTTAATAATATATCTAATATAATATGTAATACTTATTGAATTATTGATCATATTGAAAAGTTTAACTAGGTTTTTAATTTTATAAACAGTTATTAGGAAAATTATTAATGTTTGAATATTAATTTCTTTTCGCTATTTGTTTAATAATTTTAAAATTAATTTCACACAATTATTTACAATTATAATTATATAATAGTAAAAAAAATATGATTAAAAATAAAATAGTATTTTCATAACTAAAAATTATAAAATATATGAAATTATCAAAAAATTTTTTCTTAAAATTCATAAACTCGTGAAACTAAAGAAATAGAGCAAAAATATACGACATAAATATTATTGAAATATAATAATATTATATTAATTTCTATTATACTTATAATAAATTATTATTAATTTATTATTTCTTTTATTTTATATTATTAATATTTAATATTATATAAATTGATTAATAATAAAAAGGTCAACATTGTGTTAAAATTCCAGTTATCATTTTATTTTAAAATTAAGTATATATATATGTTATATCCTATTAATTAAAATTTTATATTTTTTTTAACTCCCATTAATCAATTTTTTCTTATAAATATTATATTTACTGAAATATTATTTTAAGTACATTAAAAGTGTTTAATATACATAAACCGTCATACGAACAAAAATATTTACGCAATTGAATTTTTTAAGACAGTAAATAAGTAAAATAGTAGTATATTTATTTTCAAATATATTAAATGATCAAAATAAAATTTATATATATGTAATAAATATTTTATTACATTCGGTATAATAAAAAATATATTTGTTTCCGTACAGAACAGTGTAATATTTGTTCTTAATTTAATACTAAAATTTAAAAAAAATTAATATTAAACCAACAATTTTTTGAGTGATTCTTTTCTTTAATTTTTTTTTTTTTTTTTGAAAAATATAAAAAGAAAAATAAATTAAATATATTGTGATAAAAATTTTAAGTTTTAAACAACTCATTTTTATACACAAAATTAAATGTTATTCTTTCAAATTTTGTAACTCTTAAAAAATGTTGGTAATTTTTTTAGTTTAATTTTAAACAATAAAATTAAAAAATATAAAATAAATAATATTTTATAAATATTTATTGATGATTTAATATTGTTTTATTTTCCCTTTTTGAAGTCTTATCAAAATTCATTAAATATTGTTATGTTACAATATTTTTTAGACCACGAATTTTAATGACAAAGGTACTCAAAATATTGATTTATTAATAAGTATAATTATCGCTATAATAATTTATAAAAATAAAAAATATTATATTATTAATATAAAATTCTTTATATTTGATATAATTTATTAAAAGCAATTCAACCAATATTGCATTCGAAACTCTAGTGAATGAATTATTAATATAGATAATTTATATGTATATTATAAATTTTTATTCGTAATATAAATATTTTTTTTTATATATAATTTTTAATATAATTTTGTTTTAGTTAAATTTAATTAAATCTAGCTATTTTGAATAAATTATATAAATTAATTTTAAAAATAGAATGTAATTTTTTTTTAGTATATTGAACATTTTGTACTAAAAATTCATTTGAAATGAATATATTAATTTTTAATAATTTAAATTTGAAAAATTGGACTTCATATTTACATTTTTATTATAACTCTTAAGAATATCTATTAAATAATTTTACGTATTATTTATATCTCTATTTATTTTAAATAGTTTCGAATCGTTGTTATTTTATTTATTTCATATTTATATTAATAAGAGATCAACATTTATCGCTTGGTTATAGTAATTAACGTGTCTATGATAAAATTTTATTTTATGCTAGATTTTTTTTGTATTTATTTTTTTTATTTCATTCTGACCATTCGTTGAATGTTGCAAAAAGGGGCTAGCTCCACCCCATAAAAATGCGCGCGCGCATGATGAGAAAGAGTGACACAGAGAGAAAGAAAGAGAGAGAGAGAGAGAGAGAGAGAGAGAGAGGGAGAGAGAAAGAAAGAGAGAAAGAACCAGGCAGATGACCTTCTCGAATCTGGGTTAGTAGTCCATCTTTTTCCACGAGGTTTATGGATTAGGATTGACAGTAACAAGATGAATATATGAGATACAAATTAAATATACAGACGAAAAAATATTAAATATATTCTTATTTTAATTCTTAAGAGTTTCTTTATTTTCTACTTTTTTACTGCTAATATACTGATTTTGTTTGAGGTAAATCGATTAATAAATGAATGGTCATGAGTTATTTTTAGAGAAACATTTAATTCTAGTAAAGTCGATTGGCAAGTCTTATTACAAGAATTATACCACAAAAACAATTGAGTGGCAATGATGAGAAAAAATAATAAGAACAATAAACATATATTAGAAAATAAAAACTGGCATTGAATTTAACAATGCAATCTATTTGTCAAATTAAGAAGAAAGTAATTTCAAATAAGATTTCATATTATTTTAAATAAACAATAAATAAATTATGTGAAATACAAAAAAAATGTATTCATGAATTACTTTTAAATTTATGTTTGTTAATTTATATTATATAAAATAAGTCTCTTAGTAACGAGACAGATTATTTAATTGACATCGATAAGCATCTCAATTTACTCATTGTTATTTTTTAAAAATTTTATTCATTAATAAATTCGTTATAATTTCGAAGAAATAAGGTTAAAAAAGAGCTTCTAAATAAGTTGATATTAAAATAATAGACATAATTTGATGGAGTGAAACGTCAATAGTTTATCTATTCTTACTTTTATAAAAAGAACCTAGTTTCAAAGAAAGTAGAAAAATCTTTTAAATTGGGATACTCATAAATTTTTTTAGTAATCCTATTTCGAGGTGGTTATTAAATTATTAAAATTCAACAAAAAATTTACTAGGAATATACTTACTTTAACGCAAAAATTTTTTATCAGTATTTTATTAGAAACGCACAGATGTTTATAATAATTAGTTTAGCCGAACACGTACACTTTGACTAATTCAGACAATTCTTTGTACAAAGACTCTATTTTTCGTATAATTTTAAAGCGAAATTTTTATTATTAAATATACTTATTAATTGAAATATATAGATAGTGAAAATCTTTCAAATAGCAGTATTAATATAAACAAATTTATAAAGTCTTATAACGTTGAAATGTTGAAAATTAAACTGCAAAGTAAAAGTAAAGCACATACGAATAGTACATATATGATATTGCTAGGGACTAATGTTATTCGACATGCGAATAAGACAATGTAGTTGTTACAATTTCATGATATGTAATCGGCTCAAGCAATAGTAATCAAGCTTTTAGGCTTTGATTATAACACAAGGTTGTATATAATTTAAAACATTAAGAGTTTCTATAACTTTCTAACAGAATAGATCCGCAAAAATATTTTAGGGAGTTTATTTTATCTCAATAGTATTAGGTCAACTCATATGTATCAATAACTAATAATTTTTATCTTTGAACAGAAAATCATCTCATATATATTGCGTATTTAGGAAATATCTTCTAATTCAGTAATTAATAATTTCTGTGATCAAGGAGGAATTTTACTTAATTCATTTTACTCCTGTTTTATTAAAATATCAAGAGATTTGTATGAGTTTAGTGATCTCTTTATAATTATTTATCTTTATCTCATTATTGAAGAGTACGCATTGTTAAATAATTTAAATAATTAATTTAAATAATTGGTAGTAAAAATTAGAGGTACAGTTAGTTTGAAACTCAGATTTTATTAACTGATAAAAAATTTCACAGTAACCTCAGAGCCACTATCTATATTTAAACTGAAAGATAAGATGTTTTTTAGTAAATTCTGAGCATTTAATCTACTGTTAAGTTTTCAGAAATCTTAATTCCAAGGTTCAAGGGAGGAATTTTGGAGTGATCTCGATTGAATACCAATTTTGAAGTCTTAATACAATCACGGAAGGACATTTCAAATCTTAATAAGTTCCATTATCTCATGAAATCATTGGAAGATCAGGCACTCGGTATGATTAAGAACCTTCCATCGGATGGGGCGTCTTTTGAGTGACCAACGTACTCAAGGAAATATTTATACTTCATATTATTGAGCGCTTTCTCTATAAAGATACTCTTCAAAATTGAGACATCTCGACTCAGACCTCGATAGTTCTAATGCTAACCAAGTTTATAAAGTTTTTACAGTTATGAATTCATATGCTTAAAAATATTAAAATTTGAAAGTCCGAGAACAAAGAATATTTAAAAGATAAATAGGCCTTAAAATTGGTGTTCGGAGCATCAGCTACGCATTTAGTGACTCTCAAAATGATTCAAACTCAGGATATATTTGCGATTATTGTATGAATCCGCATTTATTATTTATTATCGCATACTTATGTCAGTATTATGATAAATTCACAATACTGACTACAAAGAAAAGAGTAGCTTAAATTAAATTATTGATGTTTTATTTGTTATATATCGATAGACAGATAACTTAATAATGTCGTTCAAAGAAAACTTGTCGAAAGAGTGGTAAATTTTACCATACTATCCTTTATAGAATATGCCTCAGTAAGATATCTCGAGTTTATCTGTAATAAATATTTAGCGAGGTAGAGAATCGTTGGCGTTTGATGGATTTACGGTTGGTTTATCTTATTTTTCATACTTAAGTGCATAAATCTTGGCTTTTCTTTGCTTCATATCAGAATTTCAAATAGTACCAACAAAGTCTTTGATTGCTTTGACAAATTTGACTATTTCTGTGTTGCTGGCTATGAGTGTACCTATGTAATATAATGAGTCAAGCTGTACTTGTATATCTTGAAACACAGAAGTTATAACTTGTAACTGAGATAATTTTTGACATTTGTTCTATTTCATGTGGTATTTCACAAAATCGATTTGCTATTTACTATAGATACTTCTTTTTTGTTGTAAATTTTAACAGTTATTGAATGTCTATAAGAAGTCTTCGGATATTTACGACGTTATGAATTATTGAAATCGTAAAAAAATTTCAAATGTTTACAATTGCCTATTTTCTAAGCTTTCAACAAATTTTATATTCGTGTACTGAAAGATTCAGTGAGGTACTTAATTAAGGTATCTTTTATAATCTTGTATTTATTTATTTTTTTTTTTTTTTTTTGAACTATTAACAACGACATTTTCTGTAAGATTATATATTCTTTACATGATTATTTCTTTAGAATTATAAGATGAAAATGGGTAAGATGAAAATATAAATGAAAATGAAAAGATTTGAGCACAATATAACTTAGTTATCTAGCAATTAATATACTTAATTGAGCAGGAAAATATAAATGTAAGAATGTCGAAAGATATAATAGAAGATGGTTTGTACGTCTAAGATGAAAGAATTATGGAGGAGCAAAATGATTGAATAGAGTTATTATTTGAAGCATTGGAACAATTTTAATAGATTGCCTTGTGAAATTTTTTTATATTTATAAAATGTAAGAGTTATATTCGTTTTATCCTTTTTAAATACTCGGCGGAGAAATAGTTTGCAACACTCAGATAAATAATATTAATCAATACGTTGAAATCGTATGAAGTAATTATATTGAAGTACCAAACTAAATTTTCTTTTACGCTCAATGGCAATGACTATATCTCAAGTATAGCACGTATAGAACATGTAAGTTGTCTTAAGAAATATGGGATGCAAGTAGACTGTCACTAAGATCCATATTTTTTCTACGTGTAACATCCAATGAAGGTGTATAAGTAGATTCTAAGATTTGAAATCTTTTAAGATTATTTCATTTGTGAGGTTTTACGAAATATTGTGCAGTATTATGATAATTTCTTTGTTCTTCGTTAAATGGAGTATTTTATTTCAATACTCTCAATGATTTTTACGAATGTCCTGAATTGTGCTACTATTGAAGGCTTCGTCTTTCACATCAAGTATATATTAACAACCATTCTTCCGATAATATATTTAGCTAATTTGCTTGTAATAAGCGTACAGTGTGAAATTTTAATTATTATATTTATAGGGAGTAAAAGTCTCTAATTAATAGAATTAAACAAAACAGAATTAACAGAAATTATGTGTAATTGAAAATAAGAGTATTTACGGGACGAAGACTACTTACCATTAGTTAGTAAATTAGAAGGATTAGCTCAATGAGGATACTTTTTAGTTTTAGTCATGAAGAATTCATCAGCCATTTTGAAGGGAATAGAAAATTTTACATTTGTTTGAGAAAAGCAACAAATGAAAAGATATTTGTATGTACCGATACAGTTTATAGTATATACGAATACGCAACCGGTGAATAGGAGGATGAATACATGGTCCCCAGAAATTTACGTGATTAATATATTTTATAAGAATAGATAAAGTAATATATAAAGGAAGAAATTCAACAGATTTTGAGATAAATGCGTTAGTCGAAGTTGAAATAAAATCATAAAATGATAATTATTGTGCAAGTTTATAAGTTTGATGATCAAGTTGATTGGGGATAAACCCTTAGCCGTCTTGAATTCCATATTACTTGATAACACTTCTTCTGATTTTGTGGTTTACAAGATACTTAGTATATTTAGAGTTAAATATATCGATCAAAGAAATAATTGACATCTAAATTTTTTAAATTTTATTTTAACTCTTCAAATATAAATATAATTTTCATTTTTCAGGACAACTTTTTGTTTTTTTGAGTTTCATTTCTTTAGCCAGTTTTATTTTTTTATGGTTCATTGCCTCAAATGATAAACTTATAAACTTACAAAATAATTGTCATCGCGGCTTAGTATTAAAGTAATTATTTGATTAGCTTATCAATCCCATTTTACTACATTTTACATTTAATTATTTCACATATTTATGTATGAAAAAAAATATATGTTCAAAACTAATATATTTTAATCTTCATAAGCCAATAAATAATAAGCTTTGAAATTATTTAAAACTTGATAATATATAAATATTTTTTTAGGTTAGTAATATCTATGAAAATATAGATGTTAAGATGTAAAATATTTAATTTATAGTTTTTTGATTATCTTAGACAATACGAATAATTGACGATAATTCATTAATAACTGAGAAATAAGCTCTTAAAATAAGTATAAAACCCATACTCATGATAAATTTTAATAAAGTAGAAATTAGTTTGTTTAAAACATTTAGTCATTTTTTGAGATTAATAAAATAAACGCTTTAAAGATATTTAAATAATTATAAAATAATTAAAAAGCAAGTAGATAATTTTTAATGTTTATCAATGTAATATATATATATTTCTAAATTTATACTATAATAAAAACTATTATTTTTTCTTTTTCAGATAAAATCAAACTAATACCGATCATACTATGATAATTTTAAAATCAGATTGATTGTAACCGCCGCTTCACAAATAAGTAAGTACTTATAAAATTGATAAAATTATGTTAATCTATGATAAGTTTAAGTTGTTAAAATTGTTAAAATCCTTAGTGGATAAACTTTTTTTTCATAACGAATTAGTTTAAAACAACTATTATTAGGATGATAATTTAATTTACCCAATTTTAAACATTTTTTAATGACTTTTCTTTTATCTCTGATTATTTAAATTTAATAATCTCAAAATTGCCCTTATTAAAATATAATTTAGAACAGTAGCTTTTATCTTGATATTTATATTGCGTATGCAAACTGGAAAATTATTCGAAAACGTGCTACCGCCAATCTGTATATTACAGTGGCGAAGTTAAACTATTTTTATGGAATTTAGGCTCAATTTATTAGGCTTCAGAGTGAACTTAGTGTAGTAATGGGTAGCGATAACTGATGAATTTAAAATGACATACGTGAATTTGAGAAAAGGCTCATTACGCATACACACGTATGCCGAGATTGTAAAAATATAAAATTATAAAGATCAGCCATTTAAGGGTAGTGATGGCAAAGTAGATCCACGGTGTTTTGTCTGAATATACACAAATTAAAAATCGTTAGATTAAAAGATATGCTGTTCTTTAGGATTCATAAAATTCTTCTCTTTTCAATGATCGTTTAAATATTTCAGAATTCAATGTCTGTTTTTAGATCATAATAATTGTTTTTTCAGTGTTACCTATTATTAAACTATTATAGAAATTATGCAGAGATCAAAGGCTCCACTTCTAAAAGCTGTAGATAACAAATGTATGACTAAAGATGTGAAATCAAATCCTTATTTAATTTTAAACTTGATGGATTCTAATGTTGCAGTTGAATTAGATGTATAAACTTTGTGAAGAAAAGCTACTGAAGTGCAATGTAATAAGCCATTAATAGTGGGGATTAAGATAAAATTGCAATATAACTTGGTAAAATTTACAAAGGAACAGATATACATATATATTTATCATCATATAGATCTCTCAATTTTATAGGATATTAAAAAGTACAAAATACCATACGAGAACTGGAAATTTAATATAATTAATATCAGATGCTTTATCCTCACCCATGAAAATATCGAACAACATTTGTATTTAATTTGATATCAACGATAACCTTCTCGTTTCAATTAATGGAGTACAATATGACGTCTTTTGCGTAACTAATCAACGATGTCAACGATGATTCATAATTCATAGAATACATGATAATACATATATATACGTATACATGTATATTTAATAGCAGTTTACTGCTTATTGTATTTCACATGAATTATTGAAAATAATTTATGATTTAAGATTTTTAGTCACAGACATTACTACATCTGTTCATGGATAATTCCCTTTAGTGATACCGAAGATAAAGTTTTCTTTATAAGTTCATTTTGTATTTGAATGAAAACTCTAGTTGTTTATTTTAATAAATGTAAATTATAAAAATAGTTTACACTAAGAAATATACATAATTATTATAATTTATATAATATTGCTTAATATTTTTTTCCAAAAATGATATTTTTATCAGAAGCTTTACATAATATCAGCAAACATTATTTTAAATTCAATTCATTAATACTCTGATAACCGCATTGTACTTAATTACATACAGAACATAATATTAATATGATTAGGTTTATTATTAAACTCATTAATATTAGTGATGCCATTTAAGGTCTTTTATACATAAATATTTAGAGAATCGTAATAAATATGAATAAAGTCCATTGATTATAAGAATAATTTAAAATTTCCAGTATTATTTTAAATATTGAGTATTAAGTATCGTTTCACATTTAATTTTAAATACTAGTTAAGTATAATGTGGATCCAATCTGAGCACCTTTTACTGTTTCTGACATCCAGCAGGTCGGACATGAAAAATCTTGGTTCGAGTTGTACGACGGGCCCCACTAAAACAGGCACTGCCTCATTGCGCTCATTACTAATCGAGACAACAAGGACGTTGAAGAAGAAGCAGGACGTTGTAGCTGTCAAGACGGCAAAGCACAATAACATAAGAAGTTACAGAAGCAGCATCAGAATTAGCAATAAGAAGCTGCACTGTAAAAGACAGAAAGAACAGGGCCGCCATTGTGGCGGCCAGACGAGGTACAACGACATCTTTCAACAGCAACAACACCGCTCATCCGTCCGGGAACAGGAACACCAGTCATTAGCCTGGGCGGAAGCGACGTCATTATTAACAACATTTAACACAAAACTTGCGGATATCAGGTCGGAAGTAAGGACGCAGTGCCGACTGGATCGAGTTCACTCTTCGCAAAACACCAGACATTGTAGAAACTGTTAGCATCAATAGCAAGGTGAGAGAACTGTCCATCACTTGTTACCTTAAGTAATTAATTCATTAATATTTTTATAGAGGGAAATGTATTTGTGTCCAACGATATCATATTTATGTATAAGTAATCTATAAAGTATTTTCGATAGCTGAGATAACCATTAGAGCTTTATTTATTCAAATATAATAAAAATAATAATAATAATAATAATAATAATAATATTCCGTGTTCTCATTAAACATCATCCTAGTAATTATGTATTATCTATAAAGTTCTATTCCAGCATTAGCATATATATTTTATTGAATTGAAATTAGTTTGCATTTATGTATAATTACAACTAAAATACAGCATAGCGTTACGTTATAAATTTATTATCTTTTAATGCAAAAAGTCGACAGTAGATATTCTTTCTTAAAATATAATTAAATATTGTAATTTGGCATTTAAGAAATTGCAAATAAACATTTACGCACAAATAATGACATTTTATTACTTCTACTCATTTATATTATTTAATAGAAAGTAAAAAACATTTTATACGTATTTACGATTCATGATGAAAAATAAAAGTTTTTATAAAAAATGCATGCATTTAAAGACTTGTGTAAAATTAAAAATATTATGAGAATTAATATTAAAACATAATATCCATAGTTCAGAGGCATTATTTAGTGTAGCGAAAAAAATTATTGAACCGTTTGAAAATATTATTGGTGATCATGATCAAAAGTAATTAATTCAATTCAAAGAATATCTCAGATATTTATGGTCAGATCAGTATACAAACAGAATAATATGATTGTACGATATGATAACATACTGTCATATACTGACATACTTACAAAAAAGAATTTCGAAGGATTTTTAGGGGAAGTACTACCCTACTGTACATTCATTTGATGCTATTAAATTTTATACGATGAAATTAGAAAAAATTTAGTACTGAATGATTCAAAAACTATAATTATTTACCTAATTCATAGATTTATAATAAAAATTTATTTCAAATTATAGCATTTTAATTTTTTAAAATATTTAATTTTGTAATATTATGCGCTTTGAAATTTTTTTTTCTTAATAACTTAAAAGCAGTTGTGTTTGGAATCAATTGAGATGTGTGCATCGATTTTAATAAATCGTTATATAGTAAATATATAATTTGTACCACATAAGTTTACGTAGAATTTAATTAAACATAATATCTATTTATCTAACCTTTTAATTATACATACTCTGTTATTCCTGAATAATTCAGAATATTATTTATAATATAATAAACAATACTGATATTTTTTATTATTTTTTTTTTATTTTTTTTTTTTCTTTTCTTTCTTATTAAAATATATTTATATTTTTTAAAAATGTAATTCTGTATCGATACTTTTCAATTTGAATAATGTTTATGGGAAAGAAATTGTTTATATTTTACTTTAACCTTTCATTTTTACAGGAAGGTTGCTAAACTGTGTGCAGCCTAGACAATGTCCCAAGTTTCTGGCTCTATATCAGAGGAAGAACGAAGTTTGTTCCGTCCGTTCACGCGGGAGTCATTAGTAGCGATAGAAACTCGGATTGCCGAGGAACTTGCTAAGCAAAAAGAATTAGAGAAAAAAAGAGCCGAAGGCGAGGTAAGTTAAAATTTAACAATAAATGTACCGTACGTACATTTTCTATTATGACATGGATTTTAAACCTTTTTATTATTTCTTAAAATCATTTTGTTTACATAATACGAGAAAATTTCTTTTTGCCCATAATATGAGGTGGTTAAAGACATTCAATTCAATTCAATTCACATAAAATAATTAAATAATTGAGATAATAGTGAACTATCAAAATGATTTAAACTATATATATTTAAATAAAAATCTCGATTATCAATTTAGTATTGTAAAATATAAAACACACCTCAGGAATCTAATTTATTTATACATTATAATATAATGTCATCTTATTAATTATATTAATCTTAATAAATCTTTTATAAACATGCTATGATTTTATAATCTATGTAAATACAATTATAAATTAAATATTTCATATACAAACATTCATTATTTTTATTTTTCTAATCATCATTTTTAATAACTTATTATATTAAGATTATGTAGATATTATATTATTTATAAGCTATTACTATGTACTATTAGAAAATTTTAATTAGAATTATAAGAAAAAAATAATTAGTACAGATGTTTTAACTGCTAAAATATAAATTTCTTTTTAGATAATCAGTAGACGTGTAATTTGAAATTAAATAATGTATGAACATAAAAACATATTAATATTTGTAAGAAAATACATTATTTTAAGCATCATGAAACCGTTAATATTTTTATCAAGATTCCCACCAAGTACACCGGACAATATACCGAAATATAACTTTATTCTATGTATAATTGTATAAAGAATACAATTTTTTATATTATTTTCTTCAAGATCATAAGAAAATTAATAGTTTACGCATTTTTAACGTAATGTTTTGTCTTATGATCTAGTTAAAATAATAAAGTTACTTAAAATAGATTTATAATTTTTTAATTTAATTTATTATCAATGTTACTAAAACAAATGAAAGATAGAATTGGTAAATTTTATCATAAATTTAATATTTAAAAATATAATACAAATATCATAAATAAAATATACTAGAAAAAATAAATAAAAATATCATTAGAACGTATTTCAATTTTTAAAAAATAATATCAGAAAATAAATCAAAAAATAAATTATTAGTAAAAACACATTCATTATTTAGCTTATAGAAATCTGGATATGATGGATGAACATACATAGACATGAGCATAGATCTCAATTTTTAATTTAGTGAAGAAAATATTTAGTGTTCCCAAAAATAACTTTTTAAACATATACACAGTTTTGTATATAGACTCGCATGAACTATTAAAAGTTAGTAGGTCTTAAATAAAAGAAGAAAAACTAATTGACAAATAAGAAATTGAATAAAAACTAAAAAATTTTGAAATATGTAAACGTAAAAAAAAATTAATATAAAATGAAAGTTGCTCTAATGTACAAAAGATACAGGAGGAAATTATTTTGTAGATGAATTTAAAATTTTTATTTCAAAATAGTAATAGATATACTAATAGATCATATTTCATTAAAAAATATAAGTGTTTTCTTTTTTTTTAGAATCTTTAAGTGAAACATTCTCACGTAGCATTTTTCCACTAATCGTTTCAGTGCGCCGTGTCAAAAAATCAAAAAACACCCTTCGTGAGAAGTAAAATCCTGCCGCACCTAATTATCAAAAAATAAAAAAAAAAGGGACAAATGAGGAAAGAGTTTGTCAACATTTTAAGACCCCTCCCAAATTTCTATGACCAATAGTTGCAAAATGAAAAAAAAACTCGATACTTCGTGGATGAACCATATACAATTATCTTTATAAGCCTCATTTAACATTTTAAATGTTTCCTCACTGTTTTTTTAAGTTGTTAACAAAATTTTATCGCGTAACGCTGTTCTACTAATCGCTTCAGCGCGCCGCGTCCAAAAATCCAAAAACACCCGTCGCCCGAAGTAAAATCTTGCCGCATCTAATTATCTAAAGAATTAAAAAAAATGGACAAATGGAAAAATATTTTTTCTATATTTTAAGACCCCTCCCAAATCACTACGAACAATATTCGCCAAATGAAAAAAAACTCGATACTTCGGGGACAGACCATGTATATAAGAATTGTTTAATGGAAATAAAACATAATAAATGTATTTTTTAAATACAAAAACCAGTTTACAACCACTAAAAAATTACATATAAACCAAATACTTTATAATTTAAGTAAATAAAAAAAAATTTAATTATTCACAAAACAACAAAATGCAATTAATACAGTGTGCCACTAAACTAAAGTAACAAGCAATAACATATCATCATAACATTAATTTAAAATAAAGATATAAATTAGAGCTAACGAATCTACTTATAATTGGTTAAAATATAATTATTCATATTTTAATATACATCAAAATTTAATGATAAAGTACCAACATATTTTAAGCTGAAAAATACAATATTAAAACTACATAATAAAATAATATAATCTAAAATTTGATTAATTAGAAGAAAAAAATAGATCGAACAAGATTTAAAGAAAGAATTATTGTGCTCATATATAGTCAAACTTTTGTCCATTCATTGTAAGAAAGTTACAAATTTTTTACTGATTTCTTCATTCCGGTAATAATTAAATAAAATCTTAATTGGTTGAATTATCAATAACCTGTATTTTCATCTATTAAATTCAATCAAATAATTTTATTAATCAAATGTTCTATCCGCTTAGTACTAATTAATTAATATAATAACATGAATAAACTAGAAGGTGATTTAAAAAAGATAAAAAAATAAGATAAAAAGGATTTATGAATCGTACTATTTTTTTCTTTAGGCATGACGTAAAAAATCAGATATTTAAATTGATCAGTCTTTATAATTGGAAATTGGATACCTGAGGATAAATGACATGAGTTATCCTTTTCTTCGATATTTATTAAATATTTGAAAAGAATAGTACGCGAGGTATTCTTACGTGGCATACAAATTCTTTATCAATTTAAAATTATTCAAATATAGTTGTACGAGCGATTTATAATTGTATCAAGCCCTTTTTTAACAAGAGTGTCATTTTAGATTTTCCATTATTCCCAGTTTTTTAAAAATTGCTGTCATTTATGTTTTGATTTTCCGTAACTATGTTGGATCTTTGTCTCTAGTGTAGGAACTTAATTGTCCAAAGCTAGTTTCATGTATCTTTCTATATTTATATTATTGTGGCTGATGCGTTGATAGGAATGATTCATAGACAGTCATATACTATTGTTATCGATACTTTTGAAACAGCAAATATCGATAGCTCAATAATATTGACAATATATTCAGAGTCATTAAAAAATACGTCTTCCATGTTGTCGTGAGTAAAATAGAAGTACGTCATGGAGATGAAATAATTACTAACTTTTCTTTTCCATTTATAGGCGACGCTTTAGCAAAATATCTTTTTATCTTCATTTAATTTTTTATTGAAAAAACATAATGAATATACAATATTATAAAATTATAAAAAATAACTAAAAGGGCATAAGTTTTAATACACTATAAAAAAATCTTGAACATAGAATTCATAAAATTCTATAAACTTATTTTTGTCAAGACAATTTTTCGATTACTAAAAATCTTGTAAAAATCTTTAAAAATGTAAAAAATGATTGCTATTTGAAAATTTGTTTGTATCCCTATAAGTTGTCATACTAAATTCATAAAGACAGAATTTCTCTATTACCTCCTGTGATGTCATATTTTTACCAAATGTTGATTAAATAAACCATTTTATTAAAACTATATTAAAATCCTCAGTATCGAATATTCCAAACAAAAATATTTCTAGATCAAAAAAAGTAACCCGAACCTGGGCCTGAACTATAGGCGTTTGCATAATCTTATTGCGCTACCGAAAAATATACGGATAATCCTGGATGTGTGATAAGACCCAAGATGCACCATCTTATCGATGGCGATATATTTTTAACATGCATAACACACTTTTTTGAATATTTTTAAAGTATCCATGTAGTTGGCTGTATTAAAAAACTATTTTTGGGTAAAAATCTCTTTATGAACTACAATGTCAGAAAAGAAAAACACAATAAACACTGTTTTCATTCAGGATTATTTCAGCCTGGCCTTTTTTGTTCTTATTACTTTCTCAACTTCTTTAGCTAAATTGAAATTTTATGTAAAACAGAATAAATTTCTGATATTGTTGCTTGCCAAATTATGCTTTGGCAGTTTTTTTAATGTTGTGCAATATTTGATTATAGATACTTTGAAATGTATTTGATATTGCATTTCATAAGGTATTCTCAAGATAAAGAGAAACTTAATTAGCTATTCAAATTTTTTGTAATCATCACATCAGTCTAAACATTGATGTCTTATTGAGATAATTATTCTGTCCATTTTATTAAACAAAATTGAATATACTGTAAAAAATATTTATTGAATTACTTTTGGGACACTCCTTGTACTCGTTGGAGTTAAGTTAGGCGTGGCTTTCTATACTTCTTGTGTATCAAGTTGACAAGCATGGCATTAAATATATTAAAATATTGACCCTATTTTTTTATCTCAATCATTCCACGTTTATTCGTGGTCAACTAGGTAGTCTCAAAATCCATGCAAAATGACTGGGTGTACGAGCCCTAGAATTACAAATACGTAGAGATTTTGTCTTTTGTATTTTTTTTTCTATTAGAACCTGAATCAAGACTGACTCTTATTTTTTTTCTCGAACATGTTATTTCGATCTTACTTAATTTTATAACTTCTTAATTACCAAAAATCAGTATTATGATGTAATAACAATAGCTCGTTATTTTTGTTAATCAAAGCATTTAGTACTGACTAGTGCTAATTAGTGCTGTTGATTAACATTAGGAACATATTTTCTTAAATAATTTATGGATTAAGGAAATCGTAAGAATTATTAAAGATATATTAAAAGGATGTAATTATAAAAATAATAAACAAAATAAAACATAAAAAAATTTCAATAGGATTGATTTCTTATTCTTATGAAATAATTATTAAAAAATACATTTCGCAACTTTAAAATATAAATTAAATATATTAAGAATATGTGTTCATTATTAAATTCAATATCTTCAAATATGAAAATTGTGTATATATTGCATAAAGAACAAAAATAAATAATAAAAAAATTAATAGATATCAACATATGCAAATGTATAAAAAATTACTTATTTTAATAATTTGAAAAGTTTTAAAATATACTAAAAAAAGCTCCACCGTTCAGAATTAAAATACAATAATAAGGTTAAATATGGTACTTATTTATATTATTTGTCTCCTGCTGCTTAAAATAAATATTCGCTATTTGTTTACATTGCGTGTGAAGGTGTTGTGTATCTTCTTGTTTATTTGAAGTATTCTCTTTAATTTGAATGTAAAGCATTTCGGTTATCATTCTATTCTTATAATTTGCTTTTTAGTTTAAAATAATTATATTTTGCCACATAGTATCATGTTTCGAGTTTTGAGCATGTACTGAACTGATCAATGTGTTGTTTTTCTATTTTTTAATTTCATTGATTTATGTCATGAGAACGCTGTTTATTGCAGCTATATAGGTTACGGGTCATTTTTTTTTTTTTTTAATTTTGTAGTTTATTTTTATTGAGTTACATTTTTTTGTTAATTGGAACAATACTACATGTATCTTTATTTTAACTTTTTGAATAAGCAAAAAAAAACTTTCAAAATATGGAAAAGCTATAATTGTATAAAGTTTTTCAAAATAATTATAAATATAAGTTAATTATTAGGAATTGTATATAGTGAGTGCACTTGAGTGTATGGATGTACTTATTAAAATTGTTTATGATCATCGCTATATAACATGTGTAGTAAATGTTGTAAATAAAATTATTCACTTCTCTTGTAATATACAAAAACAAAATCTCATAAAACTTTTATATCTATCTAAATCTATAAACCTTCTCTTAAATAATTTTAAATGTATGTGTGACATAATTACACACGCAAATATACACTTTTTTGTATAGGTATTATTCTACAACTTACTTTAAGTATCAGTGTACAATTATTATCTATGTATTTTGCTAGTCAACTCTAAGTTTGACTTAAGTAACAAAATTTGATTTTTTTTTAATCAAGATATTTATAATTATTAATATATCAATAATGTAGATATTTTTATTAACGTGCACAAAAAATTAATATAAAAACAAAGAATAAAAATTGTAAAATTAAAATAAAAAAATTACTTTATTTTTATCAACAACATAATATTAATAAAATTCAGAAATATTGAAATTACAACAGATGAATGTGATATAATTTTTTGTTAAAATTATCATATGAAATATATGACGTAATTTTTTGTTTAAATTATCCATATAAAAATAAAAAATTTTTATTTCCTAACTTAATTGCTTTAATCTTTAATGCTTACTATTGTCTTGCTTTTGTGTGTTATCTGTATTTCATGTAACAATTTGTTCTTCATTTCTCCAATTGCAGATAGTTTATGGACGGAAGAAAAAGAAAAAAGAAGTAAGATGTACCTCGTGTGTGCTAAGTAAAAAAAAAAAAAATTGCTAGTTTGAAACAGGATCAAGAACGTCATGCTTTTTTAAATTTATGCTCTGCATTATACGCTTTACACTTTTATGTTTATATTTATACATGCAGCTGACATCTAAATTAATAATCAATCAATTAATTGCAATGTATTGCACATATTTTACTCAATTTATTAATTGAAATACTTATGTTATTTAATTTTTGGTAATTTAAATTAAGTAAACGTATATTAGTCATTTAATCATTAAGTACATAATTACTTTTTATTAGAGAAAATGCAAAATTCATTTTTCAATTTTTAATTAATTTTTTAATATAAATTGTTTTTTATATTTCAATATTTCTTAATGTATACGTTTCGTAAATATAAATAAACAAATATGTATAATAATAATGTTTAACAATTATGTATTAGTTTTTAAATATATTTTTCTTATCGCCCTTGAAACTATGAACTATATTAATCAAATTGAAACAATCATTGTGTATTGAAAGCTATATTATATGTGTAAACACGTGTATTTTATATAGACGTATTTATATAATTTTCTATTAGAGTATTTTTACTTATCTCGTTGAATCTCTTATTCATTTTATTTATGACATACAATTTCTTTTAGAGTTTTTTAATTTAGTAGGTATTCATAAGTATACAAAAATATTAAAAGCTATAATACAATATTATTCTAAAGAACTATGTTTTAAAAATAGTTTTTTGCTTATTTGATTATGGCTTGAAGCTTTATAATTATGGTTTATGGAATGTAAATACAAAAACGCTTTTACACCATATTTTTAAAAAGTACTTATTTTGTAAACTCATTTTTGCTATACATTTCATCAGCTATTATGTAGAACAGATACAATTTTATTAACAAAAAAAAAAGATTATAATTTTTTTACTACCCCAATCATCTTCTATTCTCCTCTCTGTCCTGTCTCTAGATTTTTTTTGTTATATTTCCTTTTCCAAGGTAATTTCCTACGCACACGCAAGCTCAACGCTCCTCACGAACTATTATCGCATACTCATTTTAGAAAATATAGAGTTAAAAATGTACATACATATATACATAAACATATATTAGTACGCACGTAATGAAAGTAGTACTGATAATGAGATAGTCAAATGAAATGAAGAAAATACAAATAATTCTTTATTTCAGCTTCTAATACAGAATAGAAAACCAGTTAGTAATTAAGATACATTTGATAGACTTGTAGTACAGTTTTATTTAGAAAATAAACAATAAATTGAAAAAGCTAATATGCGAAATAAATATAAATGCATTATTGTTCAATGTTTAATAAATTGTATATTATATTATATGCAGACTCTAGCTATTATTGATTTTCATATTATTGTTCGTGCGAGTTTTTGATTAGAATCGTATAATTTTCGATTCGGCGACTTTTTATACATGACCTTGTCGTGATGCTAAGTCAAAATGTAAAAACATTATTTTATTACATAAAAGATTATACGCAGAGAAAAATTATATATTTATATCAATATTGATGCGTGAATAAATGTTAGAGTACTCATAATACTTAAATGGTTTGATAATTTATTTTTAATTAATTTAAATTATACGCAAATTTATCTTTTAAATGTTGAACAATTTTTTACGTTACGTTAAAAATAGACAAATTTTTTGTTTTTTTGGATTATTTCTCAAATAAATTTATAAAACTGCTAATAAAAATGCATATATATGTACATAAATATATATATATATATATATATATATATATATCAATTTTTATTACTTTTAAAAGCTACACGTATTGATTAACACGCATCATCGATTTTTTAGAATATCGTAGGATCTACAACTGTATACCTATTATTGTGACGAAAAAAATACACTCACTCCTTATGCATTAATAGTGAATTTTTGAAAGGTACTTCAATGAGAATTTGAAAGAGAGAATTCTTAATTCGAAGAGTAAATAATAAATTTCTTATTGTAGGACCTTGATAAAAATTTTAATTAACACTGCTGACGCAGCTGCATCGTGTCAATTCATAGGTTTAGTTTTAGTTTTAATAATATTATAAGGAAACAAAGAGGAGTCTGTTATATAATTAAAATGTAGGTTCCATCTTTGAGCCGCGCAGTAGCCCTTATTAATCAAATAAGAATTTCACTAATATTTTAATTATAACATTTATTAATGGTTGGAAAAAAATTCTTGTATTTAACGTAGATACACAAGTGTCATTATACTAATGAATCGTAATATAACTTAAGGGTAGAAAAATTAGTCGAATTTTGTATGCAAATACTTTTATGAAATTATATTATATTTTATAAATTATTATTTTAATTATATATTCCTTGTGTATTTATTTCTAAAATTAAACTTTTTAAAGATTGAAATATTTTTAAGGATTGACGCATTAAATGCTTCTAACTTCTATATCGACGTTATTTGTAGCTATTTGTATGAAAAGTATCTTTTTATTAATTTAACGACCATTTTGATTTACTATTATGTGACGTACATTTACGTATTTGCAAGCGAATGGAATATTCGCGCGTGGATTATTACACGATTGAAATTGGGTTACCGCGTTGCTCCAATAACATGTGATCGACTCCTCATGTCTCCCTATTCGCCTGATTTGCAATTCTTCCCCAAGTAATATTTGCATAAATTTTTAGATTCGATATGACGATGAAGATGAAGATGAGGGTCCACAGCCGGATCCGATGTTCGAGCAAGGAGCGCCAATTCCGGTCCGACTGCACAACGAATTCCCCCCCGAACTGGCATCTATACCTCTTGAAGATATTGATAGTTTCTACCATAATCAAAGAGTAAGTGGTTATTAATTGAATTATTAATTAATAATCAAGAGCTGAACTGATTATTATCTTCATTATTCAATTATCGTCTAAATTTAATTTAATTTAATTCTGTAAATATTTTTAATGTAACGACTCTTTATTAAAATATGAAATGCCCGAACTTAACAAATTTATCCTTACGGTTATCAAAATGATTATGAAATATTTTATACATTACACAATGTCTAATTTACTTTTGAGATTTCAATGAATTTTAATCAGAATTTAAATTTAATAATTAAATCTTAAAAAGTAAAACAATAAATTTAATTAAAATATTATGATATAATTCAATATATGACTTTTATTCAATTATGCTTTTTAAGAAAAAAATATTGTAAATTGTAATATTAGTAATTTTCACAAAATTCAATGTCCCACGTATAATGCCATATTTATGTTAAACAACGTATATAAACAAATTTAATTTTTTTTTAGACTTAAAAATTTTTTATTCAAGAAATTCCAATGAAACGTTAGTTTTATTTATATTATTTAAGCATTAACTTCTAAGAAGTATATTCAATAGTAAAAAGTTTGTTTTATATATATCATACACCTTTGTTTTTTTCCTTTTTAATCCATACTTTTTTAAAGAAAAGTTTATTGCTTCATAAAGGTCTAATAAAGACGGCCATTGATATCGTTGAAACGTTGCGCAAAAAATAGCCTATGATTTATTGCAAAAATTATATATTTATGTACACAAATTTTAATATAAATATAAATTGTAAATGTAATACATAAATTTTTTTTTATATTTTATTTATAAATTTGTGTATACTGTTGTATAAACAAAATATGTTTCTAAACAAACTCTTATTTTGAAATGTTTTATTTAACAATTTATTAATGAATAAATTGAATTATGTTATTTATAATTAATTTATTCAAATGAATTATTGCATGTATTATTTATATGGTAAAATTTTCTTTTTATCAATGGTTTTATTTTACAATTAAAACCATTGTTTATTTTGAAAACTCCAATATGATGTACTTTTTTAAATAGATAATAAATATATAATAATAATAAATATAATAAATAATAAAGAATGTGATAAATAATAAATGATAATAAATTTGGGTAAAATAAATTTTTGGTAGTTTATATACTTTTGGTTAATCACTGTTGATTTAGGTCGGTTAATTTTTTGTAAAATTTTTTTATATACATATTTGTATATTTTATATTTGAAAAAAAAAACAATCTGTTTTTTTAATAATTTTCTAATTTGTATAGTAATAAAAACAGCATTATCAAGTATTGATTGACGCTAATTGATAATTCAATATTGCTCATGATTTTCTGTGTTAAATATATTCATAAAAAAAGTAGCACTTGATGAGTCTCATTTATTGTAGACTGAAAACCCTATCATAATAAAAAATAGGTGATAGCAATTTGTTTTAAATCAAGAAATTTAAATTTCATAAATAATTTTTAATCGAGCTTTTACCAAATATTTTTAATTTTTATCATAATGCAGTATTTTTGAAAAGTATATTAATCAGATATTTGAATTTTTAGCAATTACCTTATATCCATACTTACTTTTTAATATTTTCACTTTTTTTTAAACCAATTTTGTTTTTAAAAATGATCGTTTTTTTATTTATTGAGATGAAGAAAATTACTAATGTTGATTTTTAATAAATTTAGTACTGTATAAAAATTATTTTTATAGTCATTTAATCATATTTAGTATCTGAAGTGTTTATGAATCATTTTCAATCCAATATATTAAAAATGTTTTATTGTATTTTTTAAAAATGCTTTTATCAATATTATTTTAATTAAAATTATTTATTTGGGCTTGCTTAAAAATTTATGCGATGATAAAATAATTGTAATAATATAATAATATAAATTACAAATTCATATGGTTCTACCAAATTCAACCAATCGACAATTCGATTATTATCAATTTATTTATATTAATAATACATTATTAATGTGTGGCTAAAGTTAATAATAGTAAATTAAAAAACTATAAGTGTAATTAATAAAGGAGTTGAATTTGATCCTTTGATGTGGAAATGATTTAGAAACCGCAAAGTTTCATTCTTGGAATTTTTCTTCGTCGTTTTGGGTCGCTCACTGATAAAGGAGATTGCTGCTCCTGTGTCAATGAGGGCGTTAAGATGGTCTCCGTTGATAGTCACATCCACGAATGGACGGCTAATGACTTGTCGAATCTGGGTGACAGATCGGACGGAGCTCGTACTCTCCCGATTCCTCCGCATTTCCCTGTGGGAGCTCCTGGCAGTCCCTTTCGTAGACTCCGTTCCTTCTTCTTATCAAGTCTATTTTATTAAAGTAAACAAATAATTGCAAAAAATTCCGTAATAAATACGCGTAAAAAAGAATAATTTAAAAAAAAAAACAACAACAACAATTGCCAGTAGTCAAGCGCCTGGAACTCTTAGATGTACGACACGTGACCATCCCAGCGTCAAATTACAAAATTTAAACTACTCAAATCCAAAAAAATTTATCAATACAATGAAAGTGGTTTAAAGTCAAGTTTGGTTTCAAGTCAATGAATGGTGAAGGGCCGAGCCGGTGTTATCCGAGCGGCCGGTAAATCACCCATCAACTGGTGTATCAACTGGGGCTTGACACGTTGACAAGTCACGCAAGTGCGTAAGATTCTTTTGATGAGGAGAGGCACGCCGTGAATCCATGCGTGTTTCAGCACGTAACTGGCCGTAAGGGTGTATCCTCCGTGTAGGCATTCTCGATGGGCGTGTTGTACTAGAAGTTTGCTAAGGCTGGACCGTGCCGGGAGAATCGGGGGATGTCTCTGGTCGTACACTAAGTTGGCATGAGAGATGCGGCCGCCTACACGCAACAAGCCATCGTTATCGTCAACGAATGGATTGAACTTCCATAGGGGGTTTGCTTTCGCCAAAGCATCCCCTCGCTTAAGGGTTTGTATTTCGCCAGCATATTCGTGCTCCTGGGCGAGGGCGAAAACTAGCCGGGTAGCCGTCTGCATCTCTCCAGCTGTCGGGTCTTTCGGTAACCGCTCGGCATCCGTGATTACTCTACGCCGGCGTAGAGGAACGCGCAAGCAGTAGGCGACAACACGAACCAATCGCCTGTAGCTGGAGTAGCGAGTAAGTATATCATCCTCCGATTTGCTCTCCGTCATTCGAGAGTGGGTGACCGAGACCGTCGGGACTTGCGGGGGCCACTCCGACTCTGGCTTCGACAGGAATTCGGGACCGTTTCACCAGAGCAGCGATTCGCTCAGGGTAGCCGTATTCACGCCGCGCGTTCCCAGATTCGCTGGGTTCTCCCGAGTTCCCACATGCCGCCAAGATGCTTCCGGCAACTCCGTTTGAATCAGCGATACACGATTCGCTATGAAAGTCTTCCACCGGCTCGGATACTTGTTTAGCCGGGCCAACACGATACGGCTATCCGACCAGAGGAAGATGTTCTCAATCGATGTCCAAGGGGATCGTTTTATGTGCTTGATCAACTTGACCAAGAGCACAGCGCCACATAACTCGAGGTTAGGAATGCTCTTGGTCTTAATTGGTGCGACCTTACTTTTCGCCACCAACAACGTACTGTCGCCGCTTCCGTCTACATGTCGACTGCACAAGTACACACACGTGGCGTATGCTCGCTTTGATGTGTCACAAAAGCCGTGTAGCTCGGTGACCTTTGCATCCTGACTAATCACCCACGGGGGTATTCTAATAGCGTTTAAACTTTCCAAGCCGCGGCAATAAATCCCCCATGCGTCTAGTAAGTATCTCCGGAGAGGCTCGGCCGTCCCAGTCGCCCCCTAGGAGGCAGACATCTTGCATGATGAGTTTAGCCGTCACAATCACCTGAGCCAGCCATCCAAGGGGGTCGAACAGACGGGCCACACCAGAGAGGATCTCGCGTTTCGTTACCGCTCGCTCAAGTTCTTCCAAAACGTCGCTACCGAACGTAAACATATCGTGGGCTGAGTCCCATAACACGCCGAGGGTTTTAACGTGGTCGTCCTGATTTACGCGTTTGGTTTCCGAAGCGCGCCGATTCTCCTCATGGCGCGGCAACAAGGAGGGATGATTTGCCGACCACTTATCAAGCGAGATTCCTGTGGTGGCCAACAACGCACTGATCTGTCGGGCCCTTTCTGCTGCCAATGATAAGGTGTCCGCGCCGTCGAAAATGTCGACCACGTAAACATTGTTCAGCAGTGAGGCCGCCCCGAACGGAAAGTTCGGCTCTTCAAGAGTAGCCAATTCGTTTAAGGTTCGGATCGCCAGGAACGGGGCGCATGCAGTCCCGTAGGTTACCGTGGTTAAATAAAAATCAACCGGCGGCTCGGTCGTACAAGGGGACCACACAATTCGCTGATACTCCCGGTCTTTCTTCCGGATCGAGATCTGCCGAAACATTTTTACGATGTCGGCCGTGAAGACGTATTTGTAGCGACGCCAGTTAAGTAAAATTAACGGTAATTCGCGTTGCAACGCCGGGCCCGGGAGTAGGAATTTATTTAGGGAATGCCCATCCCGGGTGGATTTTCGGTTCGCGTTAAAAACGTCAATGGAGGGCTCTCGGTGCACCAATCGCCTGACTTCTCGTCTGGCGGCCTACAGGCAGAACGGGGTGGCGCAAGGGTAACGCCACCTCCAATCGGCCTGACTCGTCTCGTCGGTATGTCATCGCGAATAATTCCTCGCAGGCTGATTCTTCGTCGGTCATAGTTCGCTTCTGATCCGGAACCTCCTCGATCTCCCAGAACCGCGTCAGAGAGCGGGAGAGGTCCGCATCGCCTAAGCAGTGATGTACTGCAATTGCACGTATGTCTAAGTCCTCCGCCCGCGGTGGATCGAGGGCTTCCGTCTGACCGGAGAGAATCCATCCCAGGGCAGTGTTTTGCGCGACCAGTCCGGTGCCGGAAATAGATATTAATCCCTGTTTTAGGAGTTGCCCGTAAAGATCTGCGCCAATTATTAAATCGACCCCTTCCCTTTTAAACAAGAACGGGTCGGCCAATTGCCGATTCCCCAAAAAGCTCATGTCGACTTCCACGGCGGGTCGGGACGGCAAATTCCCGGTCAATCGCGGCAGCACGATGGCATCGATGTCAAAATCGCGTCCTGGGTGTATGGTGGACTGGACTGTGACGCTCGCACGGAATCGCGATTTTCCAAGCAAACCGTCGCCAACTCCCGATAGCGTCGTATCCGCGCGTCTCTTTGGCAGGTGCAACAACTGCACCAAGGACTCGGTAATAAAGGAGACCTCCGCTCCCTGATCCAGTAAGGCTTTTACCGTTGTTCGCGCGCCACTGACAGCAGTGACATTCACTCGTACCGTCGCCAAGAGGGTAATTACCCGGAGATTCTTCACTTGTGCTGTATGCGCCAGCGCGGTCTCCTCGACGGCCTCTGTCACGTTCGCAGCAAGCTGTCCATTAGACACGCGTGGGGTAAAGCATCTTCCCTGGTTGCTGGGCGGTTTAGGAGCCGTGGGGGACGGGATCCGCGCAACATTGCGGTCTCTAATATTTTCACAGGCAAAATGCAACAGCGTATTGTGTCGTTTGGCACACTTTCCGCAGGTCCGACTGGAGGTACAGCTGTTCACTGAGTGTTTCGCGAAGCACAAATAGCAAACCCGCAAACGAGTGACTACCGACCAACGTTGCCTGGGTTCCAGTCGTTTAAATTCTGTGCAGGCCCAGAGGAAATGTGCGTCCTTACATTGCGGACATTCCTTATCCGCGGTGCCGGGATCCTGCTTTGTCGCAAAACTCGGCCTCCTGGGGGGGTGTCGGGGGGGGGGAGAGTCTCTTTTTGTAACGCTGACGGACTGAGCCCGCCTTTCCAAAAAGACAATGAAGTCCGTGAGCGACGGAAAGTATAACATTATGTCGGCCGCGCGCACATCGTCCGCGTATTCCTCTTTCACACGCTCATCACGCGCCCACATCCTGTCATCCCATGCTTTCTGGGATTCAGGATCTAGGAGCCCCGTGAACCAACCGCAGAGTAATACGTTCCACGTATCAGTGGGAAGTCCTAGCTGATCAAATCCACGGGCCGCGATACCGATTTTTTTGGCCAAATTAAGAAGAGCGCGGCTACTCGCTTTCTTTAACGGATGCAACTGCTGCAGGGAACCGAAATACCGCGACAGCGTGAGACGCGGGCAATAGAACCGTCGATCCAACGCAGCCAAAGTTGGCTCGTAAAGCTCTCCGGATAACGCGGTGTTCTTTACCATGTCGGCGGCCGCGCCCTTTAAACTGCTAATAAGACAGTTGAGCTTCGCGGTGTTATCCATCTCGTCTGATTTCTCTATCAACGAGAGGAAGAGGTTACGGAAGCTCTCCCATTCCTTGAATTCACCGCTGAAGATGGGGAGCTCTACCTTCCGAACCTTAAATGGGCGGGGGGCAAGAGAGCGGAGGCTTCGGACCGTTAGGTTCTGAAGATTCTGGGCGGGAGTCATCGGCTGCAGCATGGATTCCGTTGTCTCGAGATACTCCTGCAGCTCCTCGAATAGCGTTTATATTGCCTCGAAAATTCCATCGCGCACGTAATCGTCCGATACGTCTATTCCCCTGGACATTATTTCGCCGTGACGATCGAGGGCCTCGGCCCAAATTTTCTTAATCGACTCGAGTCGCGTTTTAATCATTCTCGGCGTGAAGAACTGCACGTCTTTCTCTCGAGTTCGCTTATCGGTTAGTTTAAGCGAGTCGAAAGACGCCTGCTGCAAACACACAAGTTGGCGAAGCGCTGTTAGGGCCATTGCTATTTAATAAATTCACGTAATGATGTAAATATTCACGGGAAGGTGAACTGTAGCAGTACAAGCCGCGCGAGTGCGAGAGAGAACGGCAATCCAACTGCACAAGACGCGCGAGAGCGAGAGAGAACAGCAATCTAGCTGAACAAGACACGCGAGAGCGAGCATACGACGCGAAATACCAAAGTCGCACGCTTGCGACGGAGAAACGCCAAATGTTTACCATCCGACGCTATACATATAATTGCTACAACATTAATTTTTTTCTCGCACAGACAATTATAGGCAACGGATTCAATGCAACTCTCTGTCCCTCACCCGGGGGACCAAAAATGTAATGAATTAATATCACTACGGACAAAATTTTCGTGAATGGGGAACGGTGAGATTCGGGGTAATCAAAACCATGAGGCACAAAGGTGGCATTGAATCTTCGGAATTTTATTTAATTACAAACTTACGCTCCTTGGCTCGTAACCCCCAACACGGGGAAAGGCCTTCTCGGGATCGGCCTTGATCTGGTGCACATCACCGGCGGGAAGGCTGCGTCCTTCCAGCGTTTCGAAGAGCAGGTCCCCGCCGCCTCGGGTGACGCCGCTTCGATCGCCCGCGCCACAGAATAATCTATGGAAGCGCAAGACGCCGCCACTTCAGACGTCCTCTCCTTCCTTGGAATATCCGCTGCCCCGATCCCGGCTTCCTGGGTGTCACAATTCGCACCCGCGCAAACTTATCCGTCAATCGCCGCACGAATCGCTAACAAGCCGGAGACAAATTTTAATATCGCCGTCGCGTCGGGATGTCGGCTCGCCGTTCAGAGCACAAGTGGTCACAACAACCCCCCTTCCCGAAGATGCACGGGCTTGCACACCGCCTCCGCCTCATAAATTATATAAGGCTTTCGTCGTCGAGCGGATTGCCCGCCCGTGCGGACAGCTGTCCCCAGGTAGTTCCTGCGAGGGACCGAACCCCGTTTATTACAGTCAGGTAGGAGAGTCCCGAACAAATGGAATCAAGCGCTTATTACTTAAATTAAAGCTGTAAATTGTTAAGGAAAATTGTATATTAATAGAATTTGTGTGCATTGCAGACGTTCGTGGTCATTAGTAAAGGAAAAGACATATTTAGATTCTCCGCAACGGATGCTCTCTGGATCCTGGACCCATTCAATCCAATACGGCGGGTGGCCATCTACATATTGGTCCATTCCCTATTCTCTCTCTTCATTATTACCACCATTTTGGTTAACTGCGTTCTTATGATCATGCCTACGACGCCCACCATCGAATCCACCGAGTACGTATACTTCTTAATCTTCCATGTGTATGGTTTCACGCGTGACATTGACAGTCAATAATTTATGCACAAATAAGTTGTGTTTTTTTGTATTTGTATTTTTTTTTTAAATTGTCAATAGCTTAATACTTATATTTAAATATTTTGTTTTATATTTTAAGCAAATTTATTATTTGAGGAATAAATTTATATTGGTTACATTAAAATAGAAATTTTGCTATTTTTCTTCAGAGAAAAATGAAGAAAAGTCTACAGGATTATTATGACTCTTAGTCCTCATTTAAATGCCCTTTAATGACTTTTAATGTCAGAGTAAAATGCGAAAAATAAAAGTCGGAATTTCGACAAGGATTTAAAAAACTACTTAGGTTTAACAGAAATAAAGAGAAAAACTTAATAAAATATAATGACAAAAATCAATAAAAAATTTAAAAATTATTGAGTACATTTTATATTTTTGGTAAAAAAAAATGATTAAAAAAAAATGGTATAAAAATAGTTAAATTTAGAAAAAAGTAAAAAATGCATATTTATTGGTGGCAACACACATGATTGGGAGGTACTACGGAACGACACACGTCGTTGCAACTTTTTAAAATTCCTTTGCTTAATACATTTCAAATATTTACTTTTTACTTAATGAAGCCATTAATGTTTGGACTTTGTAACTCTGCATTCTGTATAAAAGATGTTCGTGCAAATATTTTTCAGAGTTATATTTACGGGTATCTACACATTTGAATCCGCTGTCAAAGTCATGGCGAGAGGTTTCATTCTGCAGCCTTTTACCTACCTTAGAGATGCATGGAATTGGCTCGATTTCGTTGTTATAGCTTTAGCGTAAGTAGTTATGGATTCAATAAATACATAGGCAATAAATTTGTAAAAGAAATATATTAATTCAACATTCATCACAGATTTTTATTATATATACTTTTTATATTTAGAATGTACATTTTAATGATTTTATATTATACAGGTTTCTTATGGATAATAATGTTATTTTTTAACATGAAAACACAATAGCAATAATAATAGTAATGAATTTCTATAAAAATTAGAAAAAAATCATTAATTATTAATCTGTTTAGCGATAACCTATTGAAACTAGACTGACGGAGCTCCACAAAGATATTTATATTTTTCGAATGAAAGGACGTGCACACATACTCTTTCGAGATCAGAGTGTATGATATGAACAAATATTGTATACTTGTATTTAATGTGAAGTTTAACTTACCTGTCATTAGTTAGATCAGAGAAATTTTGTATTTTATTTTTGGCTATATGAGGTTATCCTTTTCAAATACAATATAGTAACAGATTCTCTTAGAGAAAATATTTTATATTATTTCAACGTGTAGTTTTTAGAAATATTATGAAATAGAAGAATAGAAATAATTTAATGTACTAAAAGTTTAAAAATTTAATTTTAAATTTCTTAAATTGAACATCACAATTTATAAATATTTACAAATAATATATTTATAATCATTTTAAAAGGTAATAAATATATATGTATTGTTATAACATATTTATTATTTGGACAATAAATAACTAAACTTAATTTAAATATAAAAGATATAGTTTACTATTTTCAATTTAAAAATTTGGATAAAAACTTGTTTTATCACTTAGTTTCACGTAGAAAATATATGCTCTGTATGAAATATTTTAGATTTGAAATTAATAAGTACATATTTTATTAAAGTTTTTTAAAAAATGTTAATTATTAAAGGATAATTAGAATATTTTTTTATCAGTATAATTAAAATTCCAAGGACAAAGCTGTAGACGAATGTGTATTATATAATTAATTATTTTTCGCTATTAATATTTTACATTGCTTAGGAAATAAATAGATTAATTCAAGATACAAATTAAATTCTTTAAGATAAATTACTTTTTTATGTATTGAATAAAAATAATAAATTTGGAGTATAAAATTTTACATTATTAATAATATTTGGATTAAAAAGACTATTATGTATTTTAAAGATGATACTTAACAAATTTATTATTTTTTCTAACTACTATGATTACTTAATGCATTAATATCATAAAATTTCTGCTTTAATTTATATATATTCAATTGGTAATTGACCTTGCCCAAATACGTATTCAATACGTAATATTATTATGTAATAAATGATACAAATAAATAAAAATTTAATAAATAATTGAATGATTAAAATAATTGAATAATAAATAAATATTTTTTTGCATGTGGTATTTATTTATTGCCACCGCTATTATCTTGAATATGTAATTATTATCAAGAATTATATGAAAAATATCATATTGATTTACAATATTTCTAACAGATTATATATTCTTTTTAGATTAGTTCAAAATTAGTAAAAAGTATTACACGTGTCCATGCTTATGTCATTAGGTATTATAAATTTTATTTTACTTCGATTATAATTACATAAAATAATTATAAAAATAGATAGTATAATTTCGAATTTTCATCAATAAACTACTAGAAATGCTATATTATACATGAATTTTTTCTTATATAAACTTTATTATTTAATATTTATAAGTCTGTAAATAGTAAGTATAATGTATTTGTAAGGAGTAATTAAATTCCTATAATTAAAAAAAAAATTAACTATTAACTAAAGTAATAAATAATATTAGAAATTTTATTGTCATATTTCATTTGTCAAACTTTTTTAGTAAATAAAAAATCATTTACATGTATATATATATATATATATATATATATACTTTTTTATTAATTTTGTAAGAAAAAATGTATAACTTTAATAATAAATTATAGTACTGGTAATATAAAAACTCAAGTAAACTTAATGAATTATAATTAAATGAATTTTTATTACTGAAAAAAAGCATTTTTAGTGCGTAAAATTAAAAACGTGAATTAATTTTTAAAATAAAATAAAAAAAATAAAACAAAGTATATGAATTAAATATGTACTTAAAAGCACGTACATTTAACATACTATTGTAGTTTAGAATTATTATATTTAAATATTATAGATTTTTAAAAGAATATTTATAGATATTTCTCTTTATTTAAGATTTCAAGTAATTCATTCATTCTTTTATATTGAAGATCTATTTGCATGAAGTATTAGTTCTTAAGTACTCCATTATATTTAAGAAAACAACCAATTATTATGACCATCAGATGTGTTTCTTATAAATAATACGTATTATAATTTAAATATTATATTATTTTATATAATGACCATATGATTTTATTAACTATTATTTATTATTTTAATATAAATAGAATTTAGTTTTATCGTAGTGGAAGTAATAATTAAAACAGTTTGAGATATTATATTATATCAAGTTGCCTATATAATTTTTTCATTTTTGTCTATATTTTTAAAAGACTTTTATTTGTAAAATTAATTTAATTTCCTCAATCCCTCTTTATCACTGTAATGTATGTGTGATGTTCGGGTGTATTACAGTTATGTGACGATGGGAATAGATCTAGGCAACCTTGCCGCTCTGAGGACATTTCGAGTCCTCCGAGCCTTGAAGACTGTCGCTATTGTACCAGGTATGCTTTAGAGATTAGAAAATAAAAAAATTATAAAATGTTCAACGCTTTTTAGCTAAAAGATTAAAAGTTTTATAACTTGCAATGAAAGTAAAATTTTATCCCTATTTTATGTGTTCGAATTATATACATGAGTTCGTATCAAATTTCAATTCAATAACATTTTTTGATCGAATTATTTATTTGAAAAATACATTTGAATAAAAATTTGCTTATAATACTTTAATGTTAATTTGTATAAAATTAATATTATAATTTGTATCAATATTAGCGGTTAAAAAAGAAATGCATTGATAATTAAAGGGTTGAACAATTTAAAGTAGTGGCTAGCTATAGATTTTTTATGTATACATCGTCATTTTTTTTTTTTTTTTTTTTTTTTTTTTTTTTTTTAACTGTTTTTTGTATTAAATTAATATTATTTGTAAGTAATTTCTATATTTTTTGCATAGCTATTTTTGTATTCATATTTAGCTTAAATATTTATTTCATGAGATTGTCATATTTAGGTAATACAAAATTTGTTAGGGACATAGAAATATTTCACATTGGTAATATATTTTTAAATGACTGAGTGATATTTAGAGGTTTGTATACTACTTATTTTGAATGTACTGTTCTTATATTATAAAAACATTGAATAATATTTTTCGGAATCCAAAAGTACTTATACATTACAAAAAAAGTAAATTTTATATCTTATATTATAAAAAATGGATACATTTAAACATTATTATAGTATTTTATTATAGTTAAATTAAAATTATTAACTGATTTATAAATATAAATAATGAAGATGAAACAATTGTGTATCTTTTATTAATTTTATTATCTTTTATCAATGATTTCTGATACAATTTCCTTAAATACAGAAAATTAATATGGTACAGAATAACTATTATGATATTATAATTTTTTTTCATTCTTGTAAAATATAAAAAAGTGTGTTAAATTAACGCCACTTTTAACATATTTTTTACTTCAATGCATAGTTACAAATTTAATGTACAAGAGTGTATATTCGATATTTAATAAAATAATATTAATATAAATTAAAAAAAAAAGTTTTTTATATGCAAATAATCCATATAAAAATATTAAGTATAATACAAATCGCAAATAATAATTTGTAAGAGGTACGTAATTTTGGAGATTACCAAATTTTACTTCGATTTATGTAATTCCATTTTATGTTAAAAAAGAAACGTTTTTGTCAATGAAAAGAATTAATTAAAAATTAATTAACATTAATTCATTTTTACCTTTGATTCTTTAAATTGATAGAATTGGTTATTGAATCTAATCTAACTGCCATCAACTCATAATTGTTTTACAATCTGTTTAAGGTCTTAAAACTATTGTCGGTGCTGTGATAGAGTCAGTGAAAAATCTACGCGATGTGATAATCCTAACTATGTTCTCCCTGTCTGTATTTGCACTTATGGGCCTCCAAATTTATATGGGGGTACTAACACAAAAATGTATAAAAAATTTTCCTGATGACGGTTCATGGGGAAATTTCACTGATGAAAATTGGGAAAGATTTGTTAGTAACGATTGTAAGTATCAATTTTAACCTATCAAAAAATTCTTAAAGAGTACTAGCGACAAATATTGTTTTGTAAAATTTCCGTAAATATTTTCTTTATTGAAATTCTATTTAAATATAAAAATGTATTGAATTGTTATATATACTAATACGTAATATATGATGAATATGATAGATTTATTAGATGATAAATAATTAGTATTGATGGTTTACACAACATATATAAAATACTTGAAAATTTTTAACTTTTTTTAATAAAATCTATATTTATATTCGAAAAGTACTTATTCAATTAATATATTATATATTTTAAATGTCAATGAAAATTTATCAAGTTATTTCAATGGTATCATCAGAATCTGTTTAAAATATTTTACTCAATATTTTATAACAATATTGATGGATGATATTGAGAGATCATTTTTTATTATTTAAAATAAATTATACAATTTACTATTAATGAAATGTAATAAATCATATTTCAAAAGCACCATAAAATATTTCATCTATCTTTAGCAAATTGGTACGGAATGGATGAAGCAGGAAATTATCCATTATGTGGAAATTCATCTGGCGCTGGGTATGATTTGCTATTCTATAATTACAATATTAATATATATATATATATATATATATATATATGATAGTAAATTTAAGGATTCAATAAAAATAATTTATTTTACAGATTTAACAAAATTATTATTATTATTGAGGTTTTTATTTATATTTATATAAATAATTATAGAAATATTTGAGGTATATTTAAAGAGTAACGGGATTTTTATTAAAGAATCTTAACTATTTTTTATTATTTCGAAGTAGTCGTTAGTTACAAAAATTCTATACAGCCAAGTTACTTCAACAACCGTAACTACTTCATAGCCTACTCGAAAACATTCAAACTACTTCTACATTCATGTTTTATATATCATAAACTCATCAAAAGCAAAAATGTAACATTTTAAAAATATTGCCATATCTCATTTTATTCTTATATAAAATGCAATACAAAATTCTTTAATCCATTTTTTACACAAGTTAGAATGAATACGTGTCCTCTTTTCAATTGCTGATAATAAATTAAATTTCAAACGTGACTAATATTTTTTTTTTAAATATTTATAAAATAAGTGTTGGGAATTGAGACAACGGAATTGTTTAAAGTAAAGATAAATTTATTTAAAATAAAAGATTGAATTGAAAATACAACGCTAATTACAAGCTAAGCAATAAGCTTGAAACTTTACTGGTTAATTAAGTCGGAAAATCGAACTGAAGATGCGGTATTATTATTACCTGTGCATGCAGTAATAGGTATGCAAAGTAATTTACTTGACATAATAAAATACCTGACCACTGAAAAATATTAGTGTACCAAATACAATATTCGCCACCCACTTCTGTCGAACTTTTTTTAGCACCAATACACTTATTTTTCTTAATACATTAGGATGAATGAGCTATAAATTTCAGATTAACGATTTATTTATAGATCTAATAATAATACTGTTGAATATAGGACATACTTATACGAAAAATTCCAAAATTCCTTTTAATTTTTAAATATATATGTTTTGCATGCATTTAAAATCGTACAAAAAAAGTTTTGGCTTAAAGTTCAATTCATAATTAATTAATGCATAATTTGATATCATTAAAAAGGACAAAAAGGAAACAAATTTATAAATTGTAGATAATTAAGGGTATTTCTAAAAATATCTCTTAAAAATTAAAAATTTTTACAGACAATGCCCTCAAGGATACACGTGTTTACAAGGTTACGGGGAAAATCCAAATTATGGTTACACAAGTTTCGATACATTCGGTTGGGCTTTACTTTCCGCATTTCGTTTAATGACCCAAGACTACTGGGAGAATCTTTATCAGCTGGTTTTGAGATCAGCGGGGCCATGGCACATGTTGTTTTTCATCGTCATTATTTTTCTTGGTTCCTTCTATTTAGTGAATCTGATTTTAGCTATTGTAGCAATGTCGTACGACGAATTGCAAAAGAAGGCCGAAGAAGAGGAATTGGCCGAAGAGCTAGCAATAAGAGTACGTGTAGTTCTTATTTAATTATAATTATAAAATATTATAATGTTACGATGCTGTCGTGTGCTATTATTAATCCATCCCCTTTTTTATATAGATTTTGTTTGTTTTTTTGTTTGTTTGTTTTCGTGTCAATCGATGAGAATAAACGCTTTGTCGGACAGCTGTGAAAATTATGCACAAACAATTTATCCATTGCACGCAAAATATAAGAGGATAGTGTACAATGGCTAAAAATATACATCATGCTTTTTTGTAACTTTATAGACACGAGTGGATTAATTTTACATAGCAGATAATTGCACTCAAATTTTGCTAATCAAATTTTGCTATCGTATTTAGGAAGCGGAAGAGGCTGCTATAGCAAAAGAAAATAAACTGGCGGCTCAGGCAGAAGCCCGAGAAGCCGCCGCCGCTGCCGCCGCCGCCGAACAAATCATGAAATCACCATCGGATTACTCTTGCCATAGTTATGAATTATTTGTTGGACAAGAAAAAGGAAACGACGATAACAATAAGGAGCGCATGAGCATACGATCCGTCGAATCAATTAGCGAGCACAGAGTCAAGATATCGAGCAATAGTCACAATGTTAATAACACTACCACTAAAGTTCGCAAAGTCAGCGCCGTAAGTTTTAAGACTTAAAAGATATTTGGTATTTTTTAAACCTTACCGTTTATATTTTATCCCTAACCATATAATGTGCTGGAATTTATTACATTCGGTTTTACTTTCATTTATATTTCTCGATGTTCCTATTGTGTATTTGGTGTAGATGTAGGTAGCGTTTGATCGTATCTTCTTCTTTTTTTTTTTTTTTTTTTTTTTTTTTTTTTTAAAGCATTTTTCTGTATAATATTCCATTGCATTTACTTTTTGCGTAGTATTTAAATGTTTATATTCAATTAAATAATCTTTTAAAATTAATCATTTAAAAGGTTTTGATCCATAAACAAAAAAGACCATGAATTAAAACTTTTAATATACATTATTATTGATTGATGAATTTCATTATTATCATAATTTTTGACATCGTTTCCTACAACACTCCACTATAATGACTAAATAAACTAAATATGCAATAGAAAAATTTCTGCTTTTATTTATGCTTAAACAATTATAAAAAAAACCGCCTTCTATATTTTATGCCTGTTTTAATTGATCATCTGTTTTATTTTTTGGATTCATTGGCCTCGATCATTCCATGTTTACTTTATCAAATTCAATTATATATTTTTACTCTCTCAACTGATAAAGTATCTTTTCCTCATATTATTGTATTTCAATCGTAATATTCTTACAATTATTAGTTAAAAAATGGATTGGAATACTGCGTATGATTTCAAATATAAATTTTCTGAAATTCTTAGAAATATTTACAGTAGTGAAATTAAATTTATTATCATGTCCTAACAATAATTAAAGAAAGTAAAATATTTACTTTATAAGAAATTATATAAATTAATTGTGTTTATTAAAAATAAGAAACGATTTTTTTTGCATTTTCTTAAATTAGTAATAATATGTTTGTTATCTATATAATTAATTTCATGTATATTTATTGATATTTATCAACTTTCTATAATATAAAACTCTTTGTTTGTATCAATTATTAGAAATGTACAAAACCTTTTATGTATACGAAAAAATATAATTTGCAGCGCATGCATATTTACAGCTGTGCGTTAATTTGCTTCAAGTACCAATTTTGTACTTTATTATTATACTATTTACTCAATTACTTTGTATAATTACTTTATGTATTTTTATTAATTTTTTTTTTTTTTTCATTTAAAGTATGATTCCTTTTTCTGTATATTTTGTTTTATCTACTTTGGTTACTATAAAACAATGCTTGATTATTAAAGTTATCAGAGTAATAATTTCTTCATCTTTATAAATACTAATATAATATATCTTTATAAATACTTTGATATTTATATTTATAATATTTATAAGCTATCATATAACTTGAGAATATTTAAATCATTGAAATATTATATTTTAAACAATATAAACAAATTTTTGTTCTCATGAATTACATTTTTATAACTTAATTTAATAAAATAATATTTATCTAAAATCTTGTTATAAAATTTAAAAATTCTTAGAATTTCCAAGAATTCTATAATTCTATTTAAATATTGAATGTATTGTTATTTATGAAAAAAAAATTGTTTTCTATTAGTATTACAGTAAATTTATATAATAATAAATATTTATACAATAAGAAAATTTAATATATCCGTAATGAATTTAAATGCAGAATCACTATAATTATTATTTCAATAATATGTTAGCAATTTAAATTTATGTCAACATGTTAATAAAATTTATAAATTGGAACTTTATAACAATATTTTGAAAAAATTAAAATTTTTTTAAAATTTAAAAAAAAATTACTGTACGAATTAATTCGTAGATTTTTTATAATTATATATGCAAACTATATTATGCAAAAATATTAACAAATACACTGTTGAAAGTATTGTCGATCAGTTTATAGTTTTTTAATTTATGTATTATTTCTGTTAGCATGCAAATTCCGAATCTATATAATATAATAATCCATAGAACAAAGCATTTTTAGAGATCATCAAATTAACATATTTTTTATAATGCTCGCAAGAAGTTAATTGTCTGTCAGACAGGTTATAAATAAAAATAAGTATTAATTAAGTAGTAAATAAGTAATAGAGTAAAACTTGAATAATATAGATGGTGAGGTAGAAATTACCATTTGACTTTTTTGACAAAACGTTTTTATGATCTACAAATGAGTATTTCCATAGATGAAAAAATATTTTGGTAATTAATATATTTCACCATCTTTCCTGAAATACGCTATATGAATAATCAAGTGAAATTATTAACGGTTTCTTATAATTGCTTTATTAGGATTGATGATCATTTGATAGTAGACTATTGCACTGACGTTACCAAATATAGAACATAAGCATAAAGTTATTGTTTACAACAATAGTAGATTCATTATTCATCTCCATTAATAATTACATCCTATTATAAATCAAATTATATATTATATCATATATTATAAATAATAATTTTTTCGTTTTCTGGCATTGAATTAACTATAAATAGGTAAAATAATATATTTTCATATTACTGAGCTTCAATTGGAACAGAAACTAATTTTTTCTTTTTTAATTATTTCCATGGTTTTCAGATGTTTTTCGGCTGTTTAAAATTAAACTTCAAAAAATATAACTAAAACTTGAAGATTTCTCTCGATGATATAAATATTCATCGAGAAATTATTTTAATTGTATACTTAAAAAAATTAATTTGTCGCATTTCTTCCAGTTCAAAATATGTACTATTGAATCAAGACAATTACTTCTAATATATGTTTGCTGGACTTTAAAATTAGATACTTCTTAATAAAGTTTCCTAAATTTTAAAATTAATAATGATACCTCTTATAAAGATGCTGTAAAACTAATTCAAATACCCGATATAATGCAATTATTTCAAGTTGGAAGGCCCTTAGTATTAATTTATCAAGTAACTAAGATACTTACGGGTTGTGAATCTAGTTATACATAAAAGTAGAAAACTTTTATATTTATGGTTGAATTCCTATCTTTTTTTAATAGATATGAAGTAATAAGAACTGGAAAACAACTTTATATCATTTTTTTAATATATTTATTTTTTACAATCGCCTAAATAAAAATAGTATATTTCAAATTCGTATAGAATTTTTTATATAATATTTTAAAATTATAAATTATTAACGTTTGAATAGCTCTAATAATAATAAATATGTGTATATTTCACTTTCTTCGATAAAAATATTAAAGCATATTTAATAAAATGAAAATTAGATTATAAAATTAATGCAATTTAATATTTTAAACTAGTAAGTTGTATTGTATACAAATTGTATACAAAACACTATATGATATACAAATAACTATATAACTATATAATAAAAATAAGAATAATAATTATTCAAAAAATTAATACTCAAATAAATAAAAATATATTGAATTTGCATGTTAGTAATACTGGACTCGATGAGAATGTAAAAAAAAATTATATGATCTTAATATAATTATTTTTTTTTTTTTAAGTGATTACTTTATTAATTATTTATTAAGTGATTCTTTTATATTTAGATATTTTTATTCAATTAATATGAATATTGTGCAGCTTTTATTTTTTATATTGATTAAATTTAATGTATTTTTGCCTCTAAATGTGTAATAAGCATATAAGTTGGGATTATAGTATTATTATTCCATGCTATTAATTCTATGTGTTATGCTTTTACCAGATATTATGTTTATATTGCTGATTGTTATTTGACCGAAAAATTATTTTATAAAGTCATAAGAGTTTTATAGAAATTCGGGTCGAAGATATTTTTCTTCTTCTCTTTTTTCTAAGGTTGCTCGCGGTGGTAATGGCCAGTTTACTTATGCCTACCAGGAAAGTCTAAGAGAGGTATGTGAATTAAATTCGGTATCTACACAAATAATTACCCTTATATATTATTATATATTTACATATTTTATATTTTAAGAGGTTTAGTAGAAAATAAGTTTAATCAATATTTTATTTATATACTAAAAAAGATTTTAAGTGTCACTATATTTAGTATTTTAAAAAACATATAAATTAAATTAAGAACAACTAAATAGCAATTAATTATATTATTTTATAAATAATGTCAAGGAATTGTAGTATTAAAAAAAATAAATATAATAATAAGTATAATAATAAGTGTATTTCTTAACGCAAATAATATTTAAAACATTGCAATTATTATAATTCATAATAGAAAATTAATTATATTAAAAATGTGCTATTCAATAGTTTAATTTTAGTCAAATTATTTCACGAGATCAAATACATTTAATACATATTTTAAAATGTTATTTTAAAAAATATTATGTAATATATAGATTTTTCATTAGTTTCATTTATTTTTAATATTTAAGTTTAATGTTTAAAATAACTTCTACTATAAGTTTTTTTTTAATTGATAAAGAATTATAGATATTTTAAATTCAAATATGTTGTATATTCCATACTAAATTTTTTAATATTTTTGTGTAATAATGATTTTTTTATTAGGTAATAATTTATTTCAGTTCTTTAGACTTTTAACGGTTCAAGGTTTTATAAAATAATTATAACATAAAATTTACCTGATTATTAATTTAATGATTATGTAAGAAATTGAATATACAATATATGCTTAATTATATACTATTTCTAATATTAGAATTAGTAAGAGTAGTAGTAACAGTAATATGAAAAAAGTAATCAGGTGGTCCACACACTGAGAACATTTCAGCCCTTTCCACATTTAGATGTACACCTATTAAATGTAATTTGCTAATTCAGGACAAAATAAATTTATTATGGATCGGACAATTATAGTAAATTGTTTAATTTATATATTTGAAAGCTCTATTCTACGCTTAAGTCACGTTTCTCTTAAACAATCTAAGACAAAGTGATTCTGGCGAAACAAAGATATAATAGTGTCCTAGGTTTTGGTTATTCGTTATTTTAACGAGATAAAAAATTAGTTATAAAAGAATTTTTGATACAAGGGTGTCTTTAGGTGATCTATCGTTTATTTTTATTAAAACACATGATCGGTATAACATACTCACCTATCTGCATTATGGTCAATAAATCATGTGCGTTGATCTTCGCCTAGATTTTTCTATTTTCTACAGCTACTAGCATGTCATCAATGAATAAATATCAAAGTATTGAGCATATCCACCTTAACACTAGACATTATTAACATAATCTTATATACGAAATATATAACAAGATTTGTTTTATGCTGAATCAGTTGTAAATTGTGGAAGGAGACCCTCTGCATACCATAGAAATTAAGGTCTTAGTTTTAAAGACAGACGTATTCTTTATCTAGAATTTTAACCAATACTAGGGTTTTGTTATTAAGCATTTTTTATGAATTCTACATTTTCAACTAGTGAATTCAATTGTAAAAAAAATCGATTTTTCTAGTTTAGCACTTATGTCCCCTGGCATATAGTGTTTTATTTAAAAAAAAAAAATCTCATTTCTAATGTATCTGTTTATTAATTTCTCTATAATTTTTAATACGAAGGGATGATAATGCTAATTCCACAGTTTTATAGCAGAGCACCATTATTTTTTTACCTATTTTAAGTAGAAATACCATATAGAATCACTAGTTTTCAAAATATTGGTACATGTCTGATATTTAAAATACTTCTGAATTAACCAGATCGAATTTTCATATAATATAATTTCTTTTTTATTGTAGGAAAAATGCAATTCTTATTGCTGCTGTTTGACATTAAGTTGTGCTTATATTATTCTTATTGCATTTATTAGTTGATTGGATAATTTTTAATCAGCACTTCTATTTCCCATTTTCAAGAGTTATAATTAATATAGTATCACAAATTCATGTACTTACGATGAAGTGCTGAAATAAACGATATCTGCGTTCATATACACATTTAATTTCACATTTAGTTACTCACATTCATACTAGACCAAAACATATTCAGTAAGCTCTCTTCAAGAAGAGGAAGTGTCTATTCTTCAAAGAATAATAGCAACACTACACCATTTACATAATTTATACATAATTTTTTCATAATAATCAAAATAATCATTTCAAAGTATGATAATTATGAAGGATTTTTAATTATGATATAAAATTGAAAACAAGTCTAATGATTGAAAAGTCAAGGAGAGCGTTCACAGTTCCATAAACAATGTACCATGTGCCATATAACAGAATATGAGAAGCATAACAATATTTATTATTTACAGGCGAGCTTGAGTTTACCGGGATCACCATTTAATTTGCGTCGTGGTAGCCGAGGTAGTCATCAATTTACTATTCGAAATGGTCGTGGTCGTTTTGTCGGGCAAACAGGAGGAGATCGCAAACCTCTCGTTCTCTCGACATATTTGGATGCCCAAGAACATCTACCATATGCTGACGACTCAAACGCTGTAACGCCATTGTCCGAGGAAAATGGTGCCATCGTGGTACCAGTTTACTACACCAGCCTTGGCTCTCGGCATTCATCATATACATCCCATGCTTCACGACTATCATACACATCACACGGTGATCTCTTAGGTGGCATGACTAAAGAAAGCAAATTACGTAGCAGATCGGCTAGACCGCCCTCTGTTAATGGACACATCGTGGCTGAGAACATGCAGAAACATCATTATGTTTGTATAATTCTTTTGGTTTACATCCTTTTGAGTTACTACCAAACTTTTTTATATCGAAGATATAATATTTACAAAAATAAAATACTTGAAAAAATGAAAATTTTTCTTAAATTTTAATTCAGAATATTTATTTTAACAGCTATTTATTATTACGTATTAAAATCTTAAATATTTACACACACACACACACACACACACACACACAAACACAAACACAATTTAGAAATATTATTTTATATTTTTTTATAATGTGATGAGATTTAAAATCTAGTACTGGAATGAAACAATTCAAATTTTTATGCGTTTTTCTAGAAACTTTATTTGCACTTAAATTTATTTTTAAATTGAGTTAAAAAATATTTTATACATTAATAAATGTATGCAGGAAGGTGATTTGGAAGATTCCTTCAGTAAAGTGAAACAACAGGACAATCCATTTATAGAACCTTCTCAACAACATGCAGTCGTCGATATGAAAGGTATATTTTGATAAGAAAAAGACAAATTTGATAATATAAAAGTAGATAATATAATATAATAAATAAATAATTTTTATATTAATAAACAATATTACGTACTACAGATGTTATGGTGTTAAATGATATCATTGAACAAGCTGCTGGTCGGCAAAGTCGAACATCAGATCAAGGAGGTAAATTTGATCTTTTTCATTAATTTTCATGTTTTAATAGGCATTTATTTAGCATATATATGTATCATACAAATATATATCAGTGTTTTATTTTATTAATTTGAGTATATGAGTTTTCCGGTTTACCTACTATACATAAAAAATTAATATAAAATTTCTTCAATACTTATTTATTCCTTGATCAAATAGATCTCTTTAAGAACATTCTTCATTTGGGTTTTAGTTTATAGTAGGGTTAACAAGTAATATATATCCATGAGACGTGATGCGATACAAATTTACATCGAATTTTTTTGTCGCAGTCGTAGTATGTTGTCGCTAACATACATACTTATCCTTAATTAGTTTAGTTTCATTTTTATTGTATTATTCTTTCTTTTCTTTATTTATATTTCACAAATTGAATTCATTATATCATCGATAAACATGTACTTTATCACGTTATATCATATAAATTGTTTCAATGATTTTAAACTTTCCTGAACCTTTATTTTTAACTTCTTAATAATTTATATTTTTTAAAAATTTCTGTAAGTGATAAACTTACTTTTATATTATTTTATATTTCTTTTATTTTTATTTTCTTTATCATTTTTCTTCAATAATTTCCTTACTACTACTTATACACAAACATTTTTAATATATATACTTAATTTAATATAATAAAATTTTATTGTTAACATTATTTATCTCAAAGATTCACTTTGTATCTTTTACCAGTTAGTAATTTATGTTTTATTATTATAAATATTATAAATTGTTTAATAATTTTTATAAATCAATTTTAATTTATTTCGTTTATATTACACTATTATTTTTATTTAAAAAAGTTTTTACAATATATTTTATTCAAAATAAAATCTCAGAATTTATAAATAAGTACCTACTTAATTCCATTTGTTTCTTTATTATTTAATCATATCAGTGATTTTTTTTATATAAATTATATATCAAAGTATATAATTGAGTTTTTGGGGAAATTGAGTTTTTTTTTTCTGCAATGTGTATTTTTTTTTTAATTAACTCTCTAATCTTTAACTATAATTGACTATAAATATTTTTTTATACACTCTTAAAAATTAATCTGTAAATATATTAAAAAACTTAATTTTTGGATTTATTTTTTATATTTGTTTTGTATAATGCATACCTTTCTTTGTCATATTTTTATAATGTTAATCTTATACACAAATGTTACTAAAATTTTATACTTTATATGCTAATAATTTCAAATTCTGTTTAAATTTAATAAAGTTTAGTAATGTATTTTATGATTGCGAATAATTCATGCTATATAATAAATTTTTTATTAAAATATGTTGTTTTGAAATTTTATATATAACAAATCAAATATTCAAAATAATGTTTTTAATAAATTACCATTATAATTTATTGATTATTTTAACAAAAATTTTATTTTTAAGTCATCTTTTCGATGTGCCTATTTATTTTAAAAAATTACAAAGTATTTTTCAATAGATTATTTAAAATGAAATGAAATGTGAAATAAGTAAATTATAAACTTCATTTTGTTTCGAAACTCTTTTCCCCAAAAATAATGGTACATTTTTGAACTTACTAACACATAGAATACAGTTTCGTTATATTATTTTTCTACAGACGATGATGAAGAAGGTCCTACATTCAAGGAAAAAGCTTTTGCCTTATTCTTACGCTGCATCGATATTTTTTGCGTTTGGGACTGTTGTTCTGTTTGGCTCACGTTTCAAAAATATGTTGCTCTACTGGTATTTGATCCCTTTGTTGAACTATTCATTACACTTTGTATCGTCGTCAATACACTCTTCATGGCTCTGGATCATCATGACATGGATAAGGAAATGGAGAGAGTTCTAAAGTCTGGAAACTATGTAAGTTGTCATAAATATAATAACTATTTATTTTATTACAATTAAAATTGTTTATATTTATTCTCTTTTCGTTTAACTTATATATTTCTCACTGTCATGAAGAAATTATTGGTATAAAGTAATTGAAGAAATATTTGTATAAACTTCGTACAATATTGTAAGAAAAAGAATTTTTTTGTAATAAAAGAATGAAAGTATTTTTTTTTTTTCAAGTACAGCCAAACAGATTGTATTTTCTTTTTCATTTTAATATATTTAATTAATTATTTATTTAATTCTAATTATCGTGTTAACACTTATAGATATTTGTGAAAAATCAACTTAGTTCATGATGATTTTCAATGAGATATAAATACTCCTTGCCTGCGACCTCTGTATTTTAAAATCATTGCTTACATTTGAAGATAAGGCTTTTAATGTAATAATTTATATACCAAAATTATTATTATCGATACTATTAAAATCCTTATCGGTATCATATGCTCTATTTATTCATAATATAATCTGGTAGTTAATGATGATTGTGCTTGCTTCTCTACTCTTTATAGTTTATTGTTCCTTCATCGAGGACTTTAAGCACTCAAGCTTTTTTTAAAAACGTATATTATATATGTTTTTATCATTCCACTATGTCTACGAACACTTATTCTAAAAACTTAGTCAACTTATTTCAATTATTTAACTTAATGATGTGCAAATAATACTGCATTAATGCTATATTTATAAAAATTAATTTTATTTATGTGTTTTACAATATTAAAATTCCTCGATGTATAATTTAAGTTCATTACTATTATTTTCATATTAACGCAAACTTTTTTAATCATTATAGTATGTACTTTATATAAACAAAAAACCATAATAAAGTAGTAACAATTAATTTAATTCATAATAGTATTTTTTATTTTTTGCTGTTTACCCAATAACATATATGACAAATTACGACTTCTGATTCATAATATGAAACATAATTTCTTGACTAGATAAATTTATTGTTGCTATTCTCATTAATAGAAAAAATAATTGTAAAATGATAAATAATCACTTACCCTATTAACTTTTGTTTATTGACTAATTTGTATAACACGCTTTTCTGAAAGAGTATTGTTAGCCATCATGATATATTTAAGAAGCTAAATATGAATTTAAGACCATAAAAAATAACTTGTAAGACTTGTTTACAATAACAGCATGAAATGGAAAAAAATTTAATTGATATAAACAATTTGTGTAAACCAAAAAATTATATTAATTTGTTTTAATGTCTAATATCGAATTAATGATTTTTATTTTAATTATTAAATTAATTTTTCAGTTCTTCACGGCAACATTTGGTATTGAAGCTACTTTTAAACTTATAGCTATGAGTCCAAAATTTTATTTTCAAGAGGGTTGGAATATTTTTGATTTCATCATCGTAGCATTATCATTATTAGAATTAGGTCTGGAAGGTGTACAAGGTTTATCAGTTCTAAGATCCTTTCGACTGGTAATTTTTAAAAAATAATATAATATTTATTAAGAAAAATTAAACGTAGAAAAATTTATAATTTAAAAAATACACTATTAAAATTTGAAATAAATAATAAAAATCTACAAAAAAAAGATAAATTTATAAACTTTAGATTACAGCCTATTATGTAGTAGTCTATTTGTATAATTTCATTTTATAATTATAAAAGACCTGAAAAAGAACAATAGACCAATGATAGTTGAAATATCGATAATGAAAATTTAAAGTGATATGATTTGTTATCTATAAAAAATACTCATAACTACAAAATTAATATAATGCCCAATTTTCTTTTACTATTAAATATTATAAACAATGATATTTTATCTTTAAAACATACTTTCATTATACCGGTATACCAATTATGTGAATAACTGTAATTGTTTACTACATAACAATTAATTGTATAATAGCAAAATTAGAAAAAATATTAATTTTATTTCATAAATTTAATTTTATAAACATACTATATACCAAAAAAAAAATGAAATAATTATTTATTTATAGAAAAAAAAAATATTCTTTCGTTATCTTCGCTTTTGTAGAGTAAAAAGTTTATTGAAATATCACAATACATTTTTCTTAAAAAACATTATTTAAGCATTAGGTAAATCGACAATTTAAAAAATAATTCTACAATTTTTTTTTTATTTTTAGAAGTTTTTAATAAAATTACTTTTAAAATAGTATATATTCAATAATTTTAATTATATACATGATAGTATAAAATGTAAAAATAAATATAAGTAAAAAATTTTACAAATGAATAAGAAAAAAATATTGTTAATTGTTTTCACGCAAAAGTATAGTACAATATTCTATCACGATATACTAACCTATAAAATCAATATTGCAAGTGAAAATACTCGTTAAAATTATAAGTATAGCCTCTTTTGAAGTAAATTGGTTTTAGCTCTTGTTGGCAGCTACATTTTATTAATATATTATGTAGATACTCTACTGTGTGAAACTTATTACTTATATAAAAAAGATTTCAAGTTTATATTGCGATAATTAAGTATTGATTATCATCGGTCCTTAAAGAATTTGTGCGTATATTACTAGTATATTAAAAAAATATATTTCAAATCATAATGAAAATTATCTTTATATAAATTCCATCAACGCTCATACTACGTTGGTTCACTGGTTCTCGTCCGATCACCAAAGTTAAGCAACATTAGGCGCGGTTAGTACTTGGATGGGTGACCGCTTGGGAACCCCGCGTAGCGTTGATTTTTTCATTTTTTTTTCCTTATTGATTGACGCTCGATCTCTAGGTGGCTAATTATTGCTTTTTAATATTTCTCATGTAAAAAAAGCAACATGAGGTGATATATACAAGTCCCCGGTGACTTCGGAATATTGACACTATGTACGTTAATTACAGTTTATCATATATATTAATTTATTATATCACAATGATTATCTAGCCACCAATATTTTTTGGTGTTAAACCTGTGCTTATCAGAAGAATTGTATGTTGAGAAATTTCCTTGAAGTACACCCGGGTTTAGCTGAATTCAAAAGAATATTAATTCAATGGTGTGATAATACAAGCGGAAATTAAATTAGCTGCCAGTCTTTGCAGGAGCTGGGATTTCAAGCGCTCGAAACAACTCTCTGGTAAAAACGGCTATAAATGGGTGAATGAGTCTATGAGCCCAGTAAACCAGTGTTAGACATGAGTTTTTCAACTCTGAACATTTTTTTGTTGCTGCTTTCCCATTCCTGATATCGTAAAGACATTCCAAAATTTCACACTGGTTCTCAAAACGCAGCTTCATGTCATCAAATTTTGGCTACTTTTCATTCGTACAATTTTCTTTAAGTCTTTATAGCCGAATAATTCAAAATGATAATCACTGATTAGAAGATGTGATTCCAGCTCTCATCTCAGATACAGCTGGGGAGTGTCTTGATCATAGATTTGGAAGCACCACTATAAGGGGATTCTCCAATTCTGACACATTAGTATCCACATGTATATACATAGTACCAACAGCCACCAGGAGTTCAAAAGATGAAATTTAGATAAAACATATTTTTTAGTAATTATTTCACCATTTTCTTTCAGCCTCAAATTTTGTGATACACACGAATAGTAAATGTGCTATAGTAGCAACTATAGACTATTGTTCATATCCTGTCAGTGACAGCTAATTTAAATCGATGTCTCGTCTCAAGACACAATAATTCAAGAACTAGAGTTAGATCACCGTATGAAGATAGAGCTGTGTGAAAAGGCTAAATACTATTCCACAATTATCACTTACCATTTGATTGATAAGGTACAGCGATGTGGAAAATATAAATTATTTTAATTCAACCGTATGTTGCTTAATCTTTCACCGACACGTAAAGATTAAACCGCGGCGCATCCGTGCTGCTCATATGCGTGCCATGATCTAGCCCTCAGCGATGTCTACCGGCTGGAAGGTTAAAGTAAACCCTTCCAGCACAGAGTAAATGAACGCGCATAATGCGCGTACATTGCCGGTCTTCTCACGGCTATAAAAGGCCACGAGAACTAGCCGAAGGTGTCTTTCCGAATTGGAAATCTGTCGGGAAGCATGTATACTTACAAAGGGATTGGGACTGATTTGAAGCAGTTCTAGCGATAAATATAGCTGATTTACTGGAAACTTATTCAGTGAGCCACGGTGATGTAGATCACTTCTTATAAAAACAGGCTAGTCAACTTCGTCTCTGAATATAACAGAACATTTTCAGAATGACTTGGATTTTGCCTCTGATGGGATCAGTAGGAACTAATTTGATCACATCTGGCTATTTTGGAAATTGGAATTCCAAAAGTGATATAAAGATATTATAGAAAAGAGGTCTGATTATCTCGGAAGCATTATCCGATCATTTTATAGATTCGGTATACACAGCGGGCAAATTACAGGAGATTATTATTCTTACTCACCAACACATTAGTAGTCAATGCGGCTTCAACCTTTGCAAGTGGATTAGTTCCAACTAGCCGGGCCATGGCTGTGTCCCTCTATCTACTGTTCGACTCAAAATACACTATAATTTACCTAGTGGAAGTTACTCTGATCTTAAAAGACGATCATAAAATTAATGGTCCAGTGGTCCCCTGACATTAAGAGGCTAGATGTAACAAATCCACATGATATTTCTATCTTCAATTTGATCAACTCTTAACCTACCAGACAAAATCCTGGTCCTAGCAGATAGGGATATGCTGCTAAAGATATAAAGGCGAAAGCATGTCACTCAATCAACTGCTCTACAACAATTGGCTTTTCGGAATGGGAAGATAGCTAATGTGACAGCTCTGAAAAGACCTTATGGGCCTCACAGGTTTAAGATGCCTGTGTTTATAGAGGCTATTCGAGAAACAGGATTATAGTTAATTGGATCTCATACGACTTAAATAGGGTCCAGTTATGAAAAGAGGTTCTTTTTAGATCAAGTCCAATGGTCAGTTGTTACACGAAAGTTGCAGGAATGAGAGATTTCAAAAGAGTAATCAATGCTTTTTTGTGACTTCTCACAGATCTTCCTGTTATAATCATGAATAATTATCAACACCTGGAAGTAATCCTTGCCAAAGCTTTACATATTAATACACGCTAAAAATAAATTATAATTTACATCAATTATAAGTAATAAGGAATAGATAATGCCTAAAAAAGCCTAATTAAGAATTATAGTGCCGAACGACTAAAAATTCTTAAGGCAAAATGTACAGTTACAAAATTTTTACAATCATTATAAACACTGATAATAATATAAATTGAAAAGAAAATAAGAACTCGACGAGTCCTTTGCAGTATTAATAAACTTAGCGAATGAATGAAAATCATATAAGAAGGAGATAGCATTAACGAGAATTACAAAAGGATTTAATGTCGACGATATAATATTTTTTTTATTTGAGGAAACGAAAAAGAGGCTGTAGTAAACCTGTGCTATTATCAATGTCTGTTTCGATGCAATTATACATGCAAACTCACAAAACTTAGAGCTAGATGAATGAATACAATGTGTATAATATTTACAATAGAATTAAAATATACAGGTATTAATTGAGAAATCAATGATTTTTTCAAGCCACCAGAACTTGGATCTATTGCACCTGTGTTTATCAACATGAGCTTATCGATAGTGGACGAGACCAGTGAACCAACGTAGTATGAACGTTGATAGAGAGTACATAAATATATTTATATTATAACGTGAAACATATTGTGTGCACTGACATAAAAACTATTTTCTTCCAAGATATTTTACTGAATTTTTTGTGTGAAATATTCTTTGTGATTAAAGTTGTAGAGTTTAAAATTTTTGGCCGCGGATTTATTGTTATGGGATATATGTAGATGTTAGGGGTGAAAAAGGATGGTTTCGCATTAATTAAAATTGACTTTTACCTTCCAGTACGTGTAAGCATTACTCCGTGGAAATGAAGGGAGATTAGAGTGATATAGGATTGGACAAAGGGTTGATTTATTTGACTGAAGCCAGTTGTTGAGAAAAATACCGTGACAGCTGTTTTTTGGGTTACTCCAGTTAGTATGTTTAGCGTTTAGGTCGCCAGCTAAAATATACTAGTTTGAGGGTTTGTGTAGTTCGAGGGATATAAATATTTCAGGGAATTCGTGAATAAGAAAGTCCCCAAATTAGCTAAGTGAGGCGTAGGCTACAATTATATAAAGGTTGTAGCTGGAGAATTTAAACTGAACTATGAATCTACAAGGTTGCAAAAGTTTTTTTAATATATTAGGATTGTGGGAGGAGTATTTAAGATTTGTTTTAATTAGGATAGCAACACTACCTCCTTGATACGAGTTGTTTCTATCATTATGAAAGATGTATGAATTGTAATAAATTTTATAATTATTTTTAAGCTTAGTCTCATTTAAGAGGTCAATATCGGGATCGAGATTTTCAAGAATTTGAAAGAAGTCGTGTCGCTTTTTAATGTGAATTAATGAGTTTTCGTTAAGTGAGATGATTTTTAATGAATTAAATAAAGTATTTTGGGGGTTGGGGGTGGGTAAGCCATTAAGGGCGATAAATAAGATCGGAAAAGGCGTTGGCTAGCATGTCTAATCTGTTTTTATTTTCTTGGATTATTTTTATGAGAGCATTAATTTTTATTCTTGAAGAAAATTAAAAGGTATGTTTGAAGAGTTGAGAATAGAAAATATATTATATTTTGGGTATAAGAGTTAGGGGTGTCGAGAGGGGGGGTGATTGATGAGAGGAAGGGGGAGGGGGGAGTAGTATGTATACGAGAATTGTTTTTGAGGGCATTAGCAAAGGGGATTTGAGACTTATATTTTCTGTAAATTTTTAAGATGGTATTATTTTTTGATCGCACTAGCATAGCTTTTTTTCATTTAATTTAGTTTTATAATTGATGAAGACTGGGCCTCTATAGGAAACGGGGTGGTCAAAATTCTTAAAATTAACGCAACAAATTTTATTAGCTTCTGTTTTACTATTTATTGGGAGCACATAGTTGTCGGGCGTGTGAGAATCGGCGTATTTAACTCATTTGAATGGGAGATTAAAATTAGAGGCCGTTTATCCGAGCGATTGATAATTGTGACATGTAATTATGGAGATTTGGTTAATTTATTCCAGGTAATCGCTTGAAAGAGTACTGCTTTGATTTTATATAAATTATTGATATAAATGTCAGGGAAAATTTGAGTAAGAAATATTGGAAGCTCTTTTTTTTCTTCGATAGATTTTTTTGTAGTAAATTTGACTACTTTAATAAATTTAATTCCCGGGATTTGTTTGTTGTTTAGATTTTCTAGTATTTTATCAGGTGAGTAGGAGGGGTTGAAATCTCTTAAAAAGACAATTATATTTTTTTCGCTTATAAATGTGTAAGTGAAGAAAGGTATATTATTATTTTTAGAATTAATTCCCTTGATAATAAAATTGTTGGAGGGGGAAATGTTTTTCAATAAACTAATTATAATTTTAGGATCGGGATAATAAATATTAATGGGGGGAATTTTGTTTTTGTTAGTATTATAAGTACTCACGCTTGGTGCGAGATACGCAGAGCTTGAAGTATTGGTAGCAGACGACGCGTATATTTTGCAGTTGCAATTGGAACAAGCTTTTGTATTGTTGTAAGAAGCGGCAAAATCCACTTGAGAGGTGTTAGTGTCTGTTGATTTTTCCAGACTTTGTAGAGTTCCATAACTATTTGACACTGGAATTTGGTTGTTGAGTTCATTGTTTGGGTTGCACGGCCTTGAAATATCGGTCACTGAATTCCTATGTGTACTGGTTGTAGACTGAGTGGCGAGTTTAACTGGCTCTTCTTTTTATGAGTAATGGAAAAATCATCTTGTGAGGTATTTATTGGAGTTGATTATTTAAGAATACAGTAAGATTTTTTTGAAAGTTATAAAATAAATTTTAATAGTAGGTAAAGCAGTGTTAAAAGTATTGTTATTTAAATTATTTTTTTTTGATAATTTGTTCATTAAAATTATTTGATATATGAAGTGTGTTTTAAATAGCATCAGCATATCTAACGTTAGAATTATATTTATTAAAAATTTTAATAATTTTTTCATCTTTCTGTATTTTCGTATTTGGTATTTTTTCAATAATTTTTTTGCGAAATATTACAAGAGTCGGACAACCTCTTTAAAAGGCAGGATGATAATATTTTTTACAAATTGAACAGAATAATTCAGTAGATTAAATTTTATTTTCGCTTGAAATTTTGCATTCGCCCGGTTAATGAGAGTGAATGCATTTAACACATTTCTAAGCCGTATTACAATTTATAGAAGTTTGATCTAACCTTTGACAATTCTAACATTGAATGCTTTCTTTTTTAATTATTTTTTCCTATTTTATATAATAATGAATTATATATTTAACATTTATAATGTTATTTATTGAACTATCTCGCGTTAATTGTATTAAATAAATAGGGAATTTTATATTGTTTTTTATGGAATTTTTTGTTGTGAATCAACTTACTTTAACGATTATTACATTGTATTAATTTTTTTTTGTATTAATATTTTTTAATTGTTCAAAAATTTCTGTTTCTGAGTAGCCGATGTCTAAACTTTTGATTACAAGTGCATCATTTTCTTTGCTTTCAGGAGTGAATGTATAGTATGATGTATTTGCGCTTTTCAATTGTGTAATAGTATTATTATAATCATGAATGTGTTTCATGTATAACGTGTGTTTATTGTTATTTATTCTTTTAATATAGAAATCTTTACAATGATACTGTTTACCAATTTAATTGTATTTTTCGGATCTTGAAAAGATATGTAGATAGAAGGAAATTTGCCATATCCTTTGATTGCAGTTTGAGAGGTATTTGTTTTAAATCTATTTAAAGATGGCGGAGAAGGTGAGCTTTCACTAGCATTTGTTGACAATGGGGTATAGTTGGTATTTTCCTTAGAATTTATTTTGTTTGTATTTTTAATTTTAATTCCATTAATTATATTTTCTTTTAAAGATATTGAATCAGAGTTTTTGGTAAATTCGTCATTTTCTAATAATGAAAATTTATTGCTCAGTGAAATTTTATTTTGATTTAAAGATGATATGTTTTGATGTATTTGCTTTTTTTTATATTTTTTAAGTTTTTCAATTACTTCTTTTAATTTTTTATTTTCATTTTCTAATTTAATAAGCTTATCTGATAAACTGGAGGTAGGAAGAGATTTATTAATCTCTATTTCATCAATATGATTGATTTCAAATATTTCAGATTTTTTTCTAATAGTGACATCAGTATTATCATTTTCTTTTCTTTTTCTTGCTTTCATACTAAGTTCCGGAAGATTTATGAAAAGCTTTCCCTTTTTATAGTTTTCAGAAAAGATAGAAATTATTAATTATAATTTTTATTATTTAAATATGATATTTTTTATATATTGTAAACTTTATTATTGATAAATTATAAAATATTATAAGAAAAACCTACGCGTATTAACTCCCGACGGCAACTTGTAATCGAAAGGGTTGAGGTAATACTCGATTAACTATTAAACACGGTATTTAACGGGATAACAGGTATCTTTTATTTTCGATATTTTTACAGACAGCTGTCGTTGTCGAAAGCCAGGCAAAATCTAAACTCTTCCCCCGCATGCAATGCATCTTCCCGCCCGTCCAGGTAGTTTCCCGACAAATCCCCTGCAGCTGTTGCACTTTCTCCTTTATTGCCGACTTTTCGGCTAAGCGACGGTATCCGCAAAATCCGTCGCTTACAATATAGTTTTTATTTGGTTATTTTTATTTTTATAATAAGATATAGGTTATTAAAGCACAACTGCATGAACGGATGTGTTGATAAGATGCGTGCTTACGTTAAACTGTAGTATGAGCGTTTTTTTTTCTAAAAAAAAAAATTGTTCATTAAGCCAAAAAAATAGTACATGAGAGTTATATATATCAGAATAAACACAGATTATGCTTGCTTGGTTGGCGAGTAACTAAGGTTTTAACGAGCTCTTCTCAGTATTATTACTGTGACAGTTATGAATATTGTGTAATGTAATACAATAGCGGTGTTTGAGTGCAATTTGGTGCAATAAATTGTATTGTGAGATAATGTTGTGCAGGGAAAATGGCGATGAAAAACCTACGAAATATGGAATGAATTGCTTGATACTATATACATACATGCATACGACACTCATACCTTCAATCTAAAGAGCGTATTAACAATATTTACACGAAGAAAGTACAATAAATTTTTACAATAAGATATAATTGCAGATGCTTACGCTATTGCTGGTCGGGCCACCAGTATTTCGTTTTATTGAAACTATATTTCACGAAGCGGTCTTTATTTGAGATAGCGGTGTCATATATTAGTGAGTTATTGAGTGCGGTATTTGCTGGCAGAGTGATAATTTGACAGCTATTACGAGGTATTTTTATATGGTAAAAGAGTGGTGTATTATTGAAGTCTTGTAAGAGGGAAAGCTGATCAAGAAAGATGAATATCTCTAGGGGGTGAAATCGGTTTTTAAGCATTTGGTGAAATATTGAGGATTAGGGGTAAAATTTGTCGGATATGAGGCTATTAATCTTGATTTTTTGGCATTGAGCAAAGTGATTTCTACAAGTTTTTAGTATGTAGCAATCTATCCTGTTAATATTTGCTGTATTATAGAGGGTTTTATTGTTTATGTGTTTGAAGTTGTTTAGAAGGGAGAGGAAAAAATGAAGACAGATTCTCAGATATTTCCTCTCGAATATTCTGAGTTTTTCCATTAATGATAGAGGAATATTGTACCAGATCGGTGCTCTGTAGGTGAAAATAGGATGGATGAGGAGAGTGTAGCAGATGATTTTTATAGAGGAGGGGATGACTTTGGAATAAAATAATTTTTTGAGGGAGTAAAATGTGGTGTTGGCCTAATTGGCTAATTGAGAGTCTATATGAAGCTAGAATTTTAGTTTGTTGTCTAAATGAATGCCGCGATATTTAACGGCATTTTTGTGTTGAATAGAGTGGCAGATTTCTTGAAGCAAGATTTTTAATTTTTTAGCTGACGTGGAGTTTATATGCGAGAGGTAATAGCATTTGGGGTGAAACAGGATAGATTCGCATTTTTTAAAATTGATTTTAAGCTTCCAATTGGATAGGAAAAGGATGATTATGGTGGATTCGATGAGGTGTTTGATGAGATTTATGTTATTATAAGAGAAGTAAAAGATAATGTCGTCGGCGAAGGCGAGAGCTTGAATGGACAGGTTTTTGTTAAGGTTAAACAGGTTTAGGAGATCACTGATATATAGGTTAAACAGGATAGGGGAGTTAATGGCGCCTTGGAGTAGGCCGTTTGAAGTATTGAAGGTGTGGGTGTGCAGATGTGGGAGATAGACTGATTTATGATTATTTCATATAACTTGCTGAGGCACGGGAGCAGGCTAATGGGGCGATGGTTGTCGAGGCAGGTGAAATCTTTGTTTTTTAGGGATGGTGATCACTTTTTCTGTTTTCCATTTGACTGGTAAATAGCTGTTGTAGAGGGCGTTGTTGATGATGATGGTGAAAAGGGTGATGGTGTGCTGAGGGAGGTTTTTGATAGCCCGTTTGGAGATGGCGTCGATGCCAGGGGCTTTTCTTATCTTTAAAGGATTTTATGATGTGGGATAAGTGGATGGTATTAGTGAAATAGGTGGGGAGGGCCTTGGGTTGGGAGGGGTTGGTGGCGGGATTGGAGGGTGAGAAGGGGGCGAGGTAGATTGAGTTGGTAGAGAGGGGGTTGTTGTTGGAGAAACTGCGAAACTTTATTGTTTACGAGGGGTTCTAATTGGCTGATTTTTTATGGCGAAGGGGTATTATAAATACTGCGGAGGTAGGCTCCGGTTACGTTGAGGATTTCGATGGGGTCTGAGAAAGTGATGTAGGTCGTCGGACAGTGGGAGATTTGAAGATGAGAAATTGATGTTTGTAAGATCAAGGTTCTGAAAATGGGCTTTGTTTACTTTGATCAAGGGGGTGGAAAATTTAGCATTTAAATGAAAATATTTTTTTAATTTGGAGAAAAGGTCTATGGAGCTGGGGTGGGGGAGGGAGGAGAGTTTGTTTTTCCAGTATGAGATGACTGAGTTATTCAATTCTATGGACAGTGAATGATTAATGTTCGTGAGCATGAGTTTGAAAGTGAGGGGGGATGTTGATGGTGTTGTAGTCGAATTTTTTCGTTTGAGAAAAGAGTCTGGCTATGTATTTGCGATCTCTGAGAATTTTATTAATGGTGGGGTTGGTGTATTTCTTATAAGAAAAGGATATCTTGGGTGGTGGGTGGTTGAGGTCGAGCCTTGATTATGTTTGACTCGAGGAAGTTGATGTGAAGGTCGATTTCGGAGTTGGATAGGTAGGCATGAGGGTCGATGATGGGGGTGTAGTTGTATGACATCAGTAAGCTGAAGTTTTTCCAATTTGTTTTAGAAAAAGTGGTTGGTATGGTGTTGCGGGTGTTGGGTGACGAAGAGAAGGGGTCCGGATGATTAGAGATGGAGATGGAAAAAATAAGACTTAATTGGTCACAAGGGAAATTGAATGTGAGAATTGGCGAGAAAGTGGGGGAGTTGTTAATGATGATGCGGTTATCTGAGATGACTAGGTCAATGAAGGCATTGCTGTGTGGGGAAGAGGGGAGGGTGGAGTGAGAAAGGGAAAGGGAAGGGTTGATAGATTTTAGTCAATTGTAGATGAAGGTGCCTCGGGGGTTGTTGAGCCAGCTGGTTGAAGTCGCTAGCAATTAGGTAAAAGTTAGGAGAGTTTTGAGGTTGTGAGATTATTGAGGTGAGAGGTTGCAATAGTCATTATGGTTGGATTAGTTCGGAAATGGTGTCCGTTAACATATCGATTCTTAATTCGTTTTTTTTTATATTATTTTTTAAGGAGTTTATTTCTTGTGTAAAAAAGCTAATGAGGTTTGACTGTAGGCTCGAAAAAAAGTTTTGGATTGTATTGTAGCCATGATGTCCGTATTTGCGCTTGTGTGGGGGTTGGTGTGAGAGTAAAGGGAGCGCGAGGGATTGGGGGGAGTGGGAGAGAGAGGATTAATCGGGGAGGGGGGATGGGATGGCTGAGTGTGAGGACGAGAGGATAGAGTACTGGCGTATGATTTATTTGGGGCGTATTTACTGTATATTTTGTATACATGATTATTTTTAGTCTCGGCTAATTGAGTTTTTTTCTCGGTTAGTTTGGCTTTGTAAATGACGATGGTGGGGCAGCCGTGATAAGAAACAGGATGGCCGAATGAGTTGTAGTTTACGCAATATATTTTATTTGGTTCCGTGGAGCTGTTTTTTTTGGGATAGAGCAACATCCGGGGGCGTGTAAATCTGCGCATTTCACACAACTGTGCGTAAGGTTACAATTAGATGATGTATGGCCTAGAGTTTGGTAATTGTTACATTGCGTGATAGAACATTTCCTGAGACGATCCCAGGTAACAACTTGAAATAATACGGCTCTTATGTTGTGAATATTATTCACTAAGCTGTCTGAAGAAATTTGCACTAGAAAACATGGGGAGAATTTTACGTTTACATGTCTTAAGGATGTTGACCTCCATGTCGGATGGCATTTTGCAGATAACAACACTGGTTTAAGGGGTGAGGCTGCGGGGCATCTCCGAAGAAGGGGTGGGGAGAGGGGAGTGGACGTAGAGGGATGTGGGTGGTGATGTATGGTGAGAGAAGTAATGAGGAAGAGAGAGAGAGTTTGATAGGGAAAGGAAATGCGGGGTGATCAGCACTTGGTTACTACTTATGTAAATGTAAGCAAGAATCAAGCACAATCGAGCGAAAAGTGTCATGAGGACGAATAACACATCCGTCGCTCACGAAAGCTCAACGATGACTGTAATATGAGCGTTGATAGAATTTATATAAACACAATTTTCATTATGACATGGAATATATTTTTTTAATATACTAGTAATATACACACAAATTCTTTAAGGACCGATAATAATCAACAATTAATTATTGCAAGATAAACTTGAAATATTTTATTAACTTGAAATAAATAAATTAGTTGATATAGTATAGTACCTAAATAATATATTAGTAATATGTATCTGCCTACAAAGTTAAAATCAATTTTTTTTAAAAGAGGCTATACTTATAGGCTATACGTAACGAGTATTCTGAGTTGTGTTATTGGTTTTAAGCGTCGACATCTAGGGAAGAATATTATACAATATAACTTGTCTTATATCAGTAATTTTTTTTTAAAGAAGTATTATTAAAATCTAAAATAATAAAAATTTATTTGACTTTGTTCATAGCTTCGAGTGTTTAAGCTGGCAAAATCGTGGCCAACCTTGAATTTATTGATATCAATTATGGGCAGAACTGTTGGTGCTTTGGGTAACCTGACTTTCGTCTTGTGCATCATTATTTTCATTTTTGCTGTTATGGGAATGCAATTGTTTGGCAAAAATTATACGGACAATGTCGATAGGTTTCCTGGAGGTGAATTGCCCAGATGGAATTTTACCGATTTTATGCATTCATTTATGATAGTATTTCGAGTCCTTTGCGGTGAATGGATTGAATCTATGTGGGATTGTATGCGTGTAGGTGATGTATCATGTATTCCGTTCTTTTTGGCCACCGTAGTCATCGGAAATTTAGTCGTAAGTAATTATTTTGTAATCGTATATTTACTTCATCAATGTTTAAAATCTGTTTTGTAATTTTTAAAAGATAAAAAATTTCAATGATGAATTTTTAGTTGATAAATACACATAAATATAATAATTTTGTTTGAGTAAATTCCTCTAGTATTCATAAATGGCCTATTACTAATCATAAACAATACAAATGTAATATTTATAAAATATTGATAAAAATATTGATAAACCATATGAGTATAATAATAGATTTAATTAAATATACGATACGTCGAGTATATATTTATTGTATTTCATTTATATTAAATTCAGTAAATTTATATAATGAGCCTTCTTAATCATTCATTATATTTATGGAACCAAAAATTGCCATTAAAAAAAATATGGTATATTATAATGAAATTGTTTATTCAAGTATTTCTACTGAAAAATTATAATCTTCATTCAGGTTCTTAATCTCTTCTTGGCGCTTCTTTTGAGTAACTTTGGTAGCTCGAATTTATCGGCTCCGACTGCAGACAATGATACAAACAAAATAACTGAAGCAATCGATCGGATAAGCCGCTTCATTGGGTGGATAAAGCAGAACATTCTTAATCTTTTTAAGATGCTGCGAGCCAAACTCACCAACCAGATATCCGATCAGGCGCCAGGTGAGGGACCGTCCAACAGTTGGAAAGAAGGTTTATATCCAATCAGATCGCTTGCTGTGTGCGCTGTGTAGTTCGTAACATTGTTTCTGCTTCTTTTTTTCTTTAAAAAATCCAGTTACATTTTTGTTTTAATATCCTAACCATTTTCGTTTATTTTTTACTTTAAAAAAAAGGACATTATTTGATAATTGCATATTAGTTAAAAGGTGACTTATTTTTAGTTAATAAGATGTGACATGTTAGATACTGAGTCTTCACAGTCGCATCATAATTCAATTTTATTATGTTTACCATTTACAGTTAGACAAAAATTTAATTTATAATATTTTTTAAATTATTAGAGAATTAAATTCTATTACTAAAATTTTAGTTTACAGTTTATATTAATTTTATTTTGGCATAAGCAAAAAAAATTTTTAATTTTTTTAAAATTATTATTTCACTAATAATTTATATTTATAAACCAATTATTTCAGGATATGATCCATGCACTTGTTCATTACATATTATACATATTTATATATTAAATTTTTGTTTTTGCATTTATATCAATCTCTCCATATACAATGAGAATAATAGTTTTTTTACTATTGCACATTGTTACTTTTTTTAAAAATTAAAAATTAGAATTAAAAAACTAAAACAGATTAATAAATATTATGGAAATATAAATTGTATCTTATATAATTAAAAAAAAAACTTGTTTCTGTTTTTGTGAAAATTGTTTTTAAAATATATCTATTAAAAATTTTAAGCATAAGTATTAAAAAAAAATTATATAATTAAAGTTATAATGAATAATTATAATACTGTATTTAGTTTAAAAAAAATAAGTATGTATATATGACATTCATTTTTACATGAAAAATAAAAGGAAAAATATTTCTATAGCGCTATTTGTTTATATTTTTATAGATTGTGAAAAATTATGTACCGATTATAGAAATTAAAGCAATCAGTTTTACTTTATTGTCACTTTTATCGCTCCTGTCCATGTTGCTCACAACTCGATCTTGTAACATTTACATCGCCCTCAGAATGCTTACGCCATCGATCGATCAATCAGAAGTATATATACATATTCACGTATTTTAAAATGTATCTACATTACGATTCATTTGCATCATAAACATATGTAAACCGAAAAAATGATAAATTTGCACGAGGATTTAAGCATGCTTATGTGTATAAATTTTATTTAAAAACTTATTAAGTATAGTTAGATCATATGCTTTTATTTTTCTGCATTTTTATTTGATTGGATATGTAATTATGATAAATATAGTATAATTATAATATGTAGCATGCTAGTTATGTTGAAACTATTAGAATACAAACAAATAATAATACAAAAAGTAATTCAATTTATTAGAAATACTAATGATAGATAGACATAGCGTCTATCACATGTTGTAGCATAAAGACTAAGTTAACTTGATTTTAAAATTATAATTATAATCCGCATACTAGGTAAGTTCTAGTGTGCGGATACTGTGTCCTTTCTTGGACATCGGAGCCTCTTATATTGTCTTAACTGAAGCATTATATCCGCAATCTACTCTAGTCCTCTGGCATGATTCGCAAGAATATTCCAATTTTATTTATTTCATAATTTATTTCGATTTGTTTACCATTGATTTTAGATCAATTAACATTTACAGAATCTTTTCAATGTAAATCAGGCTTTTTCTCATAATAAATAATTATCAAATAAAGTATATTAAGTATGTTAAATTAAAAAACATTAAATTTATGTACTTGTTAATTAATTAGTTAAAGGAGAAAGAACTTTTAGCCAACAAAGAAGAAAAATTAAAAAATTAAAAATTTATAAGTTATATTTTTTTAAACATCACAAATTAAGTGGATTATAAATACCTTTTTACATTAAATAAATACAGAGTGTCTTCTATCATATTTAAATTCGTTTTGTCTAGCTTACATTTCGTATAATAGAATTTTTATCTCTCTTTTTGTCTCCAAAACCAACAAGTAATTTAATATACAATTAATAAGTAATTCAAATTTGAATTAGGAACTTTACAAATATTGCAATCATCTATAATTAAATTTTAAACGATAAATAAATAAAGTTTATGTGTAAAAAGTAAATGCATAAAAGAAATTGTATAAACGATACTAGTCATATTCGGAAGAATGGTTTAAATATCTTAATGTATTAAGATAATGAACTTAATTGATAAGCACAGAGATTATTATAAGCACATATATATTAATATTTACTAACCAAAAAAAAGTTTTTTGATAAATCACACTGAGAAAATACGTTAAAAAAAATTTAATGACAAATGGTAAAATTGAAAAAGAGTCAATGTTATTATCGAGAAATTATCTCCTTATTTATGAATTATATATTAATTATTCTGCATCAGGCTAAATATATGTTCTTCGATTAACTGGTGGTTTTCTTCTTTTTGTGTCACTTCACGCATCAAAAGCCTTTTAAATCATTGCTATGTAAAATTATTAAAAAAAAAAGATTTGGTAGTTCTTAGATACTTTATGATTTTATAGATAAATTTGACTTAGACTTTTAGGCACTACTGATTTTAGAGTACTGCATTACTTTTACAACTGTAGTCTCCAATATAAATACCTATGCGGTTACAAACACATACTTGAATACCTGAAATTTAGTATTTGGTGATCCTGTGATTGGTTTAATTTAGATTATCATTACTATTCGTGAGATCATTCTATAACAAACAATGCCTACTTGTAGGTTTCTACAACTGTTAAAAAAATATCTATATGTTTTTGGCTTCCAAGTTTTGTTTTATAAACAAAATTTATCTATACAGTCGCTAAATATGTAATTTAATATATTACATCTACTTCTAAACGTAGATTGTAAATAACTTTATATTTGTCTTCTACTATAGCCAAACCTTTTATTAACTTTCTCTGCTATAATCTAAATAAAGGCATTAACGTGACAAAAATGTTTAGAATATAATATAAATACTGGAACTTAGTATTTCTTCTTTATTGATTTTATCCTCTCAAAAAAACATCTATTATTATTGCTGCTGCTATTGTTTTTGTTGTTGTTATTATTATCATTATTTTAATTATTTTTCTTCTTGTTCTTGTTCTTTTTCTTCTTCTTGTTCTTGTTCTTCTTATTATTATTAGTTATTTCAAATAATTGTTGTAATCATATTAGATAAATAAATATTTGTTAAAAAACTGTCAATTTATTTCCCAAAATAGTATAATTTAATAATATCAACAATACATTTCATTGATTTGCATTAAATAAAATTAGATAAATAAAATAGAAAAATGTATCTTTTGTTTTTAAATAAAATATGCATGATAAAAAGTAAAATATTCAATTAATATCAAATATTTCAAAATATTATAATATTTATATTTAAAAAATTAATTAATTATGTTAAATAATAATATATATCATGTACTATTTTTATATAATAAGAAGAAAAAAATTATTATATATTCCATAAAATTTTATATATATATGTGTGTGTGTGTACTTATTATCTTATAAATATTATATAGTTATATTATATTTACTTATATTTATATAGAAAATAAGATTTTATTATTTTACTATGAAATATAAAACTATTTTAATATATTCTATATTATCAATAAACAAAAGATGAAAGATATTTAATTATATTTATATGCATGCTTAGACTTGAAAATTTGTACTCTTGAAAATTCGTATAATATCGTTACTTGTATATTTTGAAGCAATTTTGTAAATAACGCTTAATGCTTCAGAAATTTATATTGCGAGTGCGTATTTTTACACTATTTTATAACACCGAAAGAGACCTGATAAATAAAAAGAACACGCTTTTTTTAACACATGATTCATCATTAGTAAAAAGACTACTAGGCCAATGAAAGCTTTATGATTGTTTAAAGAAAAACATGAATCAAGAATTGGAAACAACTGTAGATAAAAATTTTTCAAATGAAGATATTTTTATTGAATTTAATATAATTCGTACATGTTCGTAACTTTTCAGATGGAATTGATCGAGACATGAATATGGACTTGGCCGAGGGTGAATTAGATGCATATAGAGATAAAAAGAGTGTCAAAGAGCTTAACAATCAATTTGAAGTTGCAATTGGTGATGGTATGGAGTTTACTATTCATGGTAAGTTCCTAAATTAAAATCAGTTAATTTGATACTATTTTTTTTTAAATTATTAGTTTTTCAATTGGTAAGAATTAGAAATGTAATAAATGGCATTTTAAAATAAATTTATTTTTTTATGTAGCATTATTTGGTCAATTATATTATTATAATTAATCATTTAGTCACTATTATTTACAATATTATTATATAAAATAGAAACTATTCAAATTTATAATTTTAATATTAATCTTAAAAAAGAGAAATACAATTAATGTAATAATATTAAATAATAGTAATTCAATTATACTAGAAATATTTATTTTTAGTTTATCATACTTTTTATTATATTTAATTATATAATTCAATAGTTTCTTAAAAGTGATTTGTTGGAGTATTAACAATACAGTGATAATATTTCATATATAATTGATTCTATTAAATGAAAATTTAAATAATATATAACTAAAGAAATTTATGCAATAATAATTATATAAATTTATATTTATATGCACAAAATTGTATATATATTTTATTTATAAATAGAATTTTAAAGAGCTAAACTTCTATAGAGTACTTCATAATAAGTACAGTATCAAATAGAACAATAAAAAATTGGTTTTTTCATGAACAAACTAGAGTCGTATATTACGTTCAACTATTGATTGATATTTTTTTAGTTATTTTAATTCATACTTACTTTTAAAGGAGACTTAAAAAATAAAATAAAAGGAAGTCTGTGTATTAACAATACAAAAGTTCTCGTAAATTCGATAAATCATCGAGACTATAGAACGGATCACGAATACATGAATCATAATGATGATGACATAATAAGGTGAGAAGACTATAAAATTATCAACAAATAATATAAGAATTCTATAAGGTACAGAAAAAAATTTTTTTTTAACGTTCAATAGTAATAAATCGTATGGTAGTCATAAAAATCGTTCCTTCAAAGATGAAAGTCATAAGGGAAGCTTCGATTCATTAAATGAAGAAGAAAAGAAAGATCCTAGTAAAGAAGACCTCGAAGAGGGTGCGTTTAATTATATTAATGTTAATAATATTCATTATAATTTAGAAATTTTAAAATAAAACATAAATCACACACACACACACATACACACACATCACATAATTATTCAACATAAGCTATGTAATAAATGTTGGTATTTTGTTGAAAATATAAACATGTAATCAGGAAAAAATAATTTAACTTTACAAAATTTAAAATTAAAGAGCGCTTGCTTATTGATCTAAAATCAGAGATAAAAAGACTAAAGTATTATAGTAATTAATATGATAGATCAATAAAAATAATAATATATGTGTTAGATAGCAATATTACGTGTTTATATAATCAGGATAGATAAATAATTCAATTTCAATTTCAATTTTAGCCTTTTTTAAATATGCATGATTGGTATAATAATTCCATGCAGAGTGTGTTATACAAGTATCTAGGCTGATTTTTTTGCGACTATTTGTTGCAGCAATGAAGGGGCGGAAGAGTTTGTCTTTCCCCGAAGCGTGTTTTCCAATAATCTTGTATTAAATAAACTAAAATACAGATAATTTTAAAATTTTGGAGAATTAAAAAATATATATTTTTTAGAACTCGATGATGAATGCGAAGACGAAGAAGAAGATGACGATGAAGAACCGGAAGGCGAATTGCATGGGGAAATAATAAGGGTGGATGAAGAATTGGATGGAGATTATCCTGCTGATTGTTGTCCGGACAACTGTTATAAAAAGTTCCCGTTCCTTGCTGGAGATGACGACGCACCTTTTTGGCAAGGCTGGGCAAATCTAAGACTCAAAACCTTTCAACTAATCGAAAATAAATATTTTGAAACTGCCGTTATTTTGATGATTTTAATGAGTAGTTTGGCTCTTGTAAGTAATATTTTCTCCTAAAAAATTATGTTGTAAAATAAAGTATTTTTTGTTCTTTGTTCAATTATGATTTTAAATATTAAAAATTTATTTGACAACTTTTAAGATATAAATATAAAAACTTTTTCCACCGAAGTTATGCATTAAAGTGAAAGTATGAATTGAGATTGAAAAAATGTCAAAGTTTGTAAAAAAAGATTATAGTAAAATTGCGACAACAACAACTCATGGAACTCCTTAAAAAATTTAACATTGAATTAAAAAAATTAATTGAATGATATTACGAGAATTAAAAAAGAATAAAAAACTTACACAATTTGCAACATATATAATAATTTAGAAATTGTACAAATGAGTACAATAAAATGTAAATGTGTTTAATGGAAATGTATAACCATTGCGAGATAGGACTTTAATAATCTTTAATAATCTTTTAAATTAAATCTCGTACCGATGCAACGTAATATTTTGATTATTATTACTTTTAAATATGAAAATCTTTTAAACAAGAAAATCTTGTTATTAAAAAAATTATCTTACATTAATTATTTACCAGGCATTGGAAGATGTTCACCTTCAACAAAGACCCATCCTTCAAGACGTATTGTATTATATGGATCGAATTTTCACTGTTATATTTTTCTTCGAAATGTTAATCAAATGGTTGGCCTTAGGTTTCAAGAAATATTTCACGAATGCTTGGTGTTGGCTTGATTTTATAATTGTGATGGTAAGCTTAGCTATTTCCTATATATTAATTATGTTTTAACTCCATTATCTAATAAAATGTCACAATTATTAATAATTATATGAAACACTTTTAATTGAATATCTCATATTATTTATTAGAAATAATCAATAGGTGTAAAATGATGTTGTATGATAATAATTTAAATTTGAGAAAGCTTCGAATTCTAGCATAAAAATGAACTATTGACTGAAAATGTCTCCTATTGTCTTTTAGAAGGTAATTTAAATTATATTTACTTAAATCTATAAATGTTATAATCATTCAAAAAATAAGTGAAGTTTCTATTATGACTGAATTGGCATTTTAAATGCGTCTTTAAACGTAGAAGATCTATTGATTGTGAATATTTTTAAACCTTAACCTTAAAAATTAGGCCTGATTGAAAAATCTGGCCAACAAAAGAGACTAGACAATGGCTTGTTTGTTTGAATGATTGTACATGCCAGAAGATAATATAAAAAAGCATCTGAAAAACGAAGAGCAGAATTAAAATATTCCCGAGGCAGCAGATAATTATTATAACGATAAAATTAATTTTCCCTAAGCTAAAATGACGGCAAACAAATTTTTAGAATATAAATCCACGTTCACATCTTTTAAATGACAAATCGTAGCTTTCGTTGATCAACTTGGCTGCCATCTGGGCCGGTGTCGCTGACATCCCGGCGTTCCGTTCGATGCGTACACTTCGGGCTCTGAGGCCCTTGAGAGGAGTTTCGCGCTGGGAGGGTATGAGAGTAAGTCATCCGCTGGTCCAAAAGCATCTAATTATTATATAAATATATACTCTTATATATTTATATATTTCATATATAATATTATGAAGATACATAACGCTCTTGTACGTTACTTGTGACTCCTGTATATCTTTCTCTTTACAAGTTTTTTTGAAGAAAAACATTAAAATATTTTTATAATTAGATCTAAAACAAAAGTACCATTTCTTTTTTGTAATGGATCTAATGAACTTTTATTGTCGAGCGCACGTCGGCTTTCAGTAATTTTTGTAAATTTCTTTTATAAATGATTTTTATTATTTTATTTTTCATCGTTTGAGAAGAAATCAAGATAATATTTGTAATTGCAACGATGTTTTGTAATTTAAATAATTTATCAAAATTCTTCAGTTTTTAAAATAAAATCATACATACTATTCTATTTCATAAATATTTTATAAAAATTATTAAAGACAAACTAGGTTTATATATTTCATTAAAACATGAAGAATTTACCATGTGACATTTATTAAAATAATTATACAAATGAAAAAACATTTACTAAAATTCACAAGTATTTATCAAATGAAATATTATTAAATTGTCACAGTTTGATTGATTTCTTTTGTTTTTTTTAAAGTTTTTTATACATGATAACATACTTTCTATTTCTTTATTATTTATTATTATAAAGTCTTTTATTTATGATTATGAAATATGCGATGGTTTTATTGAATAACTGTTAGCCACGTGCGTAAATTCAAGGCCAATGTGGAGCTTCAGCTTTCTATATGAGAAAACACGCCAAGATTGCTGATACTATAAGATCATTGTAAAATATTGTGATGCGCTTACCAACGTACGGAAGTGCGTTGGAGTTTCAATTTATTTTCATGTATTGCACTCGTATATACTTATATGTATATATAATAATTGAAGAATTTATGTTGTATTGGCTATCGCTCCATGTCATTTGTTGTATTTAAAAAAAATGCAACAATTCATTTGTTTTTTTATAAAATATTGACTTGATTTCTAAAAAAAAACAAATTATGAAATTATAAATTTTTATATACTTTTATATAAATAACATGTAATCTTATATTATGCTATTGTCGAATAGAATATATTTAATTAAATTCAGATTACCTTTGGTCACGAATACTAATAATTTCAAAATATCTTAAGATGTTGCAGTATAATCATAAAAGTAGGATGCATACATAAATACTGATGCAGTGTGTATAGATAATAATTTTTACGTTTCTCTGTGTGTATGAATATGTATAAACATATGCATACATATATAAACCTACATAAAAATATACGTATCTTTTCTACACTGTAGTATAAAGTGATAACTGTGCTACGAGTAAAAGTATGCTTTAAATGTAACGTACAATACTACTTTAATTTTCTTTTTTCCTTCATACGCTACGTTTTTTCATACTGCGAAGCTAATGTACTTTCTGTCTACCATTGGTATGTATATGTATATGTGTTTGTACCTATATATGAAATTCTTTCTATATATACAATTTTTCATGCTCACATGTACGTATACACGTATGGTTATCTAAACAGTGTTTTTCAAATTTAAAATTTTGAAATTTCGATTTTCAATTTTATAAAAGAATAATAATTATTAATTTATTTTTTTTATTTATTAAAATAAAAATAATAAATTTGAATATGTATTTAAAAAAGAAATTATGAATGTATTTCTCATACATTTATATAAATATCAAAATATACTGGAAGTGTATTGTTAAATTATAAACATCATTGAATATTTGACCAATTATTAAATAGGGTGTAAACTTTTTTTATTTTAGTTAAATATCGAATTACTAAATTATATTACAGATGAGTTAATTGAAAATCGAAATACTATATACAAAACTTTTAATCTGTTTCAGGAGCAGCTGATTTATATATATATATATATATATATGTGTGTGTGTGTGTGTGCATGTATATACATATATGTGTATATTTTATATATTATATATAATATATATATATATAATATATATTTGTATATGTAAATTTACGTTTAAAGTGTTTTGTTCAGTTTAAGACAGTGTACCTCATCTACGTCCTGTGCTCCTTCTCTATCGTCTCTTCTGGTTGTTTATGCTGTATATTGTTTTACTTATTGCTATGTACACATTTTACATTTATTCATAAAAAAAAGGGAACCCTTGTTATTACGTCGAATCGGCGATTTTTAAATTCAGAGTTCTATTTAACGCTTGCAAAATTTTGCTTCATCTTCTGCGTTAATGTTTACGGTAGTAATCATTGTTTTTATTTATGCTTTACCTTTTTCTCAGAATACAATATTCTAAATATTGATTTCTTAAAATTAAAAATCAACGAAAAATTTTTATTTTTATTTTTTCTATAAATTGATAAACATTTAATTATTTAATTTTGTTTTGATTAAAAATTTTGAAGTTTTATTTCATTAAAATAAATAAATCTATATAAATATTATAAAATATAAATGTAAAACATTCATATTTAAATAAATATTTGTCAGAATTTGAAATAGCATAATGATGTAAACCCGAAACAAAGTTGTTTTTTATATCTCTTTGTATGATACAATAAACAAAAAAAAAAATTTGAATAAAGTAAGAATAGGATGTAGTTTAAAATAATAAATTTAAAAAGGGCTACACTGGTATATCGACGCTATATCAAAGGATGATTACATTGCCACACAAAACAAAACCTTTAATTGTGAATATTGTATTGTGCAGACCTGTTGGCGGTATCCAGTTCACAGTGATCATTACACGTGATCTTTTATTTCATCTACATCTATGTATCTCAAATTATTTCTCTATATAAGTATTTATATATGTGTATATAAATATAAATCTCTATCTATTAACTCAGAAATAACGAACGAAACAATGAACGAAAATATTTCACTCACTGAGAAAATAAGTTATTTAAGTGATTAGGACCAATAATAGGTTCTCCCCATTGTCTACGGTAAAAGAAGAAAATTCTAGGCAACGGAGATGGAAAAAAGTCACTGATTATTAAAATGTCTTTTTTCTCTCTCCTTCACTCTATGATTCGCTCTTCACTTTTGTCGATCGCAGGTGTCTCTCATTAACTTCGTAGCGTCGCTCTGTGGCGCTGGCGGAATCCAAGCCTTCAAAACAATGCGGACCCTAAGGGCCCTAAGGCCACTCAGGGCGATGTCTAGAATGCAGGGAATGCGGGTATGTAGCCCTACGTCTCAGCTGACCTTTAAATAGATTTTTATTCATAATTATTACCAACTCTTCCTGTATTATTATACTTTATATATTGGGATTGCATACTTCCAATATCAACTTGGTCAATAGTAATTCAGTCATTTAAAATTCAAAACAATAGGCATACATTTCCACACATTCACGGAAGAAATTAAATTGTTAATACAACTTTGAAACCCTTTTTTTATTGGCTATGAAATAAAAAAATGACACTCTTATAGATTTAATCTTAGTATATAAATTTATTTCAATCGTATTTTATAGTAATAATTATCTATATTATATAGTTTCCGTTTTTATTATTTGTCAAGAACCAAATCAATTGCGTGCGTAAGTAGATACGACATTGACTTTGTTTATACTTACTAAATTCATACATTAATGCACATTAAAATCTTGTATTTAAAATAAATTATAATTATTTACATAATTACTACAAAATAAGCTTCGTTGGGTGCTACTATGAATAATTATTTTTACAATAAAATACAATATCTTCATATTTAAAACGTGTTATACTAACTATTTATTTTTTTCCGTGTACACATAAATATTCTATAAAATTGTAATATTTATAACAAAGGGGATGCGAAAGGATAATTCTTTTTTGACAAAATAATAATATTCTGAAAATAATATTTTTGGTTGCAAAAAAATAAGACCATGAAAAAGTAAAATTAAATATTATGTAAAAAAACTTTCAATAATTTTGATATCATATCGATCTAAAATAAAATTGAAGCAACTTCCTTAATAACTATCCCATCCTCTTTAATTCATGATAAATACATGACTTGCATTATATAACATGTATAAACAACAATATCATTTTTTCTATTTTAGTTTACGTTTTTCAAAACTAAAAATACAGAACATCTTCAGAAGTAGAATTTTTATTTTAATTCATATAATTAAACTTCAACAAAGTAATCATATTTTTTATCAAAGAATTTAAACATTATTATTTCGTTTCTATTAGTATATTAAAATATATTTTTATATGATTTTTATTTATAGAATAGTTCAATCCACTAAACGTTATTGTGTTTAGCTTATCACATAAAAAATAATTATTAGCCGTTATAAGTAGATAATTAAAACAAATCACTTTTAAACGTAGTTTTATAATGTGCCTATAGAAATACATTTAACACGCAAATTACTTACTCTAAAAATGAATACATTTTTCCAGAGCATTTGTAAATAAAACAAAATTTAATACAATTTAAAAACAATTTCTTTATTAAATATTTATTTTATAAATACGTACTACTTGAAAATATAAAGTTATATATTTTGTATAAATAAAAAATTTATCAACAAAATAAATTGAAATCTTAAAGCTGATTTAGAAATATGTGTAAGAAATATTTATTACATTACCTTTAATGCAAAAATAATAACTTTATTATTTAAAAAAAAACCAATCAGAATTTACAAGTTGCTTCTGCTTAAATACTAAAAAACATTTGTATGTAAATGACGAAAACCTATTATAATGAGATAATCTGCACGTGACACCAAAATTCATTTATGATTCCATACGTATGAGTGGCTGATGGATGATGCACAGTTTCAGAGCAATTCAGTAGATATTAAATTTATACACACTTGCTACTGCGTTAGAAATTAAAAACACTTATCTTGGCAGTTAAAAATATACTACACAGAATATTTGTGCAATATATTATCGAGTCATTGACTTATTCAAGTAGTGCAAAGAAAAATTAGTCTTACTTAGTTTAAAGCTTTAAAAAATGGTCGCTGAGACATTGGGTTTAAGAAACTACAGTCATGCCCATAATACCTATACACTTACGCTCATGTTTTAAGTTTTTTTTACAATTTTATGTTTCTATATATGTATCTTCGTTCGCTGTGTTGATCATTAGATCAATTTACTTTTATTACTGTTGAATTAGTGTCTTTTCAGTCACAATTGTTCTCGATCGTTTTGTGAATGTAATTGTTGTACTTTTAGTGTTTAATGATAAAATTGACTTAAATACATATTTTACTTCAAATAAATTAATTATAGTTTAATGTATATTATGTACAAGTATTATAATGATTTAAATATCATAATATTCATATATAATTAAAAAATTTTTTAATTTTGTATTTAAATATTAAAAAATCTAAATAATAATTTATTATTATAATTAATTTATTAAAGTAGAATACTAAAATATAAAATTAAAAAATAAAACATTCAAGATACTTAAGAAAATAAATAAAAATTATATAAATATTAAATAATAATTTTAATGAACGATATTTTAAGGTTAAAATAAATAAAAATTTATTTTTTGTATAATATCCCTTCGTTTATAGCCAATTTTGTTTTATATGTGGTTAATTTTAATAAGCGGCTTATCTGGTATTAAAATCGAAAAATAAATATTTTTCTTTCTTGGTTTTAAATACTTCAATGAACAGAAATGTTATAACTTACGTATCTAATTTTAAAAAGTAAAAGAAGTAGAAAAAAAACTATTCACCAGAATCTAATTTTTATTAATTATAAAAGTATTTACTTATTTATATAAAAACATTTATTTAAAGTTAATTTATATAAATGTTAAAAATATATTTCAAATATAACTTTTTAATGGAATTGAATTGAATCAAAATTTATGCAAATATAAAAAACATTTTTTATTTTACTTCTCCAACGATTTTTCTTGTTCATTTTTTAGTTTTTTTTCTTTAGTCCCGCCGCGTGATCACGATTTACTATTAAATATGAATAATGCGCGATTTTCCGTACATTGTTATGCTAAATTTTTATTATGATTACATGCATTCGTATTTTAAAAATTATTGCCTGGCATAAAAATCTACCTCTTGCTGAAAATCGAAAAGAACTTCTATATGAATTCAAAATTTTAAAATATGTACTTCATTAATTATTTTTTTATGAGGACCATAAAATACTGTAAATTTTATGCTCCAGAAACTAGGTAAGCCTTTTAATTTTTTTGCTGCCATATCAAAGATTTAACTAAATTAAATATGTGTAAAGTACGCAAATTGTAAAAATATTTTTATTTTCTTGTATCGAATGTCATTGATTTTGTGCATCCTAATTATAGCGCACTAGAAAAATATACAATCACACGCATAATCATAATTACCGATTTTCCTAATAATTCTGCTTAAAAAAATAACAGTATGACAAATTAAAATTCATTGATAGTTTTAATTAAGTTCAATATTGTTATTATAATTATTATTTATTTCATAAAAATTATGTACGTGTACATGATATATGTATTTATTTATAATATATACAACAATTAATAATCAATTAATGCATAAACTAACACATGCTTAAGTAGAAATATTTGTAATATAAATAATTTTTTTTTTACAACATAAAAATTAACAAATTATAATTTTTTTTTGTGTTCAATAAAATATTTTATTTTATTTATTTACTGAAATAAATAAAAAAATATAATAGACATTAAAGTAAAAGTTTGAATAACAAAAAGTTTAAAAAATTTTTGAAACATGCTTTAAATATTTTTCTAAGGTTAATTTATAAATATTGATAAATTATAAATTATTCGTTTAATAATGACCTAAATTATATTTTAGTCTAGACAAATTGTTACTTTATAATTTTTTCTTTAAGTTGAATTAATAAAATTCTATTGTTAAATTTTCAATATTCAAATACAAAAGTTCAAATATTTCGTACTGAAAAATCTTTTTGATAATTTTAATATGGTGAAAAATAAAACGTTTAATATATTAAAAACCAATAAAATGATTTCACAACAATGATATCATGGTATGATATTGTTTAATTTTCATATTTATTAAATTAAAAAATTGATTTGAACCAATGAATATTTTTTAAATATTTAATAGAAAAAACTTATAATATGTAATTGTTCAAATTTAAAAACTTTTAATTGTTAAAAATTGATTGCATATATCATTACGTGCAAATACTTCTTCATAGTGCTTAAATAAAACAATCACACTAGAAATTAAAAATTCAATTATCATTTGTAGACACACGATAAATAAAAATTTCAATACATAAATTTCTCTCGATTACATAGGTTGTCGTAAATGCATTGGTCCAAGCAATTCCATCCATCTTCAATGTACTGCTAGTGTGCCTCATATTCTGGTTGATTTTTGCAATTATGGGTGTTCAGTTATTTGCCGGAAAATATTTCAAGGTAAACATATTTAGTATCTCTGGTAAAGTATTCGGTAGTAATGTAATCCAATAAAATATTATTCATTCAGTAATACTAAATTGAAGCCAATAAAACGTACATCACACAACAAATAATATATTTTTAGTATTCATCATTATAAATAAATTAACTAAAAACTTTATATACAATATATGTTACATGTTAAATTATTTGATATTCGTATAGTGCGTTGACGGAAATAAAACTACGTTAAGCTATGAAATTATTCCTGACCGCAATGCTTGCATCGCTGAAAATTACACGTGGGAGAATTCGCCGATGAATTTCGATCACGTGGGAAAAGCTTACTTGTGTCTATTTCAAGTGGCTACTTTCAAAGGCTGGATTCAAATTATGAATGATGCCATTGACTCAAGAGAAGTACGTATCGTAATTTTTTATTTTGTTGACCCATTGCTTTTGAAAACTCGATAATACAATAAAATAAGTAAAACATTTTCGGTATCAAATGATAATATTCTAGTGGTACAAAATCTATTTGAAGTACAATTTTTTTTTTTTTTTTTATTGCACTATCATTTTAAGGGAAAATAAATAATTATTTATAAAATTGATAAGAGACACTCTTCATATTAATTATTAAACAATTTTTTAAAGGTTCGTTTAATGACTATAATAATATATAATTTAGACGACACTTTCAATACGACGCTTATCAATCATTTATAGAAATCAATATTAAATAATTTTAAATTTTTTATGTTAAATATGATAGTTCTATAAATATGAAAAATAAAAACTATAATAAAACTAAATTAATATTCAACAAAATCTAAAAAAAATTTTGAATTATTCTAAATTTTATTTCATTTAAAGCTTGATATGGATAGGGAACCAATCTTCTCCAAAATACTTACAAAATTAAATTAATAATTAATAAATTAAAAGAAATTAATTTAATTTTTTGGTATTGATTTATTATAAAATAAATTTTAAATAAACAATACTAAAATTAATATCAATAATATTTCGCAAGTTCTTAAAAAATTAATTATAATTTCAATTTATAAATTTTGTATTGATACAAAATTTTGTGTTCGTATAAGTTTTCTAATTATATTGTTTCTAATTTCATGCTTAAATTAATAGTATCAATTATTATATCAAAGGTTACATAAAATTTGTTGTTTTTTAATATGGTTTAATTTTTTAATTATTCATTTAAACAGACAAATGTTTTATTTATTTATGCTTCCATTTTTACGATCAACTTTTTTGTTTGAAGTCGTATTTAATGATCATTGATAATTTTTTTTCTCTATAAATTACTAAAAAAAAAACAATGATTGGAGGAATGATAAAAATATTGATTATTATTTTTCCAGATAAACAAACAACCTATTCGCGAAACAAACATTTACATGTACCTATATTTTGTATTTTTCATCATTTTTGGATCGTTTTTTACTCTAAATCTATTTATTGGAGTTATCATTGACAACTTCAACGAGCAGAAGAAGAAAGCAGGTGGCTCTCTCGAAATGTTTATGACAGAGGACCAGAAAAAATACTACAATGCAATGAAAAAGATGGGTAGTAAAAAGCCACTTAAGGCTATTCCTAGGCCTAGGGTAAAGCTTCTTTCTCTTCTTTATTAAAATTTATGCATACTTCATTCATAAAAACTTAGTAATAAACTAAAAATGAATTAAATCGATTAAATTTTTGTTTAAAGTGAAATATTACAACAAATAATTTTAAAAAAATCAATCAACAATAAAAAAAAAATCTGAAAAATTAATATTAATATAAAGAAATGAATAAAAAAAAAAGAAGAAATTCACGCATTAGTCGATTGTTACACACTTATGCACAACTTGTTAATATCATGAAGTACAAATTTTTGATTTTTGTTTTTATAAATATGTTTTCAATATTATTTTTCCTTTGGAATAATATACGAATATTTATAATGACTTAAGGAATTATATGAAAATAGAATAATGTCATAAAATCATAAAATATAACATAAGATCATTAATGAATTTAGTCGAGAGTAAAATAAATTAGAATAAATGGTATTACGATACAAGAAAACGGGGATTAATGGATTACACACACACACACATATATATATATATATATATATATATTTTTTACAGTGGAGGCCTCAAGCAATTGTGTTCGAAATAGTGACGGACAAGAAGTTCGATATGATAATAATGTTATTCATCGGACTAAATATGCTAACGATGACGCTCGATCATTACCAACAAAGCGATACTTTCAGCAGTGTGCTGGACTACCTAAATATGATATTTATTGTGATATTTACCAGCGAGTGTCTCATGAAGATCTTTGCCCTGCGTTACCACTATTTCAAGGAGCCCTGGAACCTCTTTGATTTTGTAGTCGTTATATTATCAATATTAGGTAATGTAACGTAATGGTTATTACAATTGTGAACAACTTTAGTGAAAATGTCAAATGAATTTAATCGCCGTGTGGCTTTATAAGACCTATTTATCTCTCGATGACTACAAATCACTTTTTTCCTATTACAATACATACACGTATTCATCTTTCATGAGCAAAAGACTTTCCATTTTACTTTCTGGAAATGTACACAATGTTTAAATACGTACAATTATATTTGATTGATGCACGATTAATTAGAATTTTATATTTCATTTACTCTACTATCATTATTGTAGAAAAATTAATATATAAGAGAATAAACAGGTCTTGTGTTGGAGAATATCGACATGTGCAAATTAAATTTCAAATTGTTCACCAAATGCTATTTAGTGAATTCTATTTAAAGCAAAGCTCATAATCATAACTACAACTCTTAATTGAATGAGACAAATATTATTGGCATTTGTCTGCATCTTTCTTCGCCGATAATATGTCGTATTTTATGAATATCGATCGATGTACTCCATCACCCAACGGCTTCACTAAAGTTACGGCAATCGTTAAATATCATTACGTTATGTAGCCTTACATTGATGTTAAAAATAAAAGTTTGGTGTTGCCTTCTCCCTCATTAGGGCCTGCTTCAAGGACAAAAATTCAAATTATTAGTTTATGATTAAAAAATCAATAAACCTGTATAGTCTTATGAGTAATGTTAAATCTCTGTCAGTCTGATAACTCATAATACAAAAATGAGAATCGCATGCATACTTTAATCGATATAATTATTTTTATTTCTATTTTAAAACTTAATTCATGATTATAATTAAATAAAAAATTATTTATTTTTTTTGTATAAAAGATTTTTTTTTTTTTTATAAATTTCGTTGTTTAGTAATTAAAATACACCATTTTTAAATAATTCATTTTTTATTTAATAACTTTATTTAATAAATACTTTTTCACAGTTATGAGCTATTTTAAATATCATTTATACATAACATTCTATATAAGTATAATTTATAATTAACATTATAATATTATTTATATACTGATATCATTTTAACAAAAATATTTTTATACGCGGATTAAGTTTTTATTGTTTTTATTTTTTAATGTACTTTTCGATTTAAGTATACGTACGACAAGATTGTATGAGATAAACATATATTACAAGAAACTATATATAATAAATTGAAAATAATCAAACAAGGTCGAGATGTAAGTTACTTCATCTCTTGTAGAATAGATATTTTTAATACTATATTAATATTTTTTCTAATTTTCTAATTATAAATTTTTAAATTAGAATTAGTTTGTAGAAGTAGTGTCAGTTAAAGAAATCATATTAGTTAAATTAGTTTTTCTACAAATTTTTCAGTATAAAGTAAAAAACTATGCACACTTTTTAACACTGACTCATTAGAATGAATTACATGTCCTTTTAACCTTCTTTTTATAGTTTATTTATTTCTATATAAGCCAAAATTTATTTTTATTTTTTTTTTTTTTATTCTTAATGTAAAAAAAATGAATATTTTGTTTAAGTTCTTGATGCCAACTTCAATATACTATATCTATTACAATTTAAATTAAAATTTAAATGAATGATTTATAAATACATTTACAAATATAGATTATAGTATACTTCAATAATGCCTGCATGTAATTGAAAAATAAATTATTAAATCTATTTTCATAAGTTATGAAAAAAAGTAGAATGAAATATGAAAACATTTAGTTTTAAAATTTCGAGTATTTTTTTTTTTAGTTTTATCTATTCAGTAACTTAATAATACTGTAAACTTTAAATTTCCAAAATTTAATAAATATATTTTATTACAATATAGTTTAAAATATCAGAATTAAGTATAAAATATTTTTTTTAAATTATTAAATTCATATCAATGAATTAGTTCAGATTTTCAAATATTATTTAAAAAAATATGATTGTAATTATTTTTTAGAATTTATTTATATAATAATTTATATATTACTTTACAAAATTTTAATTTCATAATAAATTTGAATATTTTATTGTTTCATATAATATAAAAATACATACAAAATTTATATAGAATTTCAATAACTTTTAATGTTTATGGAATATAATTTATTAATAATAAATGATTTACAGAATAGTCTATAATAATTTTAATGAATAAACAAGATTTTTGTAGAAAAATATAATTTTGCATTGGACGCGTATAATATATATAATATAAATCCAATATAATATAATAAATTAAACTGTTAAATAACTGTTTTTCTAATTGTTTTGGAAAATATATTTATTTTACAAATTAGAATCATATAGATTCTAAATATTTACAATGTTTATTATATTAAAGAATAGTTTTTTCATAACTTTTAGATTTTAATTTATGTAATTATTCACATTATAAACATAGCTATTTCCTCACCTGTATTTATTAATTTATAAAAAAGCTGTTTTCAAATTGAAGCAAAAAATAAAAATATTATTATTATTCAAATAACTTATAATAATCGTGATGATGATGATGATAATAATAATAATAATAATAATAATAATAACAACAATAACAACAACCAAAATAATAATAATAATAAAATAAGGTTATTTTTTCCTAAAATTTGCATAACAATACATACTTATGTCTTAAAATTAGCATGAACTGAAAATTAATGCGTATTTTTTGAATATCAGTAAGTTAGAAAGTAAATAAAAGTAATTTTTAACAGAGATATAAAATATAAAAGTAAAAATTACAAAACATAAATATGAAATTTTTAATATTCAAAATTAAATTTATGCTGTAAAATATTGAATGGTTGAAAACAGCTTTGCTTGTGTAAAAAAGCGCTTTACAAATCTATATACTTAATTGCTCAAGTAAAGTTAAAAATAAAGTAAAGTAACAGCGACGGAATAAAAATAATAGATCTTTTATTTTATGAATGTAGGTCTGGTTTTAAGTGACATAATCGAAAAATATTTTGTGTCACCAACATTGCTGAGGGTGGTACGTGTGGCAAAGGTGGGCCGTGTCCTGCGTCTTGTAAAAGGTGCCAAGGGTATCAGGACTCTATTGTTCGCACTTGCGATGTCCTTGCCGGCGCTTTTCAATATTTGTCTGCTGCTGTTTTTGGTCATGTTTATCTTTGCAATATTTGGCATGTCCTTTTTCATGCACGTAAAGGATAAAAGCGGTCTGGATGACGTTTATAACTTTAAAACATTCGGCCAATCAATGATACTGCTTTTTCAAGTAAGTTTCTTTAAATTGTATTTATTTTTATATTTACCAATCATTTATTATTATAATAATAATAATTTTTTATAAATTACTCATAAATGATTAATGATTCATTGCGCATTTAAAAAAATTCATCTACAAAAACAATAAAAATATTCTCTATATTTCTGAAGAAAAAAAAAAAATAATTAATTAATTAATTTAAGAAAAAAATAAAATACGTAAATTTACATTGGATTATTAATTAAACATTCGGTCAATGCAGATTTTATAATGTGCAATGGATCTGTAATTCTTTTTAGTTTTATTACATATGATTCAAAAAGAAAAATGATGGTGTTCTAATTAAGATATTAATTAATAATTCCAGTATATTAATATAATTTTCTGTAGATTTTATTGTTATCTTTATTGTAATTCTAGAAACTTATGATTTCTCTTTTATTAATTAAAAAAAGCAACGGTAAACTAAATCATTTGTAATTTATACTGATACCGGTATTTCAATATTAAATTACGTTTCTTATTGCGCTTTCTTTCGCTTGTCTCTTGTTAGCGGATTTCGATTTGTCGCGAAAAACTGACCCGCGAGTGCATTTATTACATTCCGCACAACCTTTGCAAGCCGAGATTTTATTATCGTTGTAAAATTGCACAGAGAGGGTTAGGTGTTGGTGTGCGTGCCTCTCTTTTTACGCAGACTCAATGGCGCTATTTGAAATAAACGGAAGCAAACAAAAAAAGAATTAAATTAAATTAAATTAAATAATAAAGTAATGAAAAAATAAATTGGATTTTCTAATGAAAAGAATTTTTTCTTTGCCCAGATGTCGACGTCGGCTGGATGGGATGGCGTCCTCGATGGCATAATTAATGAAGAGGACTGCCAGGAGCCGAATAACGAGATTGGCTATCCGGGTAACTGCGGCTCCTCGACTATTGGCATAGCCTACTTACTCTCCTATCTCGTTATCAGTTTCCTGATCGTCATCAACATGTATATCGCGGTCATTCTCGAGAATTATTCCCAAGCTACTGAGGACGTCCAAGAAGGTCTCACCGACGACGACTACGACATGTATTACGAAATTTGGCAGCAGTTCGATCCGGATGGTACACAATACATCAGATATGACCAACTCTCCGATTTCCTCGATGTCCTTGAGCCGCCGCTTCAAATCCACAAACCCAACAAATACAAGATCGTGTCCATGGACATCCCCATTTGCAAGGGCGATCTCATGTTTTGCGTGGACATCCTCGACGCGCTCACCAAGGACTTCTTCGCGCGCAAGGGCAACGCCATCGAGGAGACTGGCGAGCTCGCCGAAGTACAGACCCGACCTGGTGAGGTCGGTTACGAGCCGGTGTCCTCGACACTGTGGCGGCAGCGGGAGGAATACTGCGCGAGGCTCATTCAGAACGCCTGGCGCAAGCACAAGCAGCAGAGACACGGTGACAGTGATTTCGACGGGGCGGACCAGAGCCACGACGCAGATGGAGACGCGGACGTCGACACCGGCCACGAGGGTGACGGGGTCATCATGCAGACCGCCGTCCTGGTCGAGAGCGACGGATTCGTCACGAAGAACGGACACCGGGTGGTCATTCACAGCCGATCGCCGAGCGTCACTTCGCGCACTGCGGATGTCTGATGAACGCAAACGGCGACGACGACAGACAACAATGTGGTATTCAATAGCGAGTCGGCTGATCCTCAGTGTAACAAAGCAGCCGAGCATAAAGACACTTAAGAATAATGATAATCGCGCTAATTATGAATCCATTGCATTTTTAATTTTTATATCGACGCGTGAGTGCCGAGGGAAATGAAGCTAAATTATTTTTAGAGTGAGAGAGAGAGAGAGAGAGAGAGGAAGAGCGAGGACGTGTGCGCGAGCGAGCGTGTGGATGAATCTGTGTGTGTGTGCGTGTGCGCGCGTGTATTTGTTGGGTGGTCCAGCGGATGATTAAAGGGGAGAGGAAAGGAATCTTTCGGTTTGATTTGAAAGACTTCTTAGAGAAAACATCGTGTAGAATGCTTATTTATGAAAAGGTGTAAGCATGTCGCTTGTGCGAAAGAAGACTGTTTAATTTAGCACACAAATTCGAAAATTTTCGAAACTATTTATAATCTGTGTATGAAAATTTTTCTAGGGAACTTTTTCCAATTATAGATCGTGTATTGAAGAAATATTGAAATTTCTAAATCAAATCATGATTTTATATATACATTTTTTTTTATTTTTACTTAATAATTTTTACTGTTATAACCTAACGAGTTATTTAAAGCAACTGAATTAAAAAATTTACGGTAAATAAAATTAACTTTCGTAATAAAATTTACCGATATATTGAAAAGTTTTCTTATTTTTATCTATTACACATAAAATATTCTTATTTTAATACTAATTATGTGATAAAATTTACATCTAATTACACAGCAATCGAGTAAACTAGCCAAAAATCATGCAATTCTTTAAATTATGAATGTATTGCAACGACATTCACACTGTATTATTATTGCCATATTGAGATAGATGCATTTTTTCCGAGACTAGATATCAAATGTTATCTGTATCAATATAAAAACTAAGCTATATTTATAGATAATAATTAAAATAAATAAAGATAAAGAATTGTAAGTAAAAAATTACTAGTAATTAATTAAGAATTCATTTTATGGAATTTCCATTTGATACAAAGTTTTTTTACACGGTTATTAAAGCCAATTTTATTTAATCTAAATTAATTTATAAATAGTAAAATATAAATTAGTCAAAATACGAAATAAAAAAAAAAATTATAAAAATAAATCAAACGGAGTAAAAATTAAACTTCGATCAAAATTAATAAAGTGTACCGATAATAAATCATAATGCAATTCGTTTTCGTGGTTTTCTTACACCATTTGTTATAAACGAATTATAATTCTTTTTAGCTAGGAAAAACGATTACATTCGATTTTATAAATGTATTCTATTATAAATAATGTCATAAATTTATTAATAACTGTACGATTTAAAAAAATTTTCAACGAGTTGCCTTTATAATAGTAAAAAATTTGTTGATTATAAAGTCTTGGAATAAAAGAAGATAATATGAAAAAACAAACAAGTAAAATTTTAAATTATATGAGTGTATTTAATAAATGATTCATGTAGTATTAAAATCTAAAAAAATAAATATTTACTGTATTATGTAAATTCTAATAACCTTACAATTTTTTTAATTAATAATATATATACAATATTACTGCTTAAATGTTAATTTTACACAATTTTATCTTCCTTGCCAAACAAGTATCGATACTATTATTGTTCAACAATATACTTAATAATATTTATATTTATTTAATAAAACAATTGCACTGATCCTTTATATTTATAATTCAGTTATTTAAATAAAAAGCAGTATTATTAATATTTTATAACAGAAGTACAATACTGTATATAATTATGTGTTCTTGAAATGAGTTCAAATGATTATGTAAATCTCTATAATTGAATATTTTTAAATTAATATTAAAAATCTAAATTCATTTATTAATAATTATTAAAAATTATGAAATTTTGAAGAAATGAGAATATTCTATACATTAAGCTTATGAAACTATAAGTGAATAGCTTAACTTCATTAAAAAAAAATAAATTTTATTTATAGTTAGTTATAATATTTTTAATATATTTTAAGGACAAAAATTAGTGGAATATATAGAAACTTTTTTTTTAAAGAGATTGGTAAAAATACAAAAAATTATTTTAAACTAATTTTTAACTTAAAATATTGGATATATGAAAATATTACATTTAATATAATATTGCTTATGAGCTGAAATACATACCTTTGTTTTAAAATACGAATTTACACTTCATAGTTGAATAAAAAATTTTTTAAACTATTCTCTTGGTAAAAATTACTATTCGTTTATGAAAATGAAAAGAATCATTTAATTAAAGTAAAGTTATATTCTCTCTATTATTCACTAAATTTATATTATTATATATAATAATAATAGAAATAAAATACTAATAGTAATAATTGAATTATTAAACTTTTATATTTATTATTTATAAGTAATAGTAATGGTAAATTCTAATTTAACGATTCAACTAGTTTTTCACCTTTGATATAAATATAAGTATGTAAACATGAATTAATATTTATATAAATAGCAGAATAAAATATCAAAAAATTATAAAGAAAAAATGTTAAAGCTTACATAAACATTTAACTTCTAATCATAAACTCACGATTCCAAGAAGATTCTCTCTCTTCCCTTTTTACTAAAAATATAATTTAATATTGCCATTTTTTTTAATGTATTTGCATAATGAATGTAGTTTATTAAATAATAATTTCTTTTATTAAAAGAAAAAATTTTTTTTATAAAAAAATTTTCATATACACATTGTAGTACAAAATGTTTGCTATTAAAAAAAAATTATTTTTTAACAAGAAGTGTTATATTACACTTCATTAACATTCATTATCATTGTAATTTAAAATTTTATCATCGTGCGTGTTAAACATTTTTTATTCCAAAATTAAAATTATTCTTCAAATCCTAAGGCACTTAATTAAGAAAATAAAAATCGTCGTCGTCGCCGTTATTATTTCGTTTTAAAACCGAAATATAATTCGCACAGCATTAGATATAACAAATCGGTTATATCTGCAAGAAAAACATAAAATAAACAGAGCTGCATTAAAAAACTTGTAAAAACATAAAAACAAAAGCATACAAATTTGTATAATTTTCATTTCGGTCACTTCCTCTATAGACCGATAACTGATAAGTTGACCACTTTTTTACATATACTTACATGTACGCACATTTGCATGTCGTTTACTCTTGCATACACAACACATACACAATATCAGACCATTTACATCCTCGCATTTTCATGTGAAATGAATTATGAAATTATGTAATTACATATAAAAAACAGGAATATTAAGAAAAAAATTCGCGATAAGCCATTCAGTGCATAGGTAATAATAAATAAATACTTTTATGTAAATAATATGTGCAAATGTTGTTGCAAAGTAAAAGCACAATATTAATAAATGGACTCACGTACATTCCACTCTATGTTACTAATAAAAAAAATAGAGAAAATAAATAATTTAAAAATGATGATGTACAATGTAAGCTATAAACTAATTGTCAGATTGAATAAAAATTATCGCGAATCACAAAAACGTCATTTTTCACCATCAAGTTTTGTGTATATATTACGTAATGGATTATAAGAATAATAAATAAAAAAAATTCGATTTGCATTTTCGCTGCTTATGAATCGCACACGTACATTTATACAACTTAATAACTATACTTTTTACTCGAGAAAAATAAGTTAATTGTGTGAAGGTGAATTAAAAAAGATTAAATAATAAAATATGATAAATTATTGCAAATACACAATAATGTGATTTGTGCTCTGCATGACCGAAACTGTTATGATTCGTGAAAAAGCAAGCATTCACATACATACACACGTATAAACAATTTTAAATAAATATATACGTGAAATATAAAACGAAAAATAGATGTAAATCATATTTCTCTGCATATTGAAATATCTGCGCGACACAAAATATGATTTAAACAGGAAATATAAAAAATTTCTTTGTAAATGCAAAATATATAATAAAAAATGATGAAAATAAGTAATACAATGTACAACAAATTTTGCTAGAGATGCAAAAAATTAAGTATGATTGTGTATTCGTGAGATAAATCGAGAGAGAAAGAGAGACATAAAGAAAGAAAGAGAAAACAAAGACAAAAAAATGAAATATTGAGAGTAATTTGTACTTTGAAGTTTTGCAACAAGCTAAGTGCTTATTTTTATTATTATTTATACAAATTTACGGTAAATTAGCTTTAGACTTGCGTATTTAAACAATTATAAAAAATAATAAAAGAAATGTAGGAAAACAAAATAGAGAATGAGAGAAAAAAAGAGATGGTTTTCATGCATTACAAAAAAATGAAGAATCGCAAAAAATCATATTAAAGATTTAAATAAATACACATGTTCAATGAACAATAAAGTTTTCTTCTATAACTTTTTTTATTTTATATCAAGTTTGTAGACAACAAATTTAAAACATTATTTCATTATTAATTTTAATTAATTAATTATCTACAAAAAATTATTTACTTATTATTTTATTCCTATTTTATTCATTTTTTTTAATGTCTGAATCAGTTTGTCGTTTTGACTAACTTATACAGTGACATAAATAAATGTGAATAAAAAAAATATCAAATATTTGAATAAATTATGGATATTAAAAAAATGATTTTGATCATTATAAATACTGATAGTATTGATATCTGTAAAAAATATTTTGTGTGTAATAAATTTTTGAAAATAATTTTATTTGAAAAAATAAAAAAGAAAAAAAGAAAGATAGATGAATATGTAATTAATAATAATGATAACGAAAAAGAATTACATAAATATTTTTCTAAGAATCAAAACACATTATATATCATAATATTATATATTACTTATTATATTTTCTGTATATAAAAAGTAATATATATGATTACCACTATATTTTAATTATAAAAAAAACTGAATTTAAACATTTTTTCCATTAATACGATAAATAATCTATATTCATTACGTTTTTTATTGTATACAAATTTCTATTATTTTATTTGAATAAAAATAAATTTGTTTACATAAATAACAAAAAATAATCAAAAAATATGTTGTAATACATTAGTTTCATTATTATTAGAAAATTCATTTGTATGTACTATTCATTATATTGACTTTCATGATTTATATATAATCATATTATTAAAAAAAAATTTTTTTAAATATTAAAACTATGATATCCAGATATCAATAATATTATAAAAAATAATTATACTAGTAGTAATAATAATAATAATAATAATAATAATAATAAAAATAATAATAATATTTAAATCAGTACGTTTTAATTAAACTTTTTTATGCATTTTTTTATTCTAATTCAGATTTATTATTTATTTTAATTAATTTGAATATTGTACATTAATTCCATTATTTTACTTTGTAAAACCAATTTTTTCTTTATTTCTTGAAAGTCTAAATAAAAACAATATTAAAAAATATATAAGTAAACCTTCGGAATTTCGAAAGTAAGGTGTGTCATTTTAAAACTTCCCCGTTTGTAATAATCATCAATGACACCGAAATTCTGATATCATTTACTAAAAAGGTAAGAAAAATAAAACAATAATGAAAAGAAGGAAAATTTTTCTCTCGTTCTCTTCAATCAGAAAGAGCAAGATAGTAAAAAAGAATACGTAAGGCAACTTGAACACATCTAAATAAAAAAGAAAACATGAATTACTTTGACAACTTCGTGAAAAGCTTCAAAAATAAATAAATAATCTAAATTATGAATTTAACTCAAAATACCAGAAGTATATTAAATAAAAACTATGAGCTTTTTAGATGAAAAGAAATATTCTTTCTGGAAGCTCTGAGAATTATAATTTTAAATCAAGCGGTATTACAAAATACTGTTAGGAAATAGTAAACCCTAAAATTCAACCAATAAAAAAATAAAAGTTTTAAACAGAAGAACAGAAAATGACAACTAAAATAAAATAACAACCAGAACCAATCGGTCAGTATAATTAACAAGCAACTGCCATGGATCGTAGATAGGTGAATCCAATTTTAAGAAAATGAAAATTTTAAGATAGATATTAAAATATTAATATAAAATTTTAGTTGTCCATTATCGTAATAAAACCCAAAAATATAATAAATAGAAAAAAGTTTTGCAGAAAAAATATTTATACTATTGTCTAAACTTTATCTTTGAATAAACATAATGAGAATAATCATAAAAAGAAAATCAATGACCATTTAAAACTAGTTTATATAAAATTTGTGATGTAAAGGCGAACTATCAATTTTAACGAATAATGTAATATTTGATTTCATTTATTGTTCTAATTCATTTTCGCACAAAAACTGAATTATATTTATGAAAATTATTTATCGTAGTTGACATATTATATTATAATAAATTGTCAATCAATTAAGTTATTGAATATAAAAAATGTTTTCCAATTTATAAATAATTTAAACTTATTACGGTACATTTATTCATTTTAAATAATCTTTAATAAATTTTTTTTATTTCATTTTTTTATTGTAATGGTACAGCATATATACAAATTAATAATTTATATTAACTTTTTAAAACATTTAAAAAAATGTTTTAGGCAAATAAAAGTTAAAATATACCATAATAAATGTCCATAAACAAATTTTTCATTATAAAATGAATAAAAATTTTATAAAGCATAATTCTAATTTATAATTTATAATCATTTGAATTTAATTATTTATAACATTTAAATTTCCCAGATACTCAATACGTAAATTGCTTTTTATGTGTATCAATTTAGTAAGCCAAATGAGAAATTTAATTCGGTACTTTTATTATAAACTTCCCGTTTATTTGGTTTGTAAATATTGTAATTATTTATAATTGTTTAATAGTCATTATTTATTTATTATATATCTAAGGTGTCACACATCACAAATTGAAAAATTTCGCATAAATATAAAAATGAAAGAACATTAAACCGAGACAATTTAAAGAAACGATAGCATAAAAATGAAAGAAAATTTAAGAGATTTAGGGGCTAAAGAGTAATAATAAAATATTAAACTCACAAGAAATGTTGTTTAACAAAAACGTTAAAATTAAATGAAATAATATCGAAGCAAATGAAAGAAACTATTATAATTAAAAAAAGTGTAAGGAGAACAAAACAATTCAGAAGATACATATTATTTGGAGCGTGATGAAAGTTGTGATGAAAAATGTTGAAAATAAAGAAAAAAAAATTAAAAAAATAAGAAAATTATTCTAGCAAAAGATTTATATATTCTATCATCGAGAGATTAATAAAAAAAAAAAAAAAAAAAGAGAAAAATCAATTTGTTACTTAAGTTAGTTAAAGAAAACGACCCTTTTATTGATTATTGTAATAAATTATTATTATTGTAATAGATAAAAATTAACAAATTGTTACCGCTTTGTTATACACGATATTATTATTATACTAAGATTATATTACATAAAATTTAAGAGATTGTACGATTGATTGGTACCCTTTTTATCTTAAGTTTCTTGACGATATGCTTTACATACATATGTGCCTATACGTATGTTTCTCTTTGCCTTGTATTTATATTAACTGACATAAAAATTAAGAAACATATTTTTGGTTTTTTTTTTATTTTAATTTTATGGATTCATTAATTAATTGTTATAAAATATAAGGAGTAACATATACTTAAAAACTTATTGCTTTTGATACTTAAAATATTTTTAGTTTATCTAAAATCTTAATCTTAGATCATTTGATTTAAAGTGCATTTTTTTGAGTAACACAAAGTACCGAAATGTAAATATAAAATTTAATTATTTGATGCCGGACCAATTTTTAGAATTCTTTAATTTAAAATTAAATATCATTTATGGCAAATTTTTAATTTATTTTATTATTACAAAAAATTTTTATTGACACAATGCAGAATAGAAATTAATATTTGTAGTTTATTTATATTTGTACCTAAAAAAAAATGTTAGTCTAAACCTTTTGAATTATATTATGAATCACTTTTAAATATTGTTCGTTTACTTATTATTATATCAATTATATTAACGAATTTAAACTTTCAAATAAACGACTGTGTCAACATATCACCATAATTATCTTTTAAAATTTTTTTTTAAAGAAAAAAAGAGTTAAAAAATAGTAAATTACATAAAATAATTTTTATTCAATAAAATACGTATTATAAATACAATAAAGTTGTATTTTATTTTCGGAAACATTTTAATAGAATTTCATAGTATAATTGATAAAATTATTTGTTTAGACATAACAAATATACTTCCTTAAAAATAATTACATAAATATTATGTGCTTTACGTATTAAATATTTCATTATCAGAAAATATATTTTTTTATTTAATTTGTTATTATGCAATAAAAGTAAACAAAATTAACAAATTTAATGCAACAATATCAATGAATGAATTATAGATAACGAAGTAACGAATAAAATTTTTTTATGAAAAATCCGATTAAAAAATCAACAGTACAGAATATTTTGAGAAACCCCAAAAATTTAATATTAAAAAAAAAAAATAAATAAACTCTATTGGATTATTAATGTTAGCACATTAAATTTTTAATTATTTTAAAAAAAAATGAACCTATTGTTAAATGAAATGTGTATTTCACTTTTTGTTTGCCATGTTTTAGTTTAGCACCAAAATGCCAATAAACGTTACCGGAAACGTCTGAATGCGCAAAAGAAGGTGAGTAATGGGGAGAATAAGATCTACTTTGCAAAAACTAGATCTTAAAAAATTAAAAAATAATTTAACCATGGATTTTTTTAATTAATATTCATTTTTTTCATTTCATTCAAATTTTCTTCGCTTCTGATTTCCCTTAATTAAAAATAGGTTTTGTTTGTCATTTTATTACCTATAATAGTTTCATTGACACTATCACATTAAATTTATTGATTTTTATTTACTAATAAGAAATGTAAAAAAATGCATTTTATTCAAAATTATTCAAGTTGGATTTTCTAAAATAAGAAATTACAAATTTTTTATGTAGTTAGATTTTTGCTTCTCGTCAGTGGCTAAAAAAATTTTTTATTCGTTGAACTAACAATGGGTGAGAATGTTAATGAAAATCCAGCATCATCAATTCAGCGTCAGAGATAAGAATTTCAGATTTCAAAAAGTTCTGTGTTTTATTTAGTCAATAAAGACTCGCATTTCCATGATTTAAACATTGTGTCATCTATTGGGTATGCGCAACTAAGAGCGTATTAATTAAAAAGCAAATATGAAGAGTTAAGCCATCCAATTACTGCATTACACATTTCTTAATCGTGCTCTTTCTCGTTTTGGTAATTAAAACTGTCGTTCGAGATCATGTGACCTTTCACCTTTAGATTTTTTTTCTATGACGTCATTACAAGTCAAAGGTCAACGACAATAAGCCTATACCCACGTATTCATTGGAAAAGAAGAGTCAACGTCATATTAATGAATTCATTTACATTTGTACAAAATGATCATAAAAATTTTTGATAAACATCACCACATCCATGGAGGTAATTTGTGGATGCTATTTTCTACATAACCCTGTACCTTATTTTTTTAATAAAAAAAATATGTATTTTCTTTATTCCACTCCTAATCTCGGATGAATTCTGAGATACCTATTGATTTTATATTAAATAATTCATGAATTTTTATATGTTAAACACGAATATATATATATATATATATATATATATATATATATATTAAAATAAAGTTATGGATCAATGAGGTGCAGGGTGAATAAAAATAATTAAGAATAACTAATTTTATTCATCCTGTACCTCACTGGATCCACAACTTTATTAATATGAAAGGTGCTTTTCACAAAGAATTTTGTAAATTTAACAATGAATATATACATAATTTATAAAACTTTGATAAATGATAATAAAAAGAAATTAAAAAATATTAGATAGTAAAAAAAATATATATACCTATAAAATATTCCAATGTAATTTATGAATTTATTTTCATGGAAAGATGTTTTAACTTTTCAAATATATGTATATATATCATATAAAATATATTGTGAATTTTAGACATATTTTGTATACTTATATTTACATATATTTGGTTTCATATCAGAGCAAAACTTAAAAAATGATAATAAAAAACGATCATAAAATAAAATTTATTGTTTTTATTCGGGACTATTAAACCAAATATCAAAATTTGAATTATATTAAATATTAATTCTAAGGATACTATAGTCATATTAAAATTATGTGTATAACGACAATGATAAATAATATAACTAAATATAATAATTAAATATATATGGGTATCGTATAATTAAGAAAAACACAACAAATATTAACATTTGAATAATCTTTTCTAATTTTGAAAATATAAAATCATACAAAATATATTTACAAATTATGAGAATTTTTCAAAAATACATATTAATTTAATCCTAAGAAATCTCCCAATTTTTTATTTAATTTCTTTGTCATAATAAATATATGTATTTATATATTTATAAATAATTATTAAAACAAAATTATAGATTAATTATAATTGCATTAGCTTAATTATGATATAATAGTTAGTTATCAAAATTTAGTAAGATATCATAACAAGGCACTATAATTCACTATAGGTATATATAAAAAAAAAAAAATAAATCCAATGCACACATTAAAATTTTACATGTTTAATCATTCTAAATTAAGTTTCATCAAAAAATCAATTAATATAATGTCCCACTTCGATATTTAATAAATTTAAATATTATTTTCACTTTAATTTTTTTATTTGAAATTAAATTTTATGGGATCATTAAATTTTTTAACATTCCAATTATAATCACTAATACTAATTATTAATTTTAATTAATCATAAAAATAAACCTGTCATGACTGTATAATTTTATTATTATTATATTACTTTGACTCAAGATAATATTAGATGTACATGATTAATTTCATTTTGAATTAATATGAATAATTTCTAAATTCTTATATAATGGAATGCAATAAGTATTAAAGTATAAATATAATATTAGACACGCAACATTATATGTTTGGTTAAACGCATTGAACTTATAATACATACATTAGTTTTTACCTTAAAATAATATACACAATCTGAGCTCTTTAAAAAAAAATAAAAAACGTATAGATATCAATAGTAAGACACATATGGTGATTATTTAAATTTACTAGTAACTCTTAAAAATAAATAGCTCTTAATTTAAGTTCTTTGCGCATACCAACATTAAAAGATCTGTAATAATTTTCTATCGATATTTTAAACAGTTAATATATATTGAGTTAACTATTAATTATTGGTGTATTAATTTGTTTTTACGATTCTTTTTTGTCTTTTTTAACTACTTCGAATATTAATTTTTTATTTCACATATTAAAAACAATGTAACTTTTAATAATATAACTTTTGTATATTTTATGAGATAGTATTAATAAACAACAAAAAATATGTATAAAAAAATAAAAACATTTATAACAAAAATAAAATAATTCTTATATTTTCTAATTTACATTGCAGTAATTAAATTTTATATAAAAACAACTATTCAAAATATGTACAGAAAACTATATAATTTATTTCTTTTATAAAAGAATAAAATTTTCTTTCTATTTTGTATATAATATGATACTTATTTCAGTCACTTCTCAAAGATTGAAATAAATATTACGTATATTTTATATTCTATCGACGAATAATGGTTTCACTACCTTGCTTCGGCGATCGACGTACACATACATATATTCCCGATATCAATAATATTAGTAGTGGAAGACCAACACCAATAGATATAATTATAATCACTACAATAGAGAATCGTTCTTCTGGTGGAGTGCCATATCCCATTATGAATGTCCTAAACAAAAATGATATAATGTATAAAATAAAAATAATATATTAGATATTTAATACTTTTAAAATTTATTTTTAGAAAACATTAATGAAAATTATTATATAAACTAAATCAATTTTATTTTTTCTTTTAAATAACTCATGATAAAATATTAATTTAAAAATTATTAAAATATACACACAATCACCCATATGTATAGATATGTATATATATATATTAAATTGAAGAATATTTAAATGTGTGCAATAGGAATACCAATGACATTTATTATTATATTAATAATTAAAAATTAAGTATTATTAATTTTAAAAGTTAATATAAAGTTTATTTAATATTATATATTTCATACACATATTTCAATAATAAATGTTAATCAATTTAATTAAATCTATGTCTCATAATTTTTATAATATAAAGAAGAAATAATTTTGGTAAATATTCTAAACAGTGAAAAATAAATTTTACTATATACATATATATATGTAAGATCGTTTTATTTAAAGTACTAAAAATGTTACGTAAAGAAATTCCAATACTCATAACTGAATGACTTGGCCTTAAAAACTATGCAATTAAATCTTTTTATACATTATATATTCTCTTTCTAATATATTTTAAAAGAGTTACTTTGCATACATAATACTTTCATATAAATACGCATCTCATGAATAAATAATTAAATAATAAGATTCTACATAATTACTTTACCAAAGTAGTTAAGTAAACAAAAAATTAAAAATTGTTGTTATCTTATAAAAGATTTTATTACCATGTAGCATATTTTGTTTCCTTATAAAAATTATCTCCTTTTCCACCTAATGAAATATTCATTCGTTGAACAAGAACATTAAACATGTTTTCTCCATAATACATATAAAATAGATTTTTATTATTAAAATAAATATCAGCTGAAGCATTTTTAAGTGGATAAAATATAGCATTAGAAGAGTTTGTCACATCTCTATCAGGATTAATATAAGACACAGGTCTCCATTGTAAATAAGCTGACTTGTTTTGTATAAATGATGTAGATAATTCAATAACCTACAAGACAATATTGAAATAAATTATAATATTAACCTTATTATTATGCAACATTAATTTAATAAATTTAATTTTATGCCATACCTCAAATATACCTGGTGTAAACTCATCATCTAATTTCTTTTTTGTATCGATAGTTATCATATTATTTGGATCACTTTCACTTAAAATTAACAGTTCCATTGCAAATCGACTTTTTGAAAAACTATGTTTTGTTTCTAGTTTATCAAGTGAAATATCAATTTGTGTAGCATTTTCAGAGTGTAACATACAAGGTGTAATACGAGAATGATTTAAAGTACCAAATGCATGCATCTATATTTATACATTAACATATTTTAATATAAAAATATATTTATTCTATAATTCTAACTTTTATTTATAATAATAAAGTTATTATAATTTAACGTACCAAAAATTTCACATAACCATTTTGCTTTTTGTTAATTTTAGGATCTGTGTAGTTTGAAGCTTCTATATAAAATTCAATAAGATTTTCCTTTCTGGTTAGATCTTTATAATTCCATTGAAAATTTTCAAATTTCAATTCATTTATATTTTTATTATTAACTTGATCAACTCTTCCATTATCATTTATATCATTAAATTCAAGTAACTATTAAAAATAAAGGATTAATTATATTAAAATTTGTTTAAATAAATATAATTACATTATTGAATATTTAATTAATTTAACTCAATAAATTAGTTGCATATAAACTTTATTTTTTACATAAAATCAATATTATAATTATCATTTCATATAAATCATTTAAAATCATTTATAAAATTTTATTACATCTTGAATTTTATATTTAAAAAAATTTTTATTTAAGAAATATTAATTTTAATTATATTCAAAACAAGATAAACCTTAAACCAAATGATTCATAAATAAGTACGTAAATTCACTAGAAACTAAATGATTACTCTTACCCTTTCTATGGATGCTCCAAAAATATAAATTGGTTTTTCAGTAAAATTTAATGAATTTGGAATTCTCATTATATAATTATGCCAATTAATTAATAGTTTAGCTGTAGGTGATGTAACAGCAACAAATATTGTTGGATTTTTTGTGAAATCCCATAGATAATGCAATGTATCATTTGATCCACTGGCTATCACATGTGCCAGTCTCACATTTTTATCTTTACAAAGTTCATTGCAATTTTCATTAAATGAATACTCAAGCTATAAAAATAATTTTTTTAAATACTTTTATATTTCATATTTTAATAAGTATTATATATATTTTTTGATTTTCTTAAAGTTAACATCATAATCTACTAAAAATAATATTTTAAATTAAACCTAGACATATTATGTAATATATTTTATTTTATAAATGTTTCAAATTTAAATAATTTTATTTTTTAGTTTGAATTATAATTTATACTTTAAAAATGAATAGGATTTCATGATAAACATTTCATTGTAATTTCACTTATATATTTTTAATTTAATTGTTATACGATAAAATTGAACTAGAATAAATTGAAAACTGTTTAATAATAACCTATTTATAAAAATCAAGTGATTAGCCATCCAAATATCATATGCATTAACGTATATAACAATAAATTAATAATTCAATAATTTTACCATACAATTTAATAATTTTATTTTATTTTATTTAAACTCAATAATTCAATTATATATAATGATTAATAAAGTAGAAATGAAAAAACTAATAAAAAATAAAAAAATAAAAGAACAATATAATATAATATAATATAACAACAAATTTATAATGTTATAGTTCAATTATGAAACTACTGTACATATTGATATGAAAATGAAATAATAATACTGCAATATTTTCCAGAACTATTGTAGTTCAGTAATAAGGTATAAACATATAAATCCAAACACTATTAATAATAAAAGTTAATAATTAAATCTTAAAAATCCAAGTATAATAAATTATACACAAAAATAATTTGTATATATGTAAATAAACATTAAAAATTTATAGTCATAATTATAAAAGTAATATATTTTTTTAATAAAAAACTATTTTTGGTACATCACAAATTCAAAACAAAGAGTAATTAAATTTATAGAGTAATTAAAAATTATTTATCACTTTTATGATAGAAAAACTTACGGTTCTTTGTAGACTGTAGGAGTTTTTTATCAACAATATGTAAGTAATAACGAATATTGAGATTCCATTTTTTACAAAGGCCATTATTGAATAAAACTTAATCTAAAAAAAGTTACTATTATACGTTAAATTTAATCGCGAATAAAGCATTAGTGGACTCATAAATGAGTAATGTGACTTGATTACAGCTACAATTAATTTTAAAATACACAATAAAAAATCTTCATAAGCATTATTATTGAAATTTAGTATTTATATTGTATTAATAATACAAATAAAAATTTCGTATAAAATAGTAAATTGTGTACACTTATACATAAATTATTTAAACTTTTTACAATTCTTCGAAAAATAAGACCAAGGTTAATTACTTGTTTTTGTAGCAAGTCGTTTGATAAACTTTTAAGAAATGGTAACCGCGTACAAAATGTTTCCTATATTATAAGATATTGGTTTTTTTTGTTGTTGTAGAATTTGATAATTAATTCTGAAGTACAACGTTTTATATAGAATATTATGTTTACGTTCTACTTGTCTGATTTACATCGCACCCTTTCGGTGCACATTTCTTCCTATTGTCATCAGAGGACGCTTGCTTCATTGTAGGGATTAGCGGTAAATTCAAATAAAAGTTCGCCTTTGGCAATAAAATCTCGTAATATTCTTTTGCTTCTGCTTGCTAATTCCATTTTTTCGCCTAGACTTTTCGTTAACTATAAAATTTAAGGAAGCGAAAATAATGATCAGCATAATATTCATATTAAAAATTTTTATTTATATAAAAATCCTTCCACGACATTAAAAATCACCCTTGTATTCATACATAACTTCATTGTTTTTCTTAATAGATAAATATTCTACTATTTTTTTATACCATATACCAATATTTTAAGTGATTCAAATATTTAAAATCTCAATTTGACCACAATCTTTAATGATATTATTTTTGAGGTATGACGTAAATTTCGCATATAGTTCAATATAAACTCAATACAAACTAAAATCAATACAAACTTATTTGGAGAATAATAAATTTAGAATAAATCTTATAAACATATGGGTGAAATAAAGCTTATCCATACTATACAAAATATATTTTACTTTTATTTTAAAAAGTACATTCAGTGTATTGATTTATTTAAATCTAAAATAAAAAGTATTCAACATAGTATAAAATTTTGCACTATAAGGCAATTTATGTATTATTAATAAACTTAAATATTTCCTTATACAATAATATTATTATATTCTATTATTATATTATTATATAGATATATTACATATTAATTAATGATATTTCAAGTACATATTTATTTATGAAAATGAAAATATTTTACAATGAAATTAATAAAAATGTTAAATAATTCATTTTCATTACATTATATCGTTCAATTTAAAACGTTATATTGTACATCTTATACACAGTTATTTGTATTCATTTCTTATTCGTTGTATTACTTTTCTTTTTTTTTTAATAAATTACTTAGCTCAAATACGAAACTATTATAATTATTATGTAAAATTAAATACGTTTCGTTAATATTTCTTAACCCAAAACATTCTATTTATTATTTATTAATTTTCCTCCTAATGTATTAATAATTTTTTTTAAACAAATAATTTTATAGACAATGAATTACTATGTTTTAATTTGCATTGATTTATCTATATATTATTCAAAAATATTTTATAAATAAACATTGAACTAATTTGTAGTTTTGAATACACTTTTATAAATGTAATTTGATCTACATGAAATCTATTTAATCATTAAATAAAGAAGATTTAAATATTAAAACAAATTAAATGTACTTCGATATGGAGTTTTATATTATAGAAATTGTAATAATTTTCTAATCGTTTTTTGTATGAAATTTATGAGTTTCTAAAAAAGTTTTTTTTAATATTATAAAAAAAATTATTGAACTTATAATATGATAAATATAATATTTCTTGTAAAAAGAATTTTATATATCGAATAACTGTAGTAATATCTAAGATTCATTTTATATTATTAAAGACAAATTATTGAACTATATCCACCATGGGTGTGTGCTTAAATCATTGCTCAAATTCTCCATAAATTATTTTATTGGAATAAATTATTGTCTGATGAAAAGCACGTCAATGGTAGGAAACTCGTACCCCATTGGCCTCTAATACAAACCGCCAACGGTGGTGGAGTTACCAGACTTTAACGCATTAATTGTAATATTATTATCTTCATTCATCTGAAATAAAAGAAAAAAATATTTATAAAAATGATTTCCTATGAAAATTAAAAAAACAAATTGGATTAAGTTTATTAAAGAATAGATGTGTTTTTAAACATAAAAAAATTAAAAATGTACTGATTTTATTCTTATTATTTTTAGGAATTATTTAATCTCAATTCTCTCATTTATATTATTTTTATGTAAATATTTTAAATATAAATTAATTATTGTTAATGTATAATTTTTATTTCTAGAGAATATACTTCCATAAAAAAATAAATCAATATTAATCTACATTTTTCACAAAATCCATAAATTTTATTGCAAAGAAAATATATTAAATATTATTAAAATAAATGCTAAAAATATTTAAAACATCTAAATTTTATATACTATAAATGTTTAATTCAGAATATTTATAGTATGTTTATTATTTAATAAACACTGTTATTTATATTTAAATAAAAGTTGTGTGTAGTAAAAATGAGTATTTCGGTAAATGGTTAAAGGATATTTACTATTTCCTTATTTTTATCGATAATTATATAATATTTAGAAAAAAAATAAATAATATTTATTAAAATATATTTAATACATACCCACTTGTAATTAATAAAGTATTTTGGCGATCGAAATTTAAATATTTTGTATACGAGTTCGTATGAATATGAATGTATTTTTTACGATGAGGATTTAATTATTTGTTTAAAATATTACATACATAACTTTTTTTATTGTCTTACAAGGTTGCCTGTTGCTAGATTTGTCATTTTTCTCATTCTTCTTTATGGTATATTTTTTTTTATACCTATTAAAAAAATAAATAATAAATTATTCAATTAATTTAAAAAAATGATTAAAAATAATTTTTTTATAATGACTTAATAACGATAAAACTATTACATACTATAAAAATGACATAAAATTAGTATTTTACATTTTATTTTAATGCTTATTTGATATAATATAGAAATTACAAAATAATATAAAATTATAATTGAATTATTTTTAGAATATTTTGAAAAAAAGTGTGAAAATGAATATCATATTATTATGATATTATTATATATTATTGTAATATATATAATTATGAATAATTAAACAGTAATATTACATATAAGACTCTTTATTATGTTATCTGCAAGCCACTAAATAATTCAAGAAATCTTATGCATAATGTTGTACTATTTTTATACGTAATTCATTCAATTGTTATGAAAACAGATTCGCAGATATCGCGATAGCAACTGGAGAAATAAAGTAAGAATTTTCAAATGATGAACTACCATAATTTATTCAACCTAAACATCGCGGAGCAGGAAATTTCAGGTGTGCCCGGGATGGCTAGTGCAGGTCTAAGGATGTTCCTAGAGTGATTTCAGGCTTCACCTCATTGTGTCTCGAGCGCTCGCTCATCGCGGAGGCTCGTGCTCCCAAGTTCCGAAAATGCATTTCGGCATCTGGGAATGCAGACATCCGGTCCGTTGGTCCAGCGGTCGACAGCCGGATGCCGCGTTATCGCAGACACACTCGGATTACACGCAGATCACATTAACTCATAAAAATAATTTTTAATATCATATTAATATTTATGTACAACTTAATTCAAATTGTTAAAATTACGAGTATCTATTTCTTTGTAGATAAATATATAGTAATTATAGAGCTGATGAGTTTTAGTATGGATATTTTTAAAGGAAAGACTGAGTAAGACAGGGAGTGAAAGAAGTAAGAGAGTGAAGACAATTGAAAACAAATGATAATTAAACGGTCAATAAATAAAAATGAAAAGAAATTTGACTTTTCATTTTTTATGTCACAGATATACATTGTTACATAAATTTTGACTGACCAGTAATAATAAAAATGATAAATTTTATGCTTTACGATTTTATAAATATTTTGTGTTTAATTTAAACTATATTGAAAAAGGGATGTGTTTTATGATGTATTGAAATAAATTTTAATATATCAATAAAATATATAATAATAATATAATAAATTATCTTTAATTTGAGGAAAATAAAAAATGTATTTTTTATAAATTATATAAATATTATAAATAACAATATAAAAATAATATTAAAAATAATTTATTATTACCTGCGTCGATAAAATTTTTAAAACTAATATTATAAATCAAATTAATAATATTTTTTATAAAACTAATTATAAATATATGTAAACAGTAATTATTAATATGTTTTTATATATTTATGTTACAAGTTTAGAGGTTTATAACCAAATGAACTGATGTTTTTTTGTTGTTGACTATACATTTAACAGTTCTTTCATATTTTATACACATTCAGCTCATTTATGATTATTTTAATAAAAAATGTATTTACCTTACGTGATTTTAATGATAATTAACATTTATTCTCTGTGAGTGTATATATGCGCGATTATCTATATGTATTAATAAATTATTCAATGATTTATTTAATTTTTATATAATATTTTTCTATAAATATTCATTACAATTAGATTAAATATTTTTTTTATCACTAAATATCTTATTAAATTTTATTTACTATATAATTTTTAATTGTATATTTTTAATATTTTTAGAAATTCATGAACAGTATAAATTATGTACATTAATATATCATACAATTTTTATCATTCAAATCATTAATGTATAAAATCTTTTTTATTTTAAATTAGTACATGGATTTTATTATTTCAAAATTTTATTTGTGTAAACTTATTAATAGAGATTCAAAATGTGTTTCATTTTATTTTAGTTAATTATTATATACCATAAAAAGAAATAAGGCTTGTGTATGTGTGTGTGTGTGTGTGCGCGCGCGTGTGTGCGTGAGTGTGTGTAATAACTAGTTACTAATAAAAAATTTAATCAGCATATAAAAAATAAAAACAAAATTATTTGTGACTTGTATTTGAATATTATTTATGTCCAATAATTTGTTTGTAGCAAGAATATTTTAGGCGATTATAAACATTGAAGACAATCAAGCGCAGCATCAGTATTCAATACTGTAATTTTATATTGTAAAATATTTTTAATTTAAATAAGGATGATGTTTTAAATATACATGAAAATAAGTAGATTATTTTATAAGTAAATTTAATAATAATATATATAAAGGAATAATGTGAATACAAGAGTTAGGACTATCAGGATTTTACTTTACGCAAGAATAATGTAAGTAAAAATTAAATGATTAAAACTTTCTTCTATTTTAAAAAGACGAGAATGTGAAATAGTAGTTACAATATTTAGACTCTTTCTACTTATTCAAGGAATGCACTTGCCGGGTGTATTCTTTAAAAATATTTTTTGCTCGAGATTTAATAGACCTTTTGATAGTGGCTGTTGCTTTAAAGATAGGAGCATAAAAATATTTTTCATTCAAATATTCCATTTTACCTTAGGCTTAAAATTTTTAAATTCAAAATAAAATAAAATACTTGGGAGGAGTTAAAAATCAAAAGGTTAAAAATTCACTCGCGAAGAATAGGCAGGCGGTGGGTCTGGCCGCAACGTCCTTATTCCACTCCACTCGAGGACAGCAACAAGCCCTTCGAGACTTTGGACGAGACGAGTTGCATTACTCGGAGAAACACCGGGTAGAAAAGCCACATCGCGGCAAAAGCGAGCGACCAGGCAAGGCGAAACGTGCAAAAAAAAGAAAAAAGAGCGTTAAACGACGTACGACCTTGACCGGCGTCTGCGTCTGGCGGCAGGTATAACCTCTCTCACTCCTCCTCGCCTCACTCTTCATCTCCCACTCACTCACTCGCTCACTCGCTCGCTCTCTTTCTTCGTATGGGTTAAACAAGTTTTGCTGTAGTATGTTACTCTTCGTGCACTATAGTTTAATACGATCATGCACAATGCATTTCTTGATATATACTTCCTTCTCTCTTTCAGTCCTTCCTCCTTCTCTCCTGCCCTCTCGTTCTTTGCTTTGTTTTATTTTTGACTTTTTTACCTGTGTTTAACCATATACACGTTCCTTTTCGCAGCGATAGCTCTTTCAAAATGCATTCTTACGCGTATGGGATGCGGAGAATCGTTCATTGCAAAAATCTATGCCTTTATGAAATTTGAATATGCTTACGCTTACTAGAAATTGCACGAGTTTATTTAATAACATTTATATTATTACCCTCTTTCTGAATTATCAATTCTGAATTGTCATTATAAATATTTTCTTTTACATTTAATTTATTCGACAAATCATTTTTATTTGATAATCAAATTTTTTGGTTTGGTAATTTTTTTTTTTTAATAATTTTAGTTATTTACAATAGAAATAATTGTTTCAAAGTTTTTCATTAATACTATTGTACGCTTTGGTCAATTATTTTTCACTTTGACACAAAAAACTATTCTTTTTCTCTATCTAGAAAATCGGTTTAACTTTAATTTTTTACTTATTTCTTTTTTTTTATAATTTGTTTATAATACATTTAGACAAATTAAGTCTTTAAAATAACATTCAACTGAATTTCTCACATATTTAGAAAAAATATAATTTGAATTAAACAAATAAAACATTAGAAATGTATTATTTATGAGGATATTCGAAAGCAATATTGTTAAACGAGTTATTTGTCATTGAAGTAAAATTTGATTTATTTTTCCTTATTTCTTATAAACGATTATTATAATTTAATTTAAAAAAAAAAAACCTCTATTATTAATAAATTTAATACTCTTTTTTGCATGAAATTTTTTTTAATCTTTTTAAAATTATTTTAAAATGAATGTAACTATAAAATTAAAATAAGATATTATTTGAATTTAATTTAAATTATCACGAGAAAAGATAATATTCTTATTTAAAATACTAAAGTTAATTTATTTTAAAACTAAAAATTTTTATATTTCTAATTCGCTTGAACAAGTACATAAACAAATAATAATTATGTTAAAGTTTACAATACAGAATATACAACGTTTCAACTAAAGCTGAGTTAAGAATATTAAAAAAATTTTACTGTTGTGTTTACTAAAAGTATTTCTTATATGAAAACAAATTTATTTACTTAAAATGTAATTTTTCTTTTTGGGAAAAATTAAAAAAAATACGATATTCATCATAAAAATTTATAAAATATTTGTAATAATTCTTATTAGTATATTATTTATAATTAAAGTAGTACGGTAAGTAGTAGTATTAAAATTTCAGAATAAATTAAAGATACAATTAAATAAATGATAATCATTACAGAAATATAAAATATGTAATATTTTTATTTTTAATTTATAATATTATACTACCATTTTCTAATGTTTTTAAGTTCATATATCAATATTATCAAATATAACAACATCCACAATATAAATAAAAACAAAAATGATAATCAAATAACTATAAAATGGAATGTTAGAATCTTGTCATAGATCTAAAAAATACTAATTATTAAATTTTCTTTAGCATTTGAGTATCCTTAATGCATATTTAATAAAAAATTACATATTCAAATAAGATCAATCAATTTTTTAACATAAAACCTTAAAATAATAAGTTGTTTATATTCGTAATTTAAAATTATTACGTTAGTATACTACATTATATTATAGAACATAATATTATTATTATATTATAATATTAATTTTTTAAGCACTATGTACATTTACATTGATTAAATATTACTTTACGTAACAAATGTTGAAATAATTTGTTTTAATTTTTACAAAAATATTATATAGTATTATATTACACTTGTTCTTACGATTCTTTTAAATATTTTAATTTTTGATAGTACAATAATATTTATTTTCATGTATTTTTTTTGCCCAATGGATAGATATATGTATGTATATATAAATAAGCGTACACGAGTGTGTGGTTGTGTGTGTGTGTGTGTGTGTTTGTGTATACTCACTGAAAAATGTATAAAATTTTATAATATATTAATTTTTCATTAAAATTTTAAAACAAAATGATTTCAATAGATTTTAAATTTGTATTCTTTAAAAAATAAAAATTTTATTAAAAGATAATATTACTTCAAACATTTAAAAAATGTATATTTAACATATATTACATTAATAATAATTTAATAATATATAAAATAATTTTTTAATAACAGAATATAATACTTTATTAGTTAAGAACAAAAAAGAAAGAAGCAAGTTGTAAAAATAGAACATGATGAACAAATTTTATTTTTGGTTTTTTGTATAAAATTTTTTATTTGCAATATTTCATACTACAGCATGCGTTTTAAAAACATACAGTACAATAATACGAGTAATTAGATGCTAAAATATTAATTATTAGGATATAATGATAAATTTAATATTTAAATAATTTAAAAGATTATTTGCGTTGGTTATAATTACTTTGATACGAAATGAACTATAATGAAATTTCTTGATTTATGATAAATTTAAAGAAAGGCCAATATTAGGAAATATATTGAGTTTTTACCTATAGATACGTTTTTAAGACAACTATGAAAACTAGATTAAGTATTTACTTTATATTAAAATAAATAAATTTTTGTTTTTATTGGATATTTGAAGAATATATTACTTAATAAAGTAAATGTTTCGAATTTAATAGATAAAATATTTTGTAGTATAAAATTAATGGTGTACGTACTTAAAAATCATAAATTTGTTCAAATATACAAGAAAATATATATTGAACAGATAGTAAAAATTTTAAGCGTTGCAAAATTACTTCTCAAAATTTACATAAAGAAAATGTTAATCGAACGAATTAATAAATAAAATGTATAGTTAAATAAAAATTGAATAAGATTTATGTAAAATAAAATACATTTATGTGCAATAAAATAAAACTGAACTTACCAAATAATAAAGAATTACACTAGATTTTTGTAAGCCAATCTTCTATGAAAAAACTACCCTTTGATAAAATCAAAAAGGAACCATTCACGCGTATTTCTCTCACAATCAAGGTTACACTGTATTTTTTAAAGAAAATAAAAATAAAATACGTGATAAACTAATGATAAACTTGGTAACAATAAAAATAAGGAAATTACAAGCGAATAGATACTCTAGTAAGGAGTCGATAGGCGTTGAAAAAATAGAAAATTGGCGCGGGAAAATTGAGATTGCAGTGGTGAAAGAGGGAAATCCGTCGGGCAAATGCAGAAGAGGAGCGTGTCGTTGAAGACGGGAGAGGAAATAACGCCGACGCCGAGCCTGTCGATGCCTGCTGCTCAGCTCTGCGAAAATGAGAGTGAGAGAGAGTGAGAGAGAGAGAGAGAGAAAGACAGAGAGAGAGAGAGAGACAGAGAGAGAGAGAGAGAGAGAGACAGAGAGACAGAGAGAGAGAGAGACGCGTTAAGGTTAAGGCAAAGGAGAGAAAGAAGTGGCTCTTGGTCGGGACGGCAAAAGTGGAAGAGGGAAGGACAACCGAGCCGCAACGCGTCGTGAGCTTCTCGCCAAGTGAGCGGGGCCTCATCGTGGCCGAGAAGAAAGAGAGACGAAGGAGAGAAAACGAATAAAGAGACAAACTGATTGGTAACTTTCTTTCTCTTTCCTACTCTTTACCCCCTTGAGCCTTCCTCTCTCTCTCTCTCATTCACTATATCTTTTAAAGCCTCTTACTATATTTCCCCTCTCTATCCCTTTTATTTGACTTTTTCTTTACTCTCTTTCTATTTCGTCATTCTCTCTCTCTCTCTCTCTCTCTCTCTCTCTCAATCTGCCTCATTTCTTCTTGGTCAATATATTGAATATCAGCAAAAGTATCGAAAATCTGTTTTATATAAAATTAAATTTTTACATTCCAATAATTAATATATCAAATTATTTACCACGTAGTTTTATTAAGCACCAATGACTTTTAATAATGAAAACGTAAAATACAGTAACTATTAAACGCTATAATTAATAATTTGATCATTTTTTTTATTTATTTTATAAGCGTTACTATTACCTTTTCTAATGCGTTGGGGTATAAATAATTATGTATTAATTACTCATAAATATAATAAAACATTAACAAAATTTTTAAGGCACTTTATTGAAAAATAATAAAAAATATTTATATATAATTTTATCCTTTTTCTTGAAAAAATTTTAATTCATTTTCTATCATTGCAAGTACTTAAAAATATATTCAAAGACATATAAGTTGGAAAATATTGAAAGATCGGAAGGCTTTTCTTACACTTATAATCAGAGTATTATACAGCTCATTTATTAAAAATAAAAATATATTGCATCAATTATTAAACTTTATGACACATGGAAATAAAATTGTACTGTGCAATGACATTAAAACGAAAAGTAATAATATATTAATTACATCGTAAAAATCTTACTAATAATACTAATTTTAATGTTTATTAGATAAACTATAAAACTATTATACTAACCAAAGTAAAACCAGAGTATAATCAAGTAAAAAAGAAATGCTTATCAATATAAATATATACAAGTATATATATACATATGGGTGTGTGTATGCATGTACATGTATTTGTATATTTAAAATAATTTTTCGAAGGGTATATAACGTTTCGTATATAATTTCAGCAGTTTAATATTTATAAATAAATGCTACCACTATTTCAATATTTTAAAATTCTATTATATGGAATACTCACAATCAATCTCATTAAAATAAGATAATTATTAATATTATGGGTAAAAAAATTAATTTAATTTATGTAGCAACCAAGTCTTACCAAGTGGATATTACAATAAATTATAATTAACACGAATTAAATCAAATTATTAAAATTCAAAATAAAATACATAAAATATTTTCGAAAAATTATAAATATTGTTTACTATAAAATATTTCTTATTTATTTTATTTTATTACAAATTGTAGATTCAATTAAGAATAGTTATTCCTTGCGATCTTTATCCTCATCATTGAAGAATATAAATTTAACTAGTATTTTTAATTTGTTTTTTATACGGGCATGAATTCATTGTTTTTACTAACAAATAAGTGCCATAGCATTATCAATCGGAAAACATAAAAAGTAAAGTTACAGGCAGTGCAGATGCATATAAAGAAAATTAAGAAAATGGTAAAAATATAAATATTAGATGACAAAGTATACTAGAAAATCTACATTATCAAGTTCTTGTTCTGTGTAGGGCTTAAGGCAGCAAAGCATAACGCGTAAACCATATGTGTGATCACGTGATTTATACTCGTTTGTGTGCAAAAGCATGGATATGCATAAAAGAAAATATACATTCACACGTACACGAGTTTATATACGCTTGTGTACGTAAAATACCTACACAGCTAGGAGTATATATGTGTATTCGCCTAAGTTTTTTCGACTAAGCAAATGCTGTCGAATTCTCAAAGCATTTACTGTCTAGCCATTTTTTCTCTCCTTTGCTCCTTTGTTTTCCTTTTCACAGTATACTTATCTTACTTCTTTTTATAAATCCCTTACTCAACACAAATTTACATGTGATCTATCTCGTATTTTTTTTTTACAATTTAAAACGATAATAGCTGTATGAATATCTAATGCAAATTCCAATTAGGATTCTCCAGATAATCTAAAAAACTAACGACCACCACGAAATTCTTCTAATAAAGTTTTTTCGTTGAAGATTTAAAGTTATCGACGATTTTATATTTTTTTTATATTCTTGTAAATACATTTTTATGCACAAAAATGCTTATTATAATGTAATTGTATTAACGAAAATATATTAATTTTTATGAAAATAATAAAACTTTAGAATCTAATATAATCATGATTTACTCTAAGTAGTATGCATATATATTCAATTAAAACATTTATCAAATATTATAATTTATTGTAATTTTAATATTATTTTTTATTAAAAATTCTAGAATATACCAATTTTTTTTTTTTTTTTAATCTATACGATTATATATTCATATTTATTCCAAATTTGGTATATCATATTTGAGTCCTTATATGATTAGATAATGGTGTTAAATCAATAGATTATAATTAATAAATAAATATAACTTATTGAAAAATATATTTACTTATGCATTTATTAATGATGTAATTAATGATTTACCCAAACATATGATCCATAGTTCTAAAAATATATTTTTCCTTATCATAGTGAATAATGAAAATGTCTAATCGTAAATTAAATTAATTTTTATTCATATTATGAAAAATAAATTACTTATCTAAACTTAAGTAATTTTAGTAAGTATAGAATCATAAATAACCATTAATATGAATATTATGTACATATAATGTATAATAAATGAAATTCAATATTAAAAACAAATTAATTATATTAAATTTATAAAATTTAGTTTTTTTATTGTTAAAATGTATATTTTAAGATTGTATTATTAAAAATAAATAAATTAATTCATTCATTTTTTTTTTAAACATATAAAGTTGATCAGAATGATCAACGAATGTTGAATAAACATCCAAATATTCAAATAAAAATGTTTGTATATAAAATAAATATAATATATTGATGATCGTTTATATGTGTATATATCATAAGAAAGTTAGAATAAACTTCACATATAAAATAAAGTTGGTATCAATGCAGTTTATTTGTTAATTTCTAACATATTTTAGGAACATTAGAATAAACTAACGTATCAATATAGTCAATATTTTGTAGTCGATTTTATTTCATTTTTACACTGTTCAAAAATATAGCAATAACAATTACAATTTACAATTTAATTTAATTTTTTAACCGATTTAAGGACAATAAAAGTAATATTGAAATTAACAAGCAAACAAAAAATAACGAAAAGGTTATTACTTTGAAAATAAATTCATAAGAATAATTTCAAGTTTAAACTTTCAAAAGTAAAATTGAGTAAATGATTATTAATATAATCGATAAAAGGTGTAAATTAATAAGACTTTTTTTGTTGAATATCAATTAGATTTTACTATAAAAATAATAGAACAAACAATGATAACAGTTGATCTATAAAATACGTATTTAGATTAAAAAATTAATATTGCAATTTAATTCGACGGTATTGATAAGGATGATAAGGGCCATTTTTACGATGATTTGTGGGTTTGCACACTCGAGTCCACTCTTTCTTTCTTTCTAGTGTGCTTCGCGCGACTGACTTTGGCCTTGTCGTAATTTTCTCTCTTGGCTGCATCCTCAATAAAATAAGACTCACGAGTGTACCCACCGAGCCAACAATGATACGCGGGAATTATTGTATAAAAAAAAAAAAACAAAAAAAAACAAAAAAAAACAAAACAACTAAAAAATCGCCCGAATGCGGGGTGCGCGCGAATTTATCTGAATTTCTGCATCGAGGGTCATTGCTGGTGCATTCACCTACTCGGGGACATATCTCGTAATATATTTAAATCTTTTAATGTCTATCAATGGAACGTAAGATCATTTTACTTTCTGAATCATAAAATTTTTATTATTATTCGTTGCCGCATTAAATGAATAAGTAATTTGGTTCGATACGCGTACGCAAATTCTTTATCGAGAATAATATTATTTATCCAGGGATTAAAAAATTGTATTTACAAATAAATATTAATTTAAGCGCTTCATCTGTATTTGACGAGTAATTGGAAATATTTTTTAAAGCGGTGATAAATATTACTTTTCACGGGGTAAAATTAATTTCGTTGTTTGTTAACTTCGAGAAACATTGTTTAAGAGACATCTGTAAATATTATTCGACAATAGTGCTGCTTCCAAGCACCAATGTCAGAATATAAATTTAAATAGCTGTGTGTTTGGGAAAAAAACAAAAAAATTGCGGCATGTATTGTAAAATAAATAATGGCTTGAACGAAGTAGAAAAAAAATAAGCAGAAAGTTAAAGAAAATAAGCTTTGAAAGTAAGACCTACCCAGTAGCCTGAGTGCGAAAAACTATCCCTTGCTGGTTTCGCGAGTGGAAAATAAAGGACATTATAATAGATATATCACACTTAAAATCGTGCGAAAATCCAGAGAGGAAGTCCGTCTCACGACGGGACGACAACAGGTAAGAGACTGGGCTGCCGTCGACTCGGCCCAGGTTGGCGTTGCCCATCGCGCTCGCAAACTCAGGAGCAAACTCGAGCCCTCCTCGGCTGCAGGGGGAACGTCCTCGATAAATTACCCGTACACCTGTCCGTGTGCCCGTACGTGTGACGGTGAGCCGTATGGGCCCGAGCCACAGGAGCGACAAGAAAAAACGGTCCTTGTCCCCGGTGGTGGAAACGTCAGTGGAAGGAAAAGAGAAACCCGCTCCCCGGCACTCGGCCTATAGCTTCGCCAGGGTTTCAGGACAGAGGGTCTCGGTACCAACAACACTTCCTTTCTGAACCATATCTCTATGCACATGGGGAATGCGTGCGGGGATTTTACATTTTTACATTCTAGCACGAGCTTACGCTAACTGTAACTCAAAATGTATACTCGCATTTTAAATTACTGTGTCTGCATTTATGAATAATTTCACGCGGGTAAATTTTTTTTTTTTTCTTTCTTTTTCTTTTCCTATTTTCAACCAACACTCGGGTGTTAACGTGGACTCATCAACGTCAAAATTGGTATATTTGCGTATTATTTGCTACAAGACGAACACCAGCTTATTTCCATTGATAATTTATTTATTAATTTATAATTTATGCCCACGTGTGCGTGTGCACTAGTGCACTTATGTGTTGTAAATATATAAGAAAATATTCCTTTTTATATATAAAAGTAAAAGTGAGCATATACCCTCTTACTAGTGTCTGCGTGTGGCATGAAAAACACAAGTCCTCGTGTGTACGTACTACTAGTCATAAACGCACACACGCTCACCTGCGTGTAATTCTACGAGCGCAGGGTGAACTCAAGTTCTTCAAGTTAAGAACAAGGGAATCCAGTCCTTCCAGTCTTTACAGCCAGCAATGGAAATGCTGGATAATTAGCGATAAAAAACTTGAAGAAATAAAGGGTTATTTTGTTCGATAGTCTGGTGCACATTGTAAATATTTATAATCGCTTATAATCAATAACTTCATCTAATTCTTCCTTTAATTATAATTATTAATTATTAATACTCGTTTTATTATTGGATAAATATACGTTAAAATTGTTATATAAAATTAAGATATGATCCAAATAAATTTTTAATCGTAGAATGTAGTTTTTTTCATCTTTACTCCTTTGTTTAAAAAAGAAGTAGCAAGGTTGTAGCAAGCAAAAAAGTTATTTAATAATAACCGTAGTATATTTTTCAACGAGCAGGTACTACAAATATTATTTCAAATATACTAAAATGTTTTGCTATATTGACAGATTTAACGTACATCGAATTTTCGTCTCATGTCAACGCTCATACTACATTGGTTCACTGGTTCTCGTCTGATCACCAAAGTTAAGCAATATTAGGCGCGGTTAGTACTTGGATGGGTGACCGCTTGGGAACCCCGCGTAGCGTTGATTTTTTTTATTATTCTTACTAGCTCAGTCGGTAAAATAAAGACCACCCAAACTTGCGGTCACTGGTTTGATTCCACTTATTATATTCCTTCTCTTTTGGTGGGGGATAGTTTAATCGGTAAAAACTGACACTACTTGTAATTACAGACATTTTATTTTATAAAATTCTCTCCATTCCACTGTTTTGTTTGACAAAATAAAATTTTTTTTATAAAAAAAAGCTTCAAATACTTAGAGGTTTAATAGAGTAATAACTATCCACCATTGAAACTGCTCTCAGAAGCAAATATAGATATTAATAATATAGAGAAAGACAACACGGATAAGTTTTTGATAACAAATACAACAGAAAAATTAAATATATTCAGATCATTTTTTTCAGAAATGCACAATGAAAACAATAATCTAGGTAAACCAGAACTAAACAGAATAATCACAGAAGAAACCAACAAATTAAAAAATGAAATGAAAACAGATTTGGAAAAAAGTACAACAATAACGAACCTCTCACCATCTAATAGAGCAGAAAATCCGAAGCAAACGAATAGTCTATGTAATTATTTCACAAACAAAATTATAGTCCAAAAAATATTCTCCACATTAAATAATAAAAAATCAAAGAGTTTCGATAACATCCCAAACATAATATTGAAACACTTATCTGGAAGAATAATATGGTATTTAACAATATTATTCAATAATCTATTAAATAACACACATTATCCAAAAAAATGGAATAAAGCCAAACTAATAGAATTAAAAAAAATAAAGACGGATCTATACCAATTAATTTAAGACCAATTAGTCTGCTTCCTACTGTAGGTAAAGTTTTCGAAATGATAATAAATAATCCTTTAAACGAATTTTGCAAAAATAACAATATAATCCCGGATAATCAATTCGGCTTCAGATAAAAACACTCTACAATACATGCAATAAATAAACTAACATCAGACATTATATAGGCTTTTAATGCAAAACAAAATGTAGCGGCGTGTCTCATAGATACAGAAAAGGTTTTTGATACAGTTTGGATCCAAGTTCTAATATACAAACTACTCAATAAAAATTCCCTATATTCCTCTTAAAAATGGTTTGGAATATGATAATAAATAGATCATTCATAGTGACATATGGCACATCAATTTCTACAAAAAAATATAAATTAAAAAACGGACTACAACAAGGGACAGTTAATTCACCACTATTATTTAATATATTTGCCAGCGACATACACAAACTATTCAACTTTTCAACAAAAAATTCAACAAAAAATAAATACTCAATAGCCTTTGCAGACGATTTAATTATTTACATCAAAGGAACATATATTATGAAAATACAAGAAGATTTACAAGATACATTCGAAAAAATTCAAAATTACTTTCACACATGGAAATTAAAAATAAACCTAAATAAATGTGAAACAATACTCTTTCAACTTAACAATTCAAACCAAATCAGCCCACCACAGAGAAAAAACACAAAAAATTTTCAAATAAAAGAAAACAGCAACAGTGACAAAATAATAAAACACAAAACAACAGTTACATATTTTAGAGTACTTTTAGACAATACATTAATATATAAAAAACACATAGAAACACAAATAAAAAAGCATTTTGGGTATTAAAAAGACTATTTTATTTGAAGCAACTAGATACAAGAATCAAAATAATATGCTATTAATCATTAACTAGATCTCTATTAACGTATGCCTGCCTAATTTGCCCAAACAACATTTTAACACATCTGCTGGAAAAAATAAGAATTTTCGAACGAAAATATCTCAGAGCATGTATAAATACTTACAAAACTAAAGCATCAAACTATAAATATACAATCAGTAATATAAAATTATACATACAGTTAATATAAATAGAATAGACTGACACATAATTAAATTTATAAGAAATCATTCTGAAAATTACCCAAAAATAAATAAAAAGAGTTTGATTCGCAGTGCGCTGTACCCGAATCCAGAATTTTATAAAAAATCTCTAACATCAGGTTATATCCCCCCTGAGGCATTTATATTCCTCTAAAAAAACAAATTCATATAAGATAACAAAAATATATCGATTATATATCATTATAATCGAAGAACATCTAAAAAAACAATTTTATTCGATCTAATATCGAAAAATAATAATATTAACACAGAATAGAGATACAGCACAGAAATTCCATATAAAGACAAAATAGACAACCACAGAAATAATACAAAAAAATATTGGTGATTAATTGACAACTAAAGAAAAATTTACCAGATAATTATCCATCAACAAAGAGCAGGACATTATTAACACAATAAGCAAACTCCTACAGAATGAATGAAATTAATGAATTGGTAAAATGTACATATAGGGAATAAATTATTGTTGCATGATTAAATATGCTTATAAATGTAAATCTCAAATACAAAAAATATTCTATATATTTAATATATTGTATATATATTGTATATAAATTACCTATTAAAAAAAAAATAAAATAAAAAAAAAACACTGTAAATATAATATAGTTTATAAGTTACTAATAAGTTATTACTATTAAGTTAAAATAGTTTTTCCATTAGTTTTTTACTGACCATTTTCTAGAGAGGAAAAAATAAATAATTATAGAAAAGAAATATGTAAAGAAGATCCCAAATAAGGTACGTCTATTCGATTTATAAGAAAATGTTACAATGTAAATATAAAAAAAAAATTAATGTTAATGTAATATAAGCCTATAAAACTATGAAACTTTATAATTATAAATAACTAGTCTAAATAACTATAATATTAAGTGCATTTATCTTTGTTTATTGAGAATATTATATTCATGTATCTAAATGGTATTTATATTTGGCTATTGATTAATAAACGATTTAAAAAACAAAAAAAAAAATTGGTTCACTGATTCTCGTCTGATCACCAAAGTTAAGCAGTATTAGGCGCGGTTAGTACTCACAATAAAAAATAGTCACTTTTATTATTTTAATACTTTTCGCTTAAATTAATTCATTGTTTGGGTGAAGGTGTGTATGTGTGTGTATGGAAGGGTGTGTGTGTATATGTATATGGATATATATATTGGATAGGAATTGGGTGGATCAAGGTTCAGATTATTAAGAAAGTACACACACTGTCTGAGCCCGCGCTTGATTGATGAGTGACAGCAACAAAAATAAATATACAAATGAGAATAAATTTATGAGGAATAAAATGAACGAATTGATTTCTATTGTTACTATTTGACATTCATAGCACAAGATTATATATACATAAGAAAGAAAACTATCGTAAGGATTATAATGTAAGGATAAAAAAATGTATAAGAATGAGGACGAAATTAAAAATTTGAACGAATGGAAAATACTTTGATTTAGAAAGCTTTACAATAAATTAAAAGTTAGTAAACTATGTGATAAATTTAAAATACTTTTAATAAAAATCAATATAAAGAGTAACTGAAGGAATAATAGATTGTGAAATTTTTTATACATTTTATTTTGGTTTTTATATGAGTTAATATTTTAGCAAGAGCATCATGTAGATAAATTTATCCACGATATATAAAGTATTAATGTTTTTTTATAGATTTATTAAGATGGATAATATGAAAGTATCGTTCAGAAAAAGCCTTAAATCATCGACTCGTGAAACATGTTTGTATATATTTCTGAAAGTATTACCTTTATTATTAATGAAAATGATTACTTTGTACACAAACAATAGTATAAATTTAATTAAATATAAGATATTCAATGTTTATGAAGAATTTATTTTCATTCGATATTATAGAAGATTTCGTTAATATTCAGGAGAACTATTATTACATTACATTTATGTTTTAAAATTCTACTAGTATACTTTAAAACATTAATGGTTTTTTACCTATAGATTAATCTTTACCTACTTCTTATTCAGTGAATCAGTAGAAAATTGTTTTTTTTCACTTAATATTGTATTATATTTTTTTAAATAATTGCAAAAAAAATTGCAGCTATATATTGATAAGTACATGTATCTTAAAATTGTATCCTACCTTGTAATCATATGTATTTTATAGATATGATGCATAATTTGTATCATATCTATAAAATATATACACGATTGTCATCAGCCATTTCAAAAATCTATCCATAGCTTCTACGTCAATTAGACTTTTATATTATGATAAATCAATGATGCCATTTTCCGGAGTTTATTTACATTTCTTGCAAGGAGTGGCAGATTTAATTTCAAGTATGTGAATGCTTTTAAGGAATTCCTTTTCTACGCTATTACATATTCAATTTAGTCTTGATTTACACCACGAAAATATTATTTGTCTAGAGTAATAATTCTTCCGACTTTTAACGATCTTCTGTCGATTTATTGTGAGCAATTTTAGACCACAATTTTAAGAATGATTTAAATTATTCCACGTATATTCTGTCTCAATTCTGAATTTAATTATTTGTTCAAATATTTAATAAAAATTTCTCTTTTTACTTCTAAATAACTTTCTTCAAATGCCATTTATATTTTATTCAATTAAATTTGAATTATGTTATCATCACTTTCTAATTCAAGAAGAAACTATCTTGGAAAAGTTTCTTGTATATATCTAGATTCTACAAATATGTTTAAATTAATTTATTTATAGAAAAGGGTATTAATTAAGTATATGTTACGTTTTTATAAAGATTAACTATTCTGTAATTGTCTTAAATGTCTTGCATCTTTATATTCTAAAAGAAAGATTTCCGCCTTACATTATTATATATCTTTTCTGTTTATAAATAAAGCCATGTTTAGATTCTAAAATAAATTCAATGTACTATATATTATGAGTAATTTATTATTTTTTAGCAAGTTTTTATTTTCTTTATTATGTACATTTATCGTTGAAAAGAATTAATATAACACAGTATTATATTACACATACTAACTTTAATAGAATACATTTGAGTGACTATTCTGATACCTTTTTTTTGGAAATCTTATATAATTACGCTATTTTTATTTTTATTCATATTTATAACTTTATTTAAAAAAAAAGAAATTATTCTCTTATTTTATCCAGTAGTTGTTCAACTGTGATTTTTACAGGAAAACTGCATAGTACAGAATAGAGCTAATTATAAATTTTTATGAATCTGATGATTGCCATTCATACATTTACTTATTGTTCGAATCGTAATTGAACAATTAGAAGCAATTTCAAAGAATAGGGATAGTTTATAAGAATCGATGATTGGTTTATATATGGTTATTTGTGGAAAAATTGAAACTAAATGTTTTCAAAATTATACAGTATGAGAAATAAATTTTATAACATTTTTAACCAATCGATTTAATCAAGTAATTTGCTGATAATGAGGGATAAGTTAATAAATATAAATAAAACTGATTCAAACTCTGTATTAAAGAATTAAATAATATTAAATATAATTAAATATAACTTATACTTTTTACAGATATTGATGTCTTTATCAATCTTAATATTATATAGTAATAAGAAATTACAGTTTCAAATTTTTTTTTTTATATTTTTAAATATAAGATTTAAATACAAATATATCCTTGAACAATTTTTACGTCTTATGCAAGTGTCAGTATTGAGTTATAGTATCAAATATTTTTAAATATTAAAAGAATTCTTAATATTAATATTTTTAAATTAAATACATGGTAATAAGTTTTATTTAGGTACTTATTCTTCTTATGATTGTAAAAAAAGCCTGGCCAAGGACTAATAAATAAAGACTACCTAATCTGAGTGACAATTTAAAATATTCGTATGCGAATAAATAACAGATTGTACAGCGCAAGTTTGCAAAGAATATTGAATCATACAATTTGAATAAATAATATTTGACTTTAAAAAAAAGTTTGTTTATTAGATCAATTCATAATATCTGATAACCACAAATTATAATATTCATTTATTTATTATAAACCTAGCAATTTTTTTATTAAAATATTATTTTGTAATTTTTATTAATTAATTAAAGAATATGCAGATCAAATTTTTGTGGAGAATCTTTTTGTCATTACCTCTAATGGTGCTTAGAAATGTAATTATTTAATATTCAAATTAATATAATTTCTATAGATGAAATTAAATATATTATTTTTCAAATGAGCAGATAAAATTACAGCATATAATATACAATACATTAATAATTTAAAAAGTATTACATGGACAATTTAAATAGATGAAAATTGTCAATTTTTTAAATAAATCTTAATTAAAATTTGGAATACAATGTTAACAATTAAAATATTGGTGATATATATTAAATTTTTATTTGTAAGAGTATTATCGGTAAAAATTTTACACTTCCAAAAGAACCAATATATTGTTACAGCTCATTCATCTAATTATACGTGTACCTAAGAATACTTTAAGGAAACATTTTAATCCCCATAAAATTTTATAATATAGTAGATTTTAACGAGAGACAACTTTTTTCACCTGTTATTTTGTTATTTTTTGTGTGTGTTTTAAGTCTTGAGAGTAGGTGAGATATTGTAAAAAGCACAAAATTATTAAAAATCTCCATTACATTTGAATAAAGAAAAAAGCAGCTCTGGAGGGATACGATAATGTAGTTTATCTTGATTTCGGATGCCTTCGTGAAGTCTCGATCTTTTTTCTTCGGCGTCGCAGACCATCATCATCCGCAGTATAGAGCTTTAATTGTCATCGATCGTGTACGCACAGATATCGATCTGCCATCGATCTCACCCATGCGCAACCAGCACCCATCCACACTCAAATCTATATATAGTCAGTATTTTCAGTCTGCGAAGAATTCAGTCTGTTCACAGATACGCACTTGCCTCCCCGGGCAAACACACATGCACGGCTGTGTGCATATAGGAGAGTTGGAGTCGCTAGGCGAGTTGGCTGTCTCTGCCGTTCCTGTCAGGGAAAAACGCGAGGGCGCTCTGGGGAAGAAAACCGGTTTCATGGCCGTCTCCTTTTCTTCTTCGTCGCTTATGCTGGTGAGCGAAATGATCCGTCTGTATATCCGTAACTTACGAAGATCCAGTAGGTACAGGTAGCTTGCGAACAAGGGAACTTGTAAATGAAAGAGAAAGGATCAACTGAGCGAAGCGGAGCTAATGCAAAATGGTAGGGATTACAGTAATTCTTGTGAAAAATCAAGCTTTAATTAATTATTTGTGTAAAAAAAATTATGACACTTGATCAGCAGTCATCGGCTACGTTCTAATATTACGTTCTATGGTATATATTTAATTGAATCCTTATTTTCCAATGATCGAAAATATAGCACGGATACTACGAATGCGATTTTATAAACAACACCGAGTCTTCATTCATTATTACTATTCAAAAATAAAATTTATATTTAAAATAATATGACATTGTCTATTTCACCTATTGTGTTTAATCATGATGAGTAATTTGCCTCTTAGGATCTATTCAGAGAAAAGTATTCTGGTATTAATTGCAAATTGTAACGTTATAAGGATATTATTTTAAAATATTTCTCATAAAAGTATATTTATATTATTTTTATTTAATTGAACTATAAATAACGAAGAAAAAAAACATTTATATATATATATTATATATATATTATGCATTACAGTTTACAAAAACAAATTAATATTTTTTCTATGAATTCAACTTCAAGTTTATTAACCAGTCTCCTATTATTAATGATTAAAAATAAATGAAACTTTTTCTCTATAATTCTACATCACATATATCTTTGTTTTTATATAAAATTGTTTTTATATAAAATCGCAAGAACAACACTTTTTAATTCTATCTTACTTATTTGTTTGGTCTTATATAAAATTTAATGTCAAGAAGTTTAAAATAATAAAAATTAAAATATGATTTAAAAGGATAAATACATAGTTATATAAAAGACAAAAATAATACAGAAATTTGATATAAATGTTACGTTTAAAAAATTTAATTTTTAATAAAACTATTTTGTGACGTTACATAATCAGTATATAATTCAATGTATAATAAATGTCCGTATTCACACACTAAGCTACAAAGTCTTACGAGAAGATGTTAAGCAAGAATTTGACGAAACAATTTTATATCGCAAAAATAAGAAGACCGTTTCAAAAAATGTGTAAAATTTAAAATCTAATCTTCAAAACTAAACTATTGATAAAATTTGAAATTAAAATTAAATTTGATTAAATAATTTAATCAGTGGATTATAATAAATTGAATAATTACAATTAAAAACACATTATATAGCACTGTGCACATTTAACAGTATGCATACACATTAGTCACTGTATGCTATGGTTCTTAGCTTAGACAATTTAATCCCATATCCTTTATACATCGAAAACATCAAAGTAACTCTCATTGCACTCGATAGAGTGCGCACAGCACTCTAAATTTAAAAAAGTCGGTATGGTTATATATGAAGTAAGCTTGAGAGGTTTGAGCGCCCACTTCAATTATTGTCAATAGTCATGTAATTCATTCTGATCAATACAAGGTAAAGGAATTTGCAGCAAACGTTAGTAAACAATGCCTCGCCTCTCTCTTGTCAACCTTTTAACTCCACCTTTCACAATACGGTGTCCTCCGTCATAAAACTGTTCAGTCCTCTCTCAAAATAACCCAGACCAACACCTCCTCTTATACACTTCAAATTCATTATTAGCGTTTTTCCAAATATAAAAGCTCCCGAAAATGATAAGACGCAAAATAGTATTCTAAAAATTCTTCCCATTAAATCATTTATAATTTTTTCAATCATATCAATGCTGTCGTGCATATTTATTATTTCCTTGCTTTCAGAAAAAGAAACTGCCAGATGTGAATAAACATCTTTCTCTTCCTTCAAGCTGTAAGTCGATTAATATGTGAATTTCAAAACAATTTATAATATTCAATTTTTGATCCTTTTCAAAAGGACTTTCAAAAGCAACATAAACTAATATACCAAATTCTCTACTATTTAATATTAAAATTATCATCGTCATTTCCTAAATTAATCACCGAGGTACTTGATTTCAAAAACACAGCCATCTACATGATACTTTTATCGAATATTTAAAAAGTATTGGATTGAATTTAAAAGTTTAAATGTATAAATAGATAAGTTATAATTTTCCTTATATTAATTTATTTGCACTATTCGATTATTTTTTTACAATCGTTCTTTTATTACAAAAATCGGAAATAAAACCCGTTATTTTGTAAATAATTAATATTATAGATGTTCCACAAGACTTAAACTGTTATTTGATTTTTTCAATATGCATACCAGTAATATTTTTACTGACAATATCATTTTTGTAGTCTAATATGATGATAATCAATACTTAACATGCTATTAATTTTGGTTTTTCACTTACAAATAAATTCCTCATATTCTCGCATACTTAATTAATCAAATGTGGCTTTGGTATTAATGAAGATGGATGCACAATCAATTATTAATGTCTTTCTTCTTCAGTTGTCATAGATTTACATAATGTGATTTCCACATAAATAGTTACATATTTCGGTGTATCTTTGAATTTTTATCTACGATAAAAGTATTACGGATATGTAATAACTGAGATATGTAACAATCTTCACATTGCAAGCCATAATTTTTTGTTGGCTCACAAAGAAAATTTATCTTAATATCAAACTTTGAGCCTTCAAAATTATACAAAATATTATAAACTATTCTTTTTCTTTAACCCTTTATCTCGGTCTCGGACTGTACATGTAAAAACTCATTTTAATATCATTTTTATATGAAAATATAATTTAAACGAGTTTTTTAAGTTTAAAAATATACATTTTTAGATGACTGACTATACTCTTTTAAATATTAAGATAAATTTCACACACATTACTCATTTTATATTTAATATTACAGATTATACAATCAATTCATTATCAAATAATATTCAAAACAAATATTTTGAATGTCATAATAATTTTTATTCAATTTTTGTTTGTTTCAATTACATATAAATTTAAAATAAAAATAAAATAAAATTATAAAAAATTATGTGAATTATTAATCAATTATTAATTAAATTAATATAATATGTAAAATAAAAACTCTTATCTTGAATCATTTTTTTACCTAATTTTTTAATTCATTTGTTTAATGTTAATCATGTATTGAAATGGTTTTTAATATTATAATTATTTTTTAATTTATCATTAAACTGTAAATGAAAAATTAATATTTAACCATTTTTTTATATAAAATAATACATGGTATATCGGGAAATAGAAGCCTTCATTCTTTAAAGAGGCATTAGAATACAAAAAAAATTTTAATTCACTATAATATATTGGATAGACACATTATTAAAAATGTTATGATAAAAAAATGAACAGTTAAATAAATCATTGAAATAAAAATTTTTTAGCATAGAATCCCGAAAATGTTAGTGCAACGTGACACAAGCGACCCCCTGTGGCGTATTCAACAAGCTTCTTAATTATGATCGGTTGAGTGCTCTGGCGGTGAAATTTAACTGGTTCGTTGACAATCACGATATACTTTGTCTCATCTTTTCCCAGACTGCGAAACCATACTTTCAATAAAATATCACAATTTTTTTGAAAGAAATTTAAATTTATATGTAGAATCATTATGAATTATTTATATTTAATATTGAATATTATTATAAATCAAATTTTGTATCAAATAAATAAAATATATATTTGAAATAATGAATTTTAAACAAAGTGGCAGTCAATAGGTTTTTTTTTTTTATAATAAAGTTAATAATAACTTCATCTTAAATTAAAATTTTGTAATTATGTAAGTTATTTTATTATTTATTTTCTGAATAATATATTTTAACTGTATCTACATATGTTAGATGACATTTATAAAAGTTTTTATTATGAATATAAGTATAAGTAACAAAATTAAGGAATGAGTGAGTTTCATAAATTAATTTGTATCGTATTCATTTTTTCCTTATAAAAACTAAAAGTTATATCATTAAGTCACACTAAAAAATATATATATATTTATTAAAAATTTTATATTTAATCTTCAGTATAATTTTTAGTAAAATTGACTATTTTAAAACTAAATTTTATCCAAATAAATTTTTAAGTTTTCTATTAATTACTTGCAAATAATAATTTTTCATAATTTTTTTCTTTACAAATCTTCCAGTATTACATTAAAAAGTTAAGAAAATGAATCTTTATAGTTCGAATGATATTTTAAATTAAATTATAAATAAAGTTTTAAGTGAACAGTCATTTAAATTTTGAAAATTTAAATTTCTCCTCAAATTTAGATTTGCTTTGCATAAAATTAAAAATAATTTATCGCAATAAAAAGCATTTATTGTAAAATCAGATTTTAAGTTATATTTAAATTATCAAAGTTTCTCATTTAATCTAGTAGTTTTAAATGATTTCGAAATAAATATTCTCGGTGTAATATATTGTTGTAAATATTATTCCAACCACACCCGAGGAAGAAATAAAATCTCGTCTATCAAAACGCCAACGTATTAATAAAAAGTTTATTGTTGCTATTTTCTTATAATTTTGACATTATAGACACATTTGCAACGATCTAGCGAATACGAAAAATAATTTCTAAAATTTTCTTAAATTATAAATACGCATGTATCACACGATTCCAACATTAAATCTCTTCTCATCACGAGAACTGCAACTAAAATATGCAGACTATTAAAAACATTCCACGGTTCAGTCTTTCTTATTCATTTCATAAATGTATGTGAAATAAAAAATACATATCTATGTATATTGTACATGTAAATGTAAATATATCATGCAATTCTCCAATGAATTATACATATATTAATTACACACTCTGAGGAAAGTATACTGTTCAATAATAATTGCCTTGAATTCATCAAACAAATTAAAAAATGATTATATTTATAATAAATTTTATTTAGATTTTACAATTCAAAAGATTGAAAAATATTTTTATTAAAACACAAATGAAATACAAAAAATAAATATAAAATACTGTGATTGTTACTTTTTATTAAGCATTTACCAAAATCTTAACTAGATCGATTAAAAGTTACTTAAATATATTCTGCATTAATCAACATTATGTCAGAAATTATTTGATATGAATAATAACCAATTCTGTTCTAACAATAAAATATTAAAAAAAAAATTATATTTTTCCGGAGTAATTTATATTTAACAAGATTTTAATATTATTGAAAATTTATCTAATTTAAATTTTTTTTCAGTATATCAATATGGTTTAGTAAGCTTTTGTATAAGAATTTTATTACATAATATAAAATTAAACTGTATATCAAAATGAAATACGTTAAATGCGTGAAAAATATTATAAACACATATTAAATGTATAATTAAGATTGTAATAAATATGTAAATAATGCAACTGCGAAATAATCAATATATTTTTATAATATCAAATTTAATAATAAAATAATACTGATACAATTGATATAGAATCATTAAACAAATTTGAATTTTAATGATATTTTTAATATGCAAGGTCTGTCTTAATTTACAGTATCGTACATTTCATTAAATATTAATAACGTTTGTTCAAAGTCCATCGAAGAATAGTGTAGTCTATTCTTAAACATTAGTGTTGTTAAATATAAAAATTTTATTTAATTCATAATTGCAATTTCATTTTCTGATTAACTAAAAGTATATTTGATAATTTTATACACAAAAGCAAAAATTAATTTACACTTTCATGAATTTATACTTAACACAAACATTTTACATCCAAAACTCAAAGTTTTATAATATATATATATATATATATATAGTAACAATCAAAATTAAAATATATTTATTTAATTTTTCTATAAAAACGATAACATTATAATCAAGAAATGAGTTATGAATGGCAATAATTAAGTATTTGAATTATAGATATTAAGGTTCGATTTTCTACATCAATTTTAGTATATAGTAAAATTAAGTTCATAAAAAAATATTGCAACATCCCGGTATTTAAAATAACACTTCCTCATCTAATTTTAATTGCCTTGCAAAATAAAAATTTTAAAAGCTCATGAGCGCGAATTATAAACGGAAATTAAGTAAATAAAGATGAAACACACTATTTCATCACGATATAAGACGGACGACTGCAAGAATGTTCGATTGGAAATATCACAACATTAATAAATTATTGGCGGAAACTGACAAAATAAGATGCGTAATTTGAACAGAAAATATTATCAAGAAACTATCATTAAATTATTCAAGGTAGCATAAAGAAAATAGGGAAATAGAATAAGGAAGAAGCTCGCAAATGAGTCGGTCGGCTAAGGGTTTTGCACCTATGAACTAGTATTAATAATAATAAGGTAATACAGAGGGGATGAAATTTGGAGAAGATATAAAAAGTAAAGTAAAATACAAAAAGACGTTTTTTAGTTTTGAACTTTATGTATTTTAAAATTTAAGTCATTATCAAGTGTTCAGGATCTTGGAAGCCGAGAAGAAATCTGGAGTGATGACAGTCTGGTGCCGATACAAAATTTGGCCACATCGTCTTTTTTGAGAATGAGCTCACTAATGAACAGTCGTTCTGAAACTTATAACGCAAGTAATATAAAGTATATTTATCGACAACCGATTGTAAAGCATTTTGCAATCATTATATTTTATATATTTGTTCTTATTGATTTTCATTAAATTAATCGGCTAAATTGTGACTTCATAAATGCACGATTTTTGCTGAATGAATAAATAAATGATAATTTTTGTATAGAAAATTTACTAAGTATTCATTTATCTGCCTATGCCTACATTTTGAGAGTTGACGTTAATATAAACATTATTAACGTGTCATTCTTATAATTTTATTATATAAATATAAATTAAACTACAGAATTTGTATGAAGTATTTGATGTAATATAAAAGATATAGTATTTAATGTTTGATTTATAAATTTTAAATTATACTTGATGATGTCTAGTAAGAGATTAAAATTTAATTTTTGAAAAATAAAATAATATTTTCCGGAAGATTTATTAAAAATTAGATTTATATTAAAAATTATTTGTCAAATGCAAAAATTGTTTTTAAATATTTTTTAGATTCATCCAGTTCCAGTATCAAATGACGCAATGTAATCCAAAAAGTGCTTTGGGCAATAACGCGGTGAGCGATTAATTGTTGTTGTCTTTTTTTTTTCTTCATAAATTTAAATACCACTGAACAGCAGGAGATAATAATGCCAAACCACACTTGTCACACTTTGGCTGCATTGAAAATTATTCGAGGTAAACTATGGGAAGAAAGGGTTAAATTATAAATATCAAAATATTAATTTGCTGTAAAAATTCATTTGGCGGAGGTTAATTTGCCTCTGATGCAGACTGTCAAGTTAATACAACCATAAAGGAAAGTCGAGCGGCTATCTCGACAAGGCTCGCAGAGCTGGCGAGCACATTCTGGAGGAAAAGAAAGAAGGAGCAAGAGGGTGAGACATAGCGGTGCAGAGCGGAAGAGAGAAAGCGACAGCGGCGGCGGCGGCGGATCGAGAGAGCAAGACGAAGAGGTAAACTCCGGGAGGAGAGGGCCGGACAATATCGCAGCGGGGATATAAGTATAAGAGCTCAGGACGGCGGTTCGGCCCGAGCTAGTGAGGGAATACCGTATACACAAACGACGCACCACGCCCAGGTGGTTACATTGCGAAAAGGAAAACATGGCCTTACGCATTGCGACGATCGTAAGTACAGACCGACACAGTGCTTTGTGGTGAATTCGAGAATTGTGCAATCCCCGGCGGGGCCTTTTGGGGCCCTTCGCGGCCCTTCGCGGCCCTTGGGCTCGGGGACGGTGGCTTTTTGAATTTCGCGGGGATCTCGGGTGACCCGCGCCCACCCCGGGCCCCGGCCGAGTGACTTTAGCTGTGAACCCTCGACGTCCCCGAGCAAATAGAGCCCGGCCTCAATCGCTATTATCCTTAGGAATGCATTTTTAAAGTACAATTTAAATCGCCGCCTTAAGAAGAACGCTTAACACCGAAATTACACAAGTGATAATTATAAATTTTGCTCCTTTGCAAAAACGAAACTTTTTAAAATTTAAATTCTTTTGTTGCTCCTTAAAGAGTTGCTGCGAGAATAATGATTATTTCGAGTTATCGGTAACGCTCCCTGTGCTTTCATCATTTATTTTATTTTATTTCACTCTCTCTCTCTCTCTCTCATTTTTTATACACGTAAAAAAATTGGTCTTTTTAAGAAAATATATGTCTACAATAATGATTATAATAATAGCCAATACATTCCTTTAGTAACTATTATAATTATTTTGTTCGTTAAATTTTAATAATAATTTGGCCTTTTGCCTTTTCATACATTCGAAACATTTAACATTTCGTTTAAATTTCAGTTATTATTTTATTTTAATTATCTATGCTTATTTTAATATAAACGCTAAAAATTAAAACAATAAGAAACACAAGTATTTATATACGGGTGTACGGGTATTTGTAAACATTATTCAAAGAATATTTACCACTTAAAAATAAAGAAGTTGGAATTTATCAAAAGAAATACATATATAGTAAATTTAAAGTTATATAAAATTTATAAATTATTTTATTTAACGTGCTGATTAAACGAGTATCGATACATATGATTAGAAACAATAGTTCAAACTATAAAGTCATATTAAAAATTGAAATTGATTGGATAATAATGGCTTAAAATTTCATATTATTTTGTTTGTTTTTTTTTTTTTATACAATGTGTAAAAAATTAGAGATAAAACTGTATATTACATTTAAGAAAAATTTGTTCTATTATTTCAAAAAATGAAATTGCATATTGTGATTTATTTATAATTTATGATATATTTGATTATTCAGTTAATATAATAATTATACAAATTTATAAGTGTAATATCAGTTTTTATGTAAGATATATTTCTCGCTGTATTAAAAAATGTATTCAATACATGACTTTTATTTGAGGTATTAATTTTAATTAATTAAACTTGGATATTTCTGAACACCTGATGTATTTTTGTAGATTATATTAATTAATACTTATAATCACATTTAATATTCTATAAATTGATAGATAAATGTAAAATTATAAGAATATTGAATGATATCATGAAAAAAAACGTTATATATTTGTTTATTTTGTTTTATTATTATTTTTTAACTACATGTGGTTTATCGAAGGTCTATTGATAGTTTATTTGAATATTTTTTACCTAAATTAATAATTTTTTAATCATATTTTTTATGGTTTTTAATTTGATTTATAATTGTATAAAATATAATATATATTTTATATATTATATTTTGTATTAAATATTTACTTACTGTCAATGTACTCGAATAAATCCAAAATATTTCAATAATTACCGTATCGATATCATTATTATTATAATGTACATAAATACTTGTAATAAAATATGATTTTTCTATTGTATATTAAAATAATGAGGGGATCAAATTTATGACAATCAGCGTTGTTATTATAATGAGTTTATAATAGTTTTTTATTTGAATGAATAAATAAAACGAATATATAAGGTTTTAATAAATATAAGGAATAAATAATTACTACCGTAAATATAAATTTATATTATAATATAAATTATATTACTTTGGATAGTATATTAAACACATAATGCTTGGTCATAACTTGTTGATAATTTAATAATTTTTATTGTATTTAGATTCTTATGAAATATGAAATATTACTAGATATACATAATATTTAAACATAAATTTTATAAATACTTATAATCTTATAAAGTGATATATTATATGTTATCATTATTTATTTATATTTACTTCAAAGGTATTATATTTTTATGATATTTATTATTTTACATATTAAATATATTTATTGATTATTTATGTTTTTATTATAATAACGTAATATATTCTAATATTAGATTTTAATATTTTGATACTTTATAATAAATTATTAAAAAATGTAATGATTTAATTAATTTTAATCGCATATAAATAAACGCTTGTAAAAAAAATATTTTATCTAATTTTCAATATTTTATATCTTATTTTCAATTTATTATTTAAATTTATTATTATTTAAATTCCGAAGATTAATTTTATAAAAAATTTTATTTACAACATTTCAGTCGTTTTCTAAATAAATTGCTTTCATGTTATATGAATAGAATTTTATTTACAAACATATAAATACTGTATATTAATGAATATAATATATTTTGATATTTTAGAATTCTATATTTTATCATTCTATACTACTTCCATATTTTAGATTTCATCTTATTTTTAAAGTTTATAAAATTACGTTTAATATTTATATATCAATATTATTGTTGTGTTTATTCAATTATTACAAATTCGAAAACCTTTGATTTTCTTCAAACCAAATTATAATCATTTTCTGCCCATATTTTTAACGCATTCACTGAATTATTTAATTTTTTAATAAAGAAAAAATAAAAATACCATAATAAACACAGAAAAACTATTAAATTTTTATTGAAAACGATTGATCCATTTAAAAATTATACAGAGCTTAATAATAACGTACATGATTAATATTATCATGTATTTATATAATATTTATCATAAAAACTTGTAATAAAAGTTTCGAAATATTTTCATTACAAATAATAATAAAATGGTCAATATTTAAATATTCATAGAGTAAAAAAACTTTTATAAGTTTCTTTATTCCCACAATAATTTTGAATAAATATTTTATAAGTTTCTCATTATTGTGAATTAAAGTTTTTTAAAAACTATAAATCTTTTTATAAATTGGTTTTTTAATTTTCTGAGCTCATCAATTTCATCTCAATTAATATAATTAACTAAAGTACAACTCTCAAACGTAACTCTCTTTTTCTTTGTGGGCAATATTGTATGGAATATGAAATTCAGATCACCAATACATACATAGTATTTTACAGAATCATACCTCATTTAAGACGGTGAATTGCACAACTATGTTGTCAAGTAACTTTAAATATGTATTACATAAACAACATAAATTATGTTTTTCATACGAAAAATCGAATAGTAACGTAAGCAGAGTATAGGAAAATGGAACTATTAAAAAAAAGGGCTATGGACAGGCATTAATTGAAATTTTTTAATTATGAGAATCATCTAACCACAACAAAATACATATTAATTATTAAATAAATATCATAAAAAAAGAAACATTTTAACAAATATAATTATTAAAGTTTTTTTAATTATTAAAATATTTGTACTTTTTCTGAAATATATTAATACTAAAACAATCATTATTAAAAATTCAAAAAAAAACATTTTTTGTAGCCAGAATAAATTGCAAAATAATCTCTTTTGCATATAAAATATTTATAAATTATATTTTTATTACTGAAGTTATTTAAAAATTTAAGATATATAAAATATAACATATCTATGATGTTAAAATATCCTTTTTTGAATTTATGTACTTATTTTTTATATTAAATGAAATTATTCCAAATTTTTTTTTAATTTTTTCTTAAATTTATATATATTTAATAATATTATATGTAAGATACTCACAATAATGTTCATGTTATTCTTACATTCATTCATAATATTTTAATTAAAATTGATAAATATAATTCTCTTATAATATCGATGAGAGTTTAATAAGAAAAAACTAAAAACAAAGATTTTAGAATTTAATGTTAACAACTATTAAATAGGACTAACTACTTCAGATTTTAGAATAAAAATAATTTCAAATAAATATAACCAATTATAACACTTAGATCAATCCATGTTTAATTAATCTATTTTTTTATATCTTTAAAGTAAAAATCTATGAATGATGGAAACTATTTCGATTCTCAATAATAGATATTTTTAATTTTCTTTATAAAATGATTATCAATATTCTCTAGAACTCATAAGTATGATTTTTTTAAAAACTGTGTAGTATAAATTATTGCTTATACATATTAATAAATAGATATAAGTACTTAGGTTTTTTTCTCAATTAAACTAAATTATTTTTTAATTTTATTGTTCTACATGAAATTATTTTATAAATATTATCATCTACTATAAATGAATAGTAAAATAAAAAATTTAACCTTCCATAGTATGATTTATTATTTTTAAGTAAGTAATGATAATTGTACTCTATGGTTTATTAATAAAATGTAATCCATAAATGATCTAGAAGTAAGAATAATATTTTTTGAAATTTTAAATAATAATTTTTAACACAATTGTTTTATATTTTAAACAATTCTCAGTGCAATTAAAGAAATTTGATAGAAATTTATTTAATTATTGTAAAAATTATATTATTTACTTTTAATCATAGAGTCTCTGTATTAGTACTCAGGATTTTAGTAATAAATATATATAAATTGTAAGCTAATATTTCATGTATATTAATAATAAAATAAAAAAATTAGGGTAAGAATATATATTTAAACATTAATTTCTGTGTATTATCAATATTTCATTTAAAAAAAAATATAAAGTTTTATATATAAAGATGCGCTATTGATTTTTTTAGACCGTATTCGTATTTGATCTTTAACAAATGTGTAATAGTTATTATTAAGTAATTATAGTCAATTAAATCTATAATATTATAACATTTTTAATTCCATCATCAATATAAATTAAACCTAATGTACGTTATATGTAATATGGTTTTTATGCACATTTTATAAATTTTATTGCAATTTTATCGTTCCTTTATATGAAATAATAATTTTTTAATTTGTATACATATGTTTATGAGTATGGGCCTAAGTGAATATATTATTAATATTTTATATACGCATTTACGAATGTGTCATAAATAATGAAATGCCAATTGATAAATAATATAAACAAACTTTTTTAAACTTGTATTTATTTTTAAAATGTTAATTTCTTACAAATTTAATTAAATATTTAAATTTTACTAAATGAAAATAACGAAGATTCATGAAAATATAAATTTATAAATAGAATAAAATAATAAACATTAACATATTAAGATCCATAATTCTAATTATATATTCTCCCTTAATGATTGTTCATTCAAATTTTAATCATAAATTAAAAATAATTTTATCAGATTATAAATTCATAAAAACATAATTTATCACTGCTATTGACTTATACAAAGCATATTATCTAATTTGAGTATGTCACGTTTCAATGTATCTTTTGCATTAAGTAAGTGCATGACTCACATGTTCAAATCTCCTTCGCAAATTATACTTCTTATCAATCAACAGTGTTAACAGAGAAGTTTAACGCAGTTTGTTCGTGATATCCAACCCTCCACTTGTGAGTTAAGGAATCCTTAACCTTCTAACTCTTTAACTCTATCAAATCGTGATAATGTAATACGAGCATTCCATCATTATCATTATTGTACGTAACGATATGTACACTGTGAACATTTTTAAAATACAAAGTAAATTATTTTCTGAAAAATGAGTTGTATTCTTGTTGCAATTAAGAAAATTTCCTTCATTAACACAATTTATTTTTTTATGAAACTTTGAAGAAACTTTCATAAAACATTACGAATTTACGTAAGTCTCTTAAAATTTATCTAAAAAATTGCAAATCAATAAGGAAGCACGGTTTTGAAAAATAAAGATACACTTTAGTTAATCTGTAGGTCTTAAAAATTTCTGTATTACAATAAAATTTTTAAATATTTTTGTAATTTTAAAAAATTTTTTTAAATTTTATGTTTATTATTAAAAGAAAAATTTTCGTCGTCTTGTCATATTTTTCTTTATATACAATAGAGCAATAAATAATTGGAAAGAATAATTAAGGAATTCAAATTGTTTAGCGATAGTTTGCGCGTTTCTTGAATCGACAATCTCTATCAATGCATTAAATTAATTTACAAATACTCAGAAAGAAATGTCTAAAGATGTATTATTAAAAAAAAAAAAAAAAAAAAAACAACTAAAAGCGTGTTTAAAAAAATTAAAAACAGAAGCTAAGACACAGCTAAGTGATAGGGAGAGAGGGGGGGGAGAGAGCGAGAGAACGGAAAAAGGCGTCTGATCAAGCGACTATATACATCGATACGGAAACGAAATTCTTCGAGATGTCGAGCACTTTCACCTTCTGTTCAGTAAACACATGAGCATACGATTTTCTTAGGCTCCGAACAAATACATGTTTAGAAGTGGAAAAGAGACCTTACCAAATGTATATCTAAGTCCACTTGGTTCCACATACCTTCAAAAAAAAAGGTGTATTCCGAATACATAACATAAAGTAATGCAGGTAAAATAATTAGGTACACACACACGCGCGCGCTCGCGCGAAAAGATATAGAGAGGAAGAGATGCAATGCTATTAAAATTAATCCTTATCCCTAGCTTGAAAATAATTACAGCAATGTATTGCACAAAAATCTAAGTTTCTTTTTTCTTTAAAAAATGTTAATGGTTTAATATTAGCGGTAATTCATTAACATTTTTATTCGAATATATTGTTTAAAAAAAAAAATTTCCAATTTCATTCTGAATAGGAGATTTCAATTTCTGAAGTTCAATAATGAACAAGCATTAGCTATTACAGTATATCTGATTCTGTAATACTTCTGTATTAAAACCTATTCAATTAAATAAGTTATTGAATAAAGGATAAAAATTTAAGTTAACATTATATTTTTTTAAAACTATCGTATTATTCAATGCCATAAGTACTGATTTTTCTAAAGCATACATTCGTGTAATGAATTGTGCTCCTTTTCTAATTTGAATGTCTAATTATTTTTTATTATTCATTGCCATCTCTCGATGTACTCAATCCCTTAAAAAAATTTTATTCGAAATACTCTTTTATTTAATCTGAAATAAATTTAAAAGATAAAAGCCATTGTTAAAAAAAAAAAAAAAAAAAAAAATAGCGAAGTTACAATTGAGGTTGATTTAAAAATTTCTCTACGCATACCGTACACGCGATCAATTACCCACGGTTAATGAAACATTTCAAGTACACGGTTTACCGATGCAATTACTAATATAACAATTGCGACTGAAACCTGGAAACGTAGAGAATGGAATTGATGCTTTATTTAACGAGGTATCGCAATGCTCCGACATTGTCACCAATGCGATCAACTTCCAAATGTAAACTTTTTACAGAACACTTAATGTTTCAAAACACATTCCAAAATTAAATTCAAACTTTCTAACTAGAGTAGAGTAGATACCACCTTCGGGCTATTTTCCCTCATGTAACAACTACGCATTAGTCGGTTGTGCGGAAAAGGCTGTGTACATTCGCGCATTCTCAAATACACCGTTTACGTCACACAACCCAACAATGAATTATTTGAATTATACGGGGTGTGTCGCTTTCAGTGGTCGGAGCCTTGATACACATTTTCCCGTGGTTAAAACTTTGGCTTTAATTATCCTAGGCGTCGTTGCGGCCAAATCTCAAATCTAAAATTGAGGATTTATGATAAATCCATGGGTCTATGTGGAAATGACGGAAATCCTTCTCGATATTATCATATTATGATCGGATATAATCCCCTTGCATTAAAACATTATACAATGTAATTTGCCGTCGTTAAACAAGAAATTTACTTTATTAATCTAATATGCCAAATTGGCTTTCAAGAGTCTCTACACTTGATTATTCATTTCAAGTAATCTTTTTTTTATGCATTACACAAACGAGTATTCTATATTTCAAATGGATTTAAAGATAAAAACAGTCCATTAATACACTTTGTTTTTCATGCAACTTCTTATCTATTTAAGGCATTTCTTTTTTAACTTATTTACATTTAATATAGTACTGTGAACATTTTTTATTTATTCAAATGTACTATATAGTTTATAATTTTGGGCTCGTAAAGTTTTAAATATCATATTAAATATTATATAAGTATTTTACCAAAGCTTCAAGAATATTGCTAACCTTAAAGCAAAATAAACTCTGTGCATTTATAGGGGAAATGTGTACGAATGGACGCTTATCTATTTAAATCTCAGTTTCTAGTAAATTAATTTATATTTTATTATATAGATTTAAATATAAAATATATAATACAATTATATAATCTTTGTACACATGAAAAATTTTATCGCTATTACAATGAATATTATTACCAAATTACTGAGGTTGCTTTTTACAATAAATAACTAATTTATTTTTTTTTTTTATATTTACATTAGATAATTATATCATTCAGTATAGGATATAAAAAACAGAATTTTGTGTGAGAAGTATTATTGGATTTTTAAGAATTGAATAATAGTGTTTTACAATTCTTTATATTTATATATATATATATATAATTAACAAAAATTTAAACAAGGTTTATAAATTGCAAAGAAAAAATTATATTTATATTTTTATCTATCTTTCTAAAATGAGAAAATTGGCTTTCAAAATCCATATATATATATTACGAAACATTATTGTAATGGTCAAGGCGATTTAAATTGAGACTGCAAAAATGAATGAATATTCTATTTAGTATAAATGAAAAAATAAAACAAATTATTATAAAAGTGCTGTAACTATTTTAAACTAGCATCACTTAAATTACTTAAGGTATAGCTAGCAGAATATTACCGACAGTTCCTTATTTGCTGTTATCTATTATTTTGTATAAAGTATACGTAATATTTTGGTATCATTTGTAAAAGTAAAAAATGAATTTTTTAGTTTTAGATAGAAGAGAAATAGGTGCGCTCATAAATATTGCGAATTAAAATTAAATTTAATAATAGAAGTTAATTAATTGAACAATTATTATTATTTATGTATAATAAATTTTAGTTATAACTTTGGTCAATGTCTTCTTTATCAGCCTTATTACTTTATTTAGATTTACAGTCTATTACTTTATGTAAATCAAACCTACAATTATTTAAAATCATATTTACATTTTATTCGTGTAATAATCAATGCAGCTGTCACTTTAAAATTGAAATTACTTAAAAATTATTAATTAATATTTTTATTTAATTCAACCGTAACGCAATAAATTATATGAATGAGCTTGATTATTACGAAAACTTATACATATATTATTTTATAAAATTAAAATTTCTGAAATTTACTATAAAACTTATATGCAAAACTTTTACAAATTTTTACTTAAACGAATAAAGGAAAATGTTCTTTAAAATAGATTTAAAAGAAGTTTTACAAATTATTCACGATATAAATCTCAGTTTACTTTAATTCAGTACACAAAGGATTCTTACGTATAACATATGTATTAAAGTGCCTAATTACGATTAGTGTAAAGATAAATTTGGAAAATGGTAGAACGCATTTATCATTGAGATATGTAATATGATCTTTTTTACATTTATTATTTGGTATGAAGTTTATTAAAATTTGAAAAAATTAACCAATAAAGTTTTGCATTAACTGTTTTATATAAAATAGCTATATCTCAAGTACATAAATTTCACCGAGTATAGACCGGTAAAAGAATTTTAATTGAATAATTTAGAAAATATGATAATAGGCTTATTAAAAAAATATTAAATAAAAATTGAACATGAAAGCTTATATCTTTATATGTTAGCCGGACACAAATCGTAAAAAATTTAAATTCTTAAAACGTCATCACAAGTAAGCAACAATGATAATATTGGGAGAGATTTTGTATTAACATAACTGATGTGTACCGCAAGAAGGTGATAAAATATAAGAAAGGAAAATAAGAATAAGGAATTCTGAGCTAACCGAGCCCATTATGTCATAGTGAGCATGAACGCGCAAGTTTGTAAAAAAAATTTCAACACTAGAGAGCTGGATATTATTGCTGTTGGTCATGTTATACAGCACATAAACAACTTGACTCGATGCGTAAGCAAGTGAGTGCACATGCACCTGTTGCACTAAATTATAGCATCTTAACAAATTACGCTTTTCTGCAACTTTACATCCAATTCATTATTATTCCACGGAAAATCCCTAGTTCTCAAAAGTGCCTACCATTTTATTTCTTACGGAGTCTTACGCACGCTAAAACATTCTTTTATTTCAAATGTTATAGTTTCCTTATTCTGTACTGATTATTGCTTTAATATGAGAATCTATAATTTGTCGAAACTTCAAAAGCACGATTTATGATTCTTCATTGAAAAATGGTCAAATCATTGAATGTATATCCTTTTTCTAGTTTTTTTCTTTTTTTTCTTTTTTTTCTTTTTTATTTCTTCTAAATAAAGTAGAGTACTGTCGAATTTGTATTTATATAATGTAAAAGCAATCAAAGAAGTTGGTCGATATTAGTTAAAGAATAATATGAAATGATATATTTATTACGCGACGAATAATGTTTTTGTTGGGAATTATGTATAATATTTTATATTAATATAATTATTATCGTTTACCTTAAAAATCTTATCGAAATGCATATAAAAAACAGAGAGATCAAAATTTTCAATAATGCCTTAGACAAAATGTTCCAATTATTCTTTTAATAATTAAAAAAGAAGTTTAAACCAAATTTCTGTCGACCTACATATTGTTTTATATACATTTTATAAAAAAAATAATCAATTAATATTTCAATTACCAAAAGATTCTTAATGATTTATTTGCAGATTTGTAGGTTTAACATTCATTCGGATTTTTATATATAAAAGTTTTAATTTTATATTCTATAATTATAAATAAATTTATTTAACAATCAATTAAATCTGTCAAATATGTAACACTAATCATAGTCTTAAATTTCTTTTTCAAAAAAGAAATAGTGAATTATATCTAATAAAAATCTTACTAAATCTTAATTTAGTGTTGTTGGTTGAATAACCATAATTTGTATACTATATAATAATATAGTATGTTAAATATAACATTAGTAAAGCATTTTCATATATATATTCCTTTAAAATATTTATTTAAATTTATTAATCTTACATGCACCTTAAAATAACATAAAATTATTTACGTTATCAATTTAACTTTAGCAAAAAAGAAACTTATAGTATATCAATATATAAGTATGCAAATACTTTTCAAAGATAATTATGAAAAGAAAGTGAAACAACTAATAATTTATACGTAATAGTCAATACGTTTTTCGAAATACTTAGATATTAACTTTACATGAAACCTAATATTAACAGAGGGTGCGTATTATAGATGAAGTAGACCTTGAACTTTTGCAATTTAATTATAGTAAAAAAATATCACACGAAAGATAAAAATGATATCAGGCCTATTTGAGATACAGAAAATCGTTTAATTTATTAAGAATATTGCTCCTTTAAATATTAAAATGAAATAAAACTTTTTAACAGTATTAATATTTTGATGATAAATAAAATAAGATAAAATTTAAAAATTATTACTTTTGAAATTTTTAAAATATTTAATATTGAAATATGCTTTAATATAGAATATAAAAATATGCATTAACAATTAATAATAAAGTTCGAATACAATTTTATTCAAATCAATATTTATAAAACTTTATATATTAAAAATTGAAAAAATTATTAAAAAATTTATAAAATTGATAGAAATTTATAATAATGAATAATTATCATTTTATAATTCATATACGAAGAAAAATAATATTCATAAATACTGTTAATTAATATAGTACAATGACCGTAAAAAAACTTTATTTAAAAATATTATTATTACATTTGAATCAAGGCCTTCACTTTGTTTTATTGATTAGCTAAATATATATATAGCAGTCGCTATTCTTTCAAGCGACAAATATAAGTACATGAAATGAATGCAATAATAAGAAAAAACCAATTTACAATAATCGCACTCACTTTTACCAAACACTCAATGTTTTCTTTAACCTGCTTTTACGGCTAGAGCCAAGCTTTCTCCCTCTTAGATGTGCAAAGAAAAGAAAAACAACCTATTCTATATATAACATGAAGTAAATCTCAATTTCCATTTATACCACGTAAATCTCACATCTACTCGTTATTACCATGCAGGTAACAAAGTGTTAAAGAATCTATTTAAATTTATAATTAGAGATATTTATTGTTAAATATTATACTTTGTTCGTCTGTTTTTATAATCGTAAGAACGTAATTAAATTATATTAAATAAACAAAGTTAAAATTAATGTAATTATGGGTATGAAATCTAAGCATATTAATAACTTATTAGGTGCAATTCTATATTCTATGAATTTTTTTTAATTAGAAACAAAATTATTTTATTTTTTAATATAATTTCTAATAGCAATTAACATTATAAATATTTAAAAGAACAAAATAATTTTTATTGTTGACTCAAATGAAATAATTAACTAGTCTTATATGATTAAAAAATTTTTAAAAATCTTTTATATAGAATTTATATACGATATTATACAGGCAAGTTTAAAATAATATTATTGAGTTTTTGTTATTTAGTTCAATATATTTATTTCATAAACAATAAAAATTTATACAATATTCCACAATATTATTATTTAAAAATCTATCTTAAACAACAATAAAATTAAGGATAATGTTATGATTAATTATCCCTGACTTATCACGTTAAATGAATTTTTCACGTCAAAGGAATTTATGCGATTGATTTTAAAAATATAACTAATTTTATGATTAATTTAAATATAAATAATAAATAAAAAATTTGTAATAATATATTTAAACACAATATTCTATAAGAAAGTGAAAGAAAGTGCCATTTATTTATGTAATATAAGATGAAAAGAGATTCCTCTTGGGTGTAAAAACACCAATTGGTTATTTTAGTGTCGGCGACGTTTCTGCAAGGTGGTTACTTGCCTTCATCAGGCCTTTATTAAAACATAATAAAATTACATAAATATTTTTAGGTATAATAAAGTTTTTACTCTGTATATTTGTATGATAGTTTTACAATATTATTCAATTCGTTTTTTTAAGATTTTCATAATAGTATTTTACTGTATATAAAAACAACAAATGATCATTTCAACGTGTACGGTATTGATGAATTTTAATTCAAACCAATGTATTATTTTTGAAAATTAATAAATCATAAATTCTCATCAATTAATGCATTAAAGACATCTAAAACTGTATTAAATAATAAAATAATAAATAATATTGTGACTGTTTAATTTTATAATATTTTAGGTTCTTTAACTGTATTTTAAAAGTAATTAATTTGTTGAATTTGGAAAGTTTGTTAAATATTGTTGATTAAAAGCCATTAATGCTATATTATTAAATAATTTTATCATATTAAAATATAAAATACTTACAAAGGAAATAATTTTTGAATAATAATAAATAATTGAAAAAATATCGCTATTGTTCAATAATTGAACATATTAAATTAATTGATATCTGTGGTTGTTCTTGGCATATTAGTTCTAGTACTTTACAAAAATAAAAACATTTAAAATCAGTATAGCTTTTAAATAATTAAATGATTGTTCTTCGATTTACAATTTTATAATTTATTCTAATTGGATAAAAGTTGTTTAGGCTTTAGATTACAAGTTAATTGGGTTAATTAGTTTTACTTAACAAGTACAAGATTTGTAATTAAAAGCGAAACGGGAGGCCGAGATATTATTTTCAATATATTAATATTTAGAACGATCATGCATTGATGAAATGTAGGTGTACAATTTTACAAAATTAAGTGCTCCTTGAAGTAATAATTTTACCTTGTGCGAAATGCAATTTTAGTTATATTTTTTAACTAATCGTATAAAGTACAAGTCTAAGGTTTTGCTTGTAAACTCAATAGTATTTTTTTTATATTTCTTTATACAAAATTAAATTTACAGTATTTTATAAATCTGTTAAATAAATTTTCAATAATTATTTAAATATATAAATTAATAATTCATTTTCCAAAGTTTTTAATTTTAATTAATTTCTAATTATCACACCTATGTACGTTCTTAAATACAGGGAAAAAATAATGATTTGATTTCTTTTCATTAATTTCTTTATATTAACAGTATCAATTGTATTGAATATTAGGTTAAATAAATTATTCAAATTTTCAGTCATAATTATTTACTTATCAAATCTATGATCTTCCTCTTCGTATTAAGATTCATTAGATATTTTTCACTTATTTTAGTTGCTGATTTGCAGTGCTGGATTTGTATTTGCCCAATATGCAGATGAAAGTGGCAATATTGGATCTTCAAAAAAATTGTTAATCTCGGGAGGAAGGCGAATTAAATCTCAAGTTCCCCGCCTTGTTGGTTCAATTCCCCAAACAAATCAGAAATTTCGACGACCCATACAGTAAATAATATCTTTTTATAAAATATAACAATTACATTTTGCATAATGATATTTTACTCCCAATTGATGAGAAACGTTTAAAGATCCATCATTATTTACAATTAATTTTAAAATTAATTACCGTGCAAAAAATTTTAATATTTTTATTAAATAAAAAAAAAAAAAAAAAACAATAATAAATTAATATCTAAATTAATTAATATTATTGGATTTTTTCAATTTTTTCTAAATATATGTTTTTGATAAATATTTTTTGTGAAATATATATTTATGCTTTCAAAACTATAAGTAATTTAATCCTTATATTTGTTTTATAATGCACGTCATTATTTAATATAGAATCAATATGAATTTAATATTAATTAATAAATTTAATTATTATTTGTATTTATACTCTAGATATTATATAATTATTTATATTTATTTACATTTCATTTTGCAAAATTATATGAAAAATTAATAATAATTATACTAAAAAACTCGTAGACATTTAATTAGGTTATAATTATAATTTGTTACTATAAGAATTTGTATGTATAGACCATAAATAATTATTATGTATAGTAAAAAATAATTCAACTCATCGAGGATTACAAAAAAAATTAGGAAGTGTGGTCGCTCGATAATATAAATTATAAAAAAAATCGTAAAATATCATTCTGAGAACACTATATGGTAAAAAAAATTAAAAAATAACATCGAAACAAAAGTAAAATAATATAATAAAATAAGGTAATAATAAAATATTGAACAAAAGATAATAAAAGTCGTAAATTTAATTATTTGAAAAAGCAACTAGTTCGCACGTGAGTTGAAGAACCAGCACTTTTGTTACGCGGGAAACTACTAATTTTTTCCGCAACTTTCTCCTCTTTCAATAAAAATTAACAAAATTCATAATTGATTGCATTAACGTTGTGTGGTGCTTTTATTGATTTATTCCAATCGATTGCCAATATAATTTATATACAAATATATACTCATAATATTAACAACTTTAATGAATAACATATTTCTACTACAGTATATATATATATATGTATATGTATATATACATGTATATATGTTAATTGATGAATAACAATGAAGCAATAAATTTCAACTTTAAGCCTTAAAATTACAAATGTTTTTGTGTTCTTTCATGATTTTTTTCCATATTAAATTGGAAGCTAGCATAAAATGCAATGTTTTACTAAGTTAATTAACATTTCTAAATTAATATAATGATTTTGTAATTTTTAACTTTGTGTAATTTTAATTAATTTTACACGATTAGTAAAAAGAATTTTATTATTTTATTGTATCTTAATTAAATATAAGACATAAATTTATATACCTTGTTTGAGAAGTAGAACATTAGAAATTCGTACTTAATATATACTTTTATTTACTAATATTTTTTATCTGATTTATACACGCAAGTGTGTAAGCAATCTGCTTAAAATTATATTTTTTAATCACTACTATTTAATACTATCAATAATACTTATTAATTCCTAAAATATAATTTATTTTAAACTACTAGTTATAAAAATGTTGATTAGAAAAACAAAAATTTATGATGACAAAATTATTTTTAAATATTCTTTTAATATTAATTATTTTTAAATTTATTCATAAAAAATATCGTTTCATCAAGGCTCCTAGCTCTACGTTTAATTAATTTTACATGTATTTCATTTAATGATGAATTTCATGAATTGCATTGCGAGTCCGGAAAAGAATTTCCCATGATAATTTAATTATTTAAGTTGTTTTTTAAAGTCACGTGCTGATGTGGAAAAAAAAAGTAAAAAACAAAAAATAAAATTATTCGACACTGGTTGACGTTGAATTTATTATATTTCTGATTTCTTTCGGAAAAACAATTTTCAATGCATTGGGAAAACTTGTTTTTTTATAGCAAACCGCGAGTAGTCGATCCAGTGGTGGATCTGCCAATTTTTACATCGGGCATTCGCAGTTCGCGTCCTTCTTCAATTTCATCAACTGCCAGCTTCGAGCAAAATGATGAAGTTTCAGCTCTGCCAATTCAAGCGATCCAACAACCACAGATTCAGCACTCAGAGCATCACGAAGTAAAACCAGTTAATGAAGAACATGAAAAGGATCAAGATATTGTGCAGGTCATTGCCAACCTTGAGACCGTATCCGGAAACTTGATAACTCCTACCGTTCCATCCTCGGTTTCCACGGCTGGAAGCATTTCCTACGTCCATCAACAGCAACAACCCCTCCCAATACAATATAGACCCATTCAACAAGTCTCGAGATCGTCGCTCAACATCGAGCCGGAAACACAAACGGTAAATCTTAATGAGTAAAGAGCAATTTTACACAAAATAATAATGCTTTAACGCAAATCTGCATAAAAAATTAATTTTATTATTCCATATTCTCTCGGAATATTAGCGATACGATAATTAATATAATAATAATTTCAATTTGATATTTATGCAACTATTTATACAATCGGCGAGTTCATTCTTTAGAAGTTCAGGAATTATTATTACATAAGCATCTCGTGTTTGACTCAAAATTAATTATAAAATTATATATGCTTCGATAATAATTAAAATAAAAAAAAATCGAAAAAGTTTTTAAAATAAATTTAGGACATCTTAAATAATAATACATATTCTATTGTTGCTGATGTTAAAGATTAGTACTTGAAAAAGTCGTCCAATTCTTCTTATTCCCAAGCTTATTGCAAATTAAACCATTTTTCATTTATGATATTAATAAAATTATTATTATACTTAAAATATAAATTAAAAAGTAATAGAGTAAAATTCAATTATTTTCTTAATTGTACAATGTATTAATTTAAATCATATAATAATCACTGAAATATAAGCTCGCTATTACGTTACGGCTGTATCACCTAAACAACGTTGTTTTTTATTCTTAAACAGATTCATCAGGTGATTGCGCCAGTACAATACAGACCTCAAAAGCCAATAAAATTGTATAAACATCAACAGCATCCATCAATAGTTGAACGTAATGAATATGATATTAATGAAGCACGTCCAATTAAACAAAGGACTCAAGTGACGCCAAAAAAGACAAAATCTCAAAGTGATTATTACGAGGGAAGAACCAAAAAACCCGTAGCACAGGTAATAATTAAATTAATTTCCCATTTGTTTACTGTAAGCTATTTTTTAATAATTGCTGAAATAAGATGACTAATATTTATATTATTTATTTATATTATATGAATCATTTGTATAAATATATATATATATATATAAATTATTAATATTATGCAATTAATATTTCACAATCATATTATTGTGAAAGTTAAATGTTAAAATAAACTATAAGAAGTTACAGCTCAAATTTTTAAGAAATTAAATCTATTGGTTTAGTAACAATAATGATAAAGTAATATTTTATTATTGTACTATTGAGTCAAAAACTCATTTAATAAAATACATATTTGAATTGAATTTATTGTATGCTTTATAGGTAATAGAATTCTACCAATATTTTCGATTTTATTTATATTTATAAATGAATATAAATAAATTATTAAATTAAATATTTAAATATATGATGTATTTCTATGTATTTCTTTTCTTCAATTTATATATACGTGTAAACATTGTTTAATATATAAAATAAATAACTTTTCTGATAATGAAAAGTTTTTCATTTTCGATTGTATATTAATTATAATTGTATATGATAATTTGCTTAAAAATAATTTTTATAAAATGATATTATTAATTCAAAGAAATTCAATTGAATATAAGTATTTTTTTGCTCCTCAATGATACAGCTCCCAAGAGCTCATCTTTCACAAAATCTTATATAATCATTAGCAGTCTCCTTTTTCAAGCTCCTTTTACAATATATTTTTACAAAAGTAATCCAAAAAATCAATGGCAAAAAAAATGCACTAAGAAAAAGGGTGTATCAGGATTAGCAACACATCCAATGTTTCATTTGTAGTTGAGTTTTCACAGCTCGAGTACCAAGAACAAGCTCGGCTACTATTTATAAAAATAATTAATACTTTTATAATTATTTATGCTTTATGGATAGTTACAAAGGCTAAGGGTTGGGGATTGGGAGTAACTGCGTAATATTTTGTGGGAGAAAAGCAATTGGCAATTGTTGTCAATTGTATTATCATTGTTGTTATTATTGTTATTGGATTTATTGTCATTGTCGTGTGCTAATGATCACTCTTGGACTTGGGTCAAACGAGCAATCGTTCGCAATGATTAAAATTGTAATGATAAAAATTGTGCATTTGTGTTGTTTTTGTGTGCAGGTGATCAGACGTTATCGCGAGGAGACGGCCGATGGTTCGATAATCTGGGGCTTCGAGAACGACGACGGCTCGTTCAAGGAAGAAATAATCGGCATCGATTGCATTACCCGGGGTAAATACGGCTACGTAGATCCGGATGGCGTGCGCCGTGAATATACCTACGAAACAGGTATTAAATGCGACGAGGAGGCCCAGCAACAACAGGATCAAGATATCCTCAATACCTTCGTTGACTACCAAGAGAATAAGCTCGTGTTGCCCAGTGGTAAGACCATCGACCTCAGTAGTATGGGTAAAAAGCAGGCCCGTCGACCGCAGCTCTACAGAAATTAAATGTCCAATGTCAAATGTCATTACACTTGAAGTATTCGCCGGTTAAATATGCATTATTAAATCTACGCATTATTTAAATGATTATAAAACAGGGAAAACGCATTCTCATTCATATTTTTTACACGCGCCTAGCATCTTTGAACGCGCATGCTTCAAAGTTTTGATTTTGGCAATGGGACAGTTTCATTTAAAATAACAACGGAATAATGAAAAGTATTTTCATGGAAATCTTAATATTTATTTATACATTTAGACATGAAAATATACGTGTATTTATTGGGCAGTTTGACTGAGCACGATACCTTTTTTACGCATCCTCACAAATAAAAAATTTGAAGAAGAAGAAGAAGAAGAAAATCATATTATAAAATTGAAAATTAAGTTTACCATATTGGAATTAATAGATAAAAAGGTAAATGTTTACACACTTGCAACCCCACGCAATTTAAAATATATACATGTATGTATATTTTAAAAAGCAGAATTTAGGTTCATACTATATTTATTATATTGGGTCTAAGAAGAATAAATCGAATGTAATTGCTTTATTTATTAACATGTAACATTTTTTATAGTCACATATATTCGATATGTCTGACAAATCTTTTTTTGTAAAGAAATATAGTTAAGCAAATCATTATTTTAATTTTATTTTGAGTTTTATATTCTAATTTATATATTTTAGTTTGTTACATTAATGCATTGCTTAATTCAAGAGAAACTTCTGTAAACTGAAAGTTATTCTCAGATTACATAAAATTCACAATCAATTGTAAAATCATATTATTAATGGTCATCCCTTTATCGATAAAAAATTATAAGACTTCAAATATTGTAAAATTGAAATCTTATTAATTATGTAATTTAAAAATTAATTAATTACTCATTTAAAAAAAAAAAAAAAATATTTTTGTAATTAAAGAACGTTAAAATTTAGTTTTTAACTCAATTACAACAATATTTTTTTGTATTTTACAGAAAAAATAAAATCAAAGTAAATTCAAAATTTAAATAACCAAATACATATTTAATTAGTCAAATATGTATAGTATTATTTTTTAGCTAATAAGGTAATCAATAAGCCATTATTTGTATTTTAATTATCTGAATAAAAAAATTATAAAACCAAATAAAAAATTTGTTTTTGTGCTGCAATTTTAGAATAAGATTAGCAAAAGATGAATAAAATGAACTAATAAAACTATTTACCTATTAATATTTTATTATATTATTATATATTATTATTTATTATTATTATTATCATTATTTTTGTACATATTATTTAATGTATGATTCTTGAAATTCTTTTACACTGCATTATATTAAAGCCTTTTCATAAAAATTCATATAGATTTGTCCACATTATTTTAACGAACTTTTTTAAAATTTATTCAAACTTTTTTATCATTACTTTAAAAATTAATTAACTTTGATATCTATTAAAAATATATTCAATAATATTCAGTAGATTAATAAAAACAAAAAATTGTTTTTTATATGAATAAAACAGAGAATTTTTAATATTGCTTGATTAATAATAATTTTATATAAAAAGTATAAAAATTTAAAAAATATAAAATAAATTATAAATATATTTAAAAGATTTTAAATATTTGTTAACTTTAATCTTTTTTTCATCAAAGTTCAAAAATAATACAACATTAGAGAAAATTTGAAAATTGTTGATCAAATTTTAGTTGAATAAATACAGAATAATTTAGAAGTGAACCATTAGATTTAATAATATAGTTTAAAAATATTATTTGTACATAATAAAAACAAGTAGTTTTGAATTATTTAAAAAGCATTCGAGCATGAGATCATAAATATGTCAAATTTTTTAAAACAAAAGAAGTTAAATTAAATTTTATTTTTTGAAAGCGTAAGGTAAAATAAACAATCAAAGTTACGATTCAATTTATAATCTTTTAAATATTAATTATATTCTCTTCATGAATTTTTTATCAAGTTAACTTTTCATAAATTTACAATAATTTTATTATTAAATATTTATATAAATAGCTAAATAAGAATTAGTATGGATAAATATTATTAAATATTTAAATGAGAACTTTTTTTATTTACAATTATTTGTTTAAAATTTAAATTGAAAAAACTATTTGTAATGGAAATGATAGATTATCTATTAATAGAATAAATATGTGGAAGAGCTTGAATAAAATTATTGTAGAATAAATGATGTATAGTAAAGTTAAATTTCTATTGGAAATAAATATCAAAAAAATTACTTTTGCATTTCTTTATCGTTGGATAAATAGAAATGAAAATTCGTATTTATTAGTAAGATTATTCGTTACTAATCGTGTACGATGTGTAGAAATATTGACAATTACGAATATCTTATAAGCTTAATAAATTTCTTGCTCTCCTTTCCAAAATCTGAAGCTATAATTTTTATATTTTTTAATTTATGTCATTGAAACAATGTATTTCAAGCATAGAATTGTGAACGAGCACTATATAGGGAATTTTTTCCCTCGGTTTATATTTTCTATTTTGAATAAAAATCTTTCGACAAAACTTTCAACTCTTATTGGCTTTTATTTAATTATGAATGAAAGAAAGAAGAAAAAAAAAAGAAGAGGTGGGCGCAGGCCACGAGTAAGTTAAATGCTCCCTCCTCTCGATAATCAAAGAATTAAAAAATCCCAACTCCCCTTTTGGTCTCGGTAATCGGTTGATTAGCCAGCCGTTGATCCGAAGTGCCCTTGCTGAAAGAAGAGGGTAAAAGGTAAAAGGTAAAAGGTTAAAGGTAGCGGATGATACACGCGCACATGTGTGAATGGGCTGTATTTTCCAGTGGGGAGGGTTTCGTAATGCTGAGCTGAAATGTGCCCATAATAGTGCGTGGAATGGGAGTTGAGTTGAGTTTTGGAAATAAGACGAGTCATTGACTCGGCTCGAGCAGTGACGGCGGTCCCGGACACGAATCGTACTTTAAACTGGTAAAGTGGCAAGTGGCGAGGCCCGAGGGAGCGAGAGAGACGGAGGAAGACACTTGACGACTTGGCATTGGCTCGAGCTAAGATTGCAGCATGCACACATCGTAGGCTCTCGTGCAATTGTGCCGTACGCCGAGTTAACAAACATTTGTGCACTTCGTCCGCGTGGCCTTTGCTTTCTTCCTTTCCTGGGGGAGGAGAAGGGAGTCGACCTGCACAACTAAATACAACCAGTCAAATACAACCGAGAACAACCTGGCCAAAATGAGGAATTTACTGTTATTCCTGTTCGTGGCGGTACCGGCTGTTATACTAACGGCGAGCCTCGGTGAGTATGTGCGCTGAGATTCTCCAGATGTCAAACAAATGATTCCCACTTTTGCGCTTTTTCACTGCAACGACCCGCGGCCCCATTCTTTTCAATTTACCCCTGAACTGTTGGTTAATCGGCCGAGAACTTGGCTGCAACTCGAAATTCGAATGTTAATATGCTCCGGAATCCACGCTGTTGGTGACACGTGAGCAGCTTTCGGTTTTTCGTCAATTTACATGCACAGGGTTCGCTTCAAGTCCTTGGGCTCTTTCCTTATTTTAACGACAATGCTTATTCCCCAATACAAAATACCAATCTAACAAATACGATATTTCACCTTCTCTTTCTCTGCATCACAAGCCTAATCTGTGCAATTAACCTTCAACCAAATCATTCTCTTAATTTTTAGACAGTAGACCAGTTGCATTTGCTCAGGAAGACGATAACGATGACATTGTCGACGTTGAAGGAGAGGAGAATAGTGTAGTAGCGGATGAAGAAGTAGAAGAAGAGACGGCAACAGCTTCTAAAGACATAGATGCTACAATTCTTTTTACGGAACCAATTCACAATCCACTCTCGACTCTTGGTCAGTACTTGAGACTCTTGGCCAAGCTACAATTTCAATTTAAATTATTTATTTTAAATCTAAATATACATTTTAATTTATAAATTTTCTCATTTACGCAACAAATTATTTATTTAATTATAGAATTACCCGCTGGAAAGCCTGTTGAATTTTTAATTGGTTTTACTAACAAAGCTGAAGTTGATTTTGTTATTGAAACCATAAATACTTCATTCCGTTATCCAATGGATTACAATTTCTACATTCAAAATTTTTCAACTATTGCTTATAATAAACTTGTAAAACCAAACCACGAAGCCACATTAGCATATTCGTTTGTTCCTTCTGATTCATTTGCTGGAAGACCTTTTGGACTTAATATAAACTTAAATTATAGGGATGCTGTAAGTAATATTCTTAATTTATTTAATAAAATATTATCAATATATCATTCATATTGAATTATAAATTTTAAGTTTATACAAATTGTAGATATAAAGTATAATCAATACTAAAGAAACATTGTGTAGTTAAGCATCATTAATTTTTATATTAAATTACTACTAATAATAATTTAGAATATTGCCAATTTAATAATATATTTCTCTATTCTTTACAGAATGGCTTAACATTTAATGAAGCTGTTTTTAACGAGACAGTACAAATTATTGAATTAGATGAAGGTCTAGATGGAGAAACGGTTTTCTTGTATATATTTTTAAGTGCTTGTGTTATTTTAACACTCGTTGGTGGACAGCAGCTTTTATCTTCATTTGGAAGAAAATCAAGATCTACTACACGTAAAGCAGTTGTTGAAATAGGAACTGCCAATCCTAATAATGTTGATTACAACTGGATCCCTAAAGAGACTTTAAATATGATCAGTAAGTTATGAAAAATTTCACAAGTTTTCTAAATAGTGATGTGATATTGTAAAATAAAATATTTTTTTTTTTAGATAAATCTCCAAAACCACCAAAACAAAGTCCAAAGCAAAGAAAAGTCAAAAGATCAATTGGTTCTGATGATTAAATTCAACTGAAATAAAAATATTTATACAATTGACTTAAATCAACAGGCAGGTAAATTATAAGACAAAGTACGGTCTTTGTAGTGAAGAATGACAATTTACTTAAATGCAACATGAAGTCTGCCATTCATATGAGTTGCATTGTTTTTTTTTTTTTTTTTTGTGTTATGAAAGAAGTGCATTAATTATGAACAAAGTTTTTCAGATAAAGATAATGAGAAGAATTATTATTGAATTAAAGTACATTTATAGTTTTATTATTAATAAATAAACTTTTTTATGAATACTCTCAATTACATTATACTTATGATAATTTTATAAAGTACTGAAAAAAAATGTACATTGTTATTTATATGGGTAATTAAAATATTGTACAAATGCTGTAGTTCAGTGATATGGATATATATATTTAATATTGACCCAATATAACAAACTTGAAATTTATGACAATTTTAAAAATTGGGTTTTATTGGGTTTAGTGAATAAGTTTCCATATATATTTATATTAGACAAATACTGTGTAAATATTTTAAGTACTAAAAATAAATGAATTCATATTTTTAGTATATTTTATACATTTATAATTTTATTCTTTCATAACAAATAAAACGTTTTTAAAATACACAATTTAATCCTCAAATTTTATTTTTATATTACTAAGTATAATTTAAAAATTTTATTTTAACAATATAAGATGTTCATTAAAATTAGTTTGATATGCGATTTAATAAATTCTTACATGTAGTAACTGTTTTAAATTATTTTTTAAGACAAAATTAATTATATAATATCTAATTATATATATAAATAATTAAATTTTTATAATTTATAAATAAATGTTAAATTAAATTTCTATAATACGATTTTTTGTTTAACTTTTTTAATTTTGAATTAAAAACAAAAGCTTAATTTTTTATGAATATATATAAATATATAATTTTAATATTTAAATCAATGAAAGTAAAAATTGTAAATCAATGTTTGATGTTCAACTTGACCCAATTAATATTACTTCTTTACAAAACCTTAATTAATCATATATAAATAGGAAAATTGCAGATTCAATATTGTAATCAATGTAGTGTTAAGCTAGTAGATTTTACATTTTACTCCAATTAAATTTGATCTTAAGTTTACTCTTAATTAAAAAAAAACCAAAATTTTGAATGAAGATAACTACTCAAATTAGATCCTAACAGGGTAATGGGGTGATAATAATAATTGATGATAATCCATTAAAATTTAATTAAATTTTAACGAGGATGCAGTAATTAAGCAATGATGCATTAAACAAAAAAAAAAAAAATCAATAAAAATATTGAATTTCTCATGATTTGTATTTTCAAAATTTTCGTAGTTATTAATCTTTGTAAATTTATTTCTAAAAATATAGAGGGAGAAGTGGTATAGTTGAAAAAAGTATCTTAAGAAATTATAATTGATTGATATACTTTTCGATATTTTCTTTCAAAATTTGATAGCTTGTAAACTGCTCTAGAAGTAGTGATGAACAAAAAATCTAACACTAAGCAAATGTATAAATAAAATTAATTCATAATTAAAATTTTATTTTGATTGTAATCTATGATTATTGCATGTAGCGTATTTGAACACTTTGAAAATATAATCATTCCTATTAGTTAATTTATAAATTCATATTTTTATTGATATATTTTTTGTAGATCGCTGGTTATTTAGTAAATTATTCAATATTTTACTTGATTACAAATGAACAAATAATTGACTTAATAATATATAAGTGATTCACGAAGATTCAGAAAGTCTTGGTATCCATAAATCCATAAACGGAAACAGCTCATAAATGATTAATTTGTTTTTTACTTTAATATGACACCCCTATAATATAATATAATATAACATATATAAATATATATGTTAAAGTGTATGTATAGTAATATAAATGAAACTTTTTTTGTTGAGAGATAATTGGAAAAATAATGTAACATTATGTAACGCAAAATATTAGTATAAATCAAACGCTACCTATATTCCAAGCATTTTCTACAAAAATAAACTTTCTCGTATCGCATTTATGCTATACATATACTGGATGTGTACTAGATTTAGATAAATATTCTAAAAATAAAATTCTAAACATAGTCGTTATTTTCGTACTCAATATCTGCAGTACTTAAATAAGTGTCTTTAAATTTTCACTAAATTACACGTTTAAGTAGTTACATAAATATTTTCTCAAATCATTGTACATCAATTTTATGCTGCTCACCTGATCTTAATTTAAATTGTTTTATGCACACAATTAAAAACTTTCTTAAATATTTTGTTTTACAAGCTTAATTGTATTTATTATAAAATAGTAATTAATCTACATAAAATATTTTTTCCCAAATGTTCAACTAAAATTGAATATCAACTAATAAAATATATAATGATTCGAATATAAAATATTTAACCATTTAAATCTTTGTATTATCGCAGTTCATAAAATTTATTTCGACTTAAAAATGACTTAAGAATATCCAAAAACTTTGTTATTAAAATCAACATATACCTTTTAAAAGAAAATAGTACTGATTTTTATAAATTAAATCAAGTATTTTGAAAAATTAAAAGAAATCATGCCAATTATCTCAGTGTAGAAATTACAAAACTAAAATAAAAATTTTTGTAGTTCGTTTTCGTAAGATTTTTTTTTATAGATTTCTTTTTGATCTTTTTATAACTTTTATTATTTGTCATTAGAAATTTAACGATTAAACTATTTTTTCTATAAAAAAATAACTAATGTACATTTTTTTTATCTCATAAAAGAAAATATCTATTTAATTTTTGTTAAAATTATTCATTTTGTAAATCTATGACCAATAATTTTTCATAGTGATTTATTTAGAAAATTGTCCGAAAGAGGCGGTAGTATCGCAAGAGTTCAATTTTATTATTTATCAATTCCGTACGTAGTGACTGTAATTCTATGTTTTTAAAGGATAAGTCTTTTGAAAAAAGTTGGTGATATCGAGCTGACATTGTTTAAAATAAATCAGGAAACATCTAATCTTATTTAGTAATTATTAAAAAAATAAATTAGCAAAATGCCTCCAAAATTCGATCCTAGTGAAGTTAAAAAAGGTATTTTTTATTTACATAATTTGATGCACTCACGTGTTTAAAAATTTAATTTACATTTAATACTTTTTTAGTATTTTTGAGATGTGTTGGAGGAGAAGTAGGTGCCACATCTTCTCTTGCTCCAAAAATCGGTCCACTAGGTCTTGTAAGTATTGTTACATTTACTGTTTATTGAATCATTATTTAATACTCTAATAAATTTTATCAAATTTCATTTTTTTGAAAATTATTAAATTAAAAAAATTTTTTTTAGTCTCCTAAAAAAGTTGGTGACGATATTGCAAAAGCAACTAGTGATTGGAAAGGTTTAAAAATTACAGTTCAACTCACCATCCAGAACAGACAAGCAACGATATCTGTTGTGCCATCAGGTGCATCACTTATTATTAAAGCTTTAAAAGAACCACCAAGAGATAGAAAGAAAGTCAAGAATATTAAACACAGTGGAAATTTATCATTCGATGAAATTATTTCTATTGCACGGGCCATGCGTCCTCGATCGATGTCAAGGACACTTGGTGGAACCATTAAAGAAATTCTTGGTACTGCTCAATCAGTAGGATGTACAGTTGAAGGCCGACCTCCACATGATGTTATTGATGGAATCAATAGCGGAGAATACGAAGTGCCAGAAGAATAATTGGTGTGTATAGAGTCCATTGCTCTTTTTAATTGTTAACACAAGTGTGTAGAAACTTTAAATTTCAATGGAAGATATGTTGAATATGAATAAAACTAAATTTGAAAATGAATACAAAAAATAAAATAAAAATTACGTTAAAACTTGTTTCTTACAAAAATAGTAAGAATAATTATTGTTTATGAAAATAAAATAACTTCAAATAAATAATATTGAGTATTTATCTTTTTGGAAATAATTAAAAGAGATTTGGACTCTTGGTAGGGGTTGGCATCCCATCCACTTGAGTAGATCTTATTTATGAGATAATCAAGTATTTTAAGCCACTGAGGAATAAACCTCAATAAAAAATATGTAATTTTAATTTATATTGTATATAATTATTTTAACATTTTGTTAAATTAATTAAATAGTGTTTTTATCTAATTTTATTTTTTCTTCATTTTTTCAGATTATCCACAAAAATAAAAAAAAATATAATTAAAATGTGAATTTAATTTATACTACCTTATCACATTTCCTCAAAAAAACAAAAAAATTTTTTATACAACTAATTGAATCATAATAGTTTTATTTTTAAACAAATAAAAATTAATTTTATACACTAAAATTACATTACATTTTTATAATATTTAATACACAATAATTTATATATATACACATATATAAATTATTTTAAAAAATTTTATTTTTTAATTGAGCTTTTCGGGGGGTGAAGATTTTCTAAAATTGGGAAATTGTTCCCATGGTGCTGATAATTCAAATTTCCTAAATTCTTGTGCTAATTCAAGTGGTTCTATAACAATTCTTCTTTTATCCTCATCGTATCGTAGCTGTTTAAATAAAAAATTACTTAAATTATAAATATTTTATAATACTAACAAATTTTATTTTTTATAAAGTATTTTATGTGAATTAAATTTCAAATTAATTATTTTTTGGAAATATATATTTCAATTTAGTCTTGAAGATTTTATGTAAAAAAAAGTTTCTAAGCTTATTTTTATGAAATTATTGATTACTGTATATTGAATATACATACAAAAAACTATAAATATATGTATTCTATATTTATATCATTAAAATTTAATTTTTTATATTCATACTTTATAATTATGAATAATTTTTTCTTATTATTTAGTATTTCAAGTAAAATTTTAGTAAATTTTTTAAAGTAATTATTACCTCAACATATCCAGTAAGTGGAAAATCTTTTCTTAATGGATGGCCTTCAAATCCATAATCAGTAAGAATTCTTCTAAGATCAGGATGATTATTGAAATAAATGCCGAACATGTCCCATACTTCACGTTCATACCAATCCGCAGCAGCATGTACACCATAAATAGAATCAACTGGTGTCAACTCATCTGTATATGTTTTGACACGAATTCTTGTACAATAACGAATTGAAAGAAGATTATAGACTAACTATTAGAATTAAAATATAACAATAAATAATTACCCATTTAAGATAATTAAATAAATAAATTTTCATACTTCAAATCTGTAAGGCCGGCTGGGAACATCTACTGCAGTCATATCAGATAAATTCTCAAATAATGCATTTTGATGGTCTTTCAAAAAACTTATTGTAGGCACAATACCCTCAGGTGCAATTAATATTTCGAGTTCATCACCGGCTGCTATTTGTACTTGCTCTACATATTTTGGTAAACATTCAGCTACATATCTTCCAAAATCTTTTAATTGTGCTACTTTGTTCTCATCAATTTTACGAATAGTAGCTACAAAAATATTTTTATTAATGCTATAAGTCATGCAATAATTTAAAAAAACTACTGACAAAAGTTGACACTATTTGAAAATATATATTTTTTACAAAAATTTGTTATTTAATATAAATGATAAAAAGAAAAAATAATATATATAAAAGGAAAAAAAATCTTTTGATATAAAATATTAATTCTTAAAACAATGTAGATTTGTAGATACATGTTATTGGATAATAAGTTTAAAATTAAATTAATATTGAAAACAATTCATTTAATGTCATTATAAAATATTAATATGAGTAGTTGTCTATCCATTCATGTTTGCACGTATGTATAAATCAGCATACACAAATACTTTAAATGGTTAATATTAAGAGTAATCTAATAATTAAAACATACAGCTTAATATTATTTACTCACGTCGAGAGGCTTCTGTATTTTGTGTTGTATTTTCAGTTCTTAAAATAGAACAAGAAGAAATATAACCTAAAATATATTATATTATTACATAATAATTGCAATTTAATGCTGAATTTTAATCACTTACGTTTTGGTTGAACATTAATTCGTGAAGCTGATTTGATGGCAGTAAATAGGTTTTTTAAATTAAAGGCCATATTAACTACTGTACCTTAGGTGTTAAGATCATCAAAGATGATATTTCCAACCTGAACGTAGCAGCACTGTTATTTAAGCAGAAAGGGTGAAAGAAGAGGTAAATAGGAAATCGGAGGCGAGGATAAATTGGCGTGCATCAATTTAATTTTTCCTTAACAAAAGTAATCATAGTATTATTGAAAAAATTAAAATATATAAACTAAATATAAAATCAATATACTTGCATCAATGTGCACATATTTTATATAAAATGTATTTATCTTAAAGCAGCCTTAAAAAGCCTTAGAGTGTATTATATAATTAATTAATATTAAATTTAAATTACTATTATTATTAAATTAAATATTTTAATTAAAATTAAGTAAAATAATTCTGTATACATTATTCGCTTCAATACTGATCTAGGACGGATAAAACTAGAAACAATAATGTTAAATATATTATTTATATAGATTATTTAATTGTTAATTGTTTCTAATACAATTTTAGCTTCAAAGCTTACATATCTTTTCATTTTAATATATTGCATTTCAATTTTTATAAAAAATGTGAAATAATTAATTTAATTTGACATTAATTTGATTGTTATATTCTTGGAGTAAATGGCAAATGAGAATAGAATTGTAAAATACAATTATTGAATTTATATATAAAGAATAAGTAGTACTTATCATTGATGTTATTTTTTTTTAAAAATACGCTGTGTTTACATAAATATGCGATATCGATGTTATAATTTATAAACTAAATTAAATGTCAGACATTAGTTATTATTATTGACTATTTCTTATTATAGTTAATAATAATATTTATTGATAATAATAATTCTCAATAACAAATAATATATTATTTATCAAATAATAATCTTAGAAAAATTTGATTTAATAAATTTTCATGCATACTCGAGATGTGTATACTCGAAGTATCTTTTTTCATTCTTCAAACTCAATGATTTTTTAAATTTTTCTAAATCAAAAGTTTTAGAATCTAATGAAATATACATAACCATTAAATAAACTAATAGTATCAGTCTTAAAGAGTACTTAAAGTGTTTTAGAAATTAATAATAAAACAAATTGCGTATTACAAAGTATGTGAATTTAATGCAAGGTTACAATATGGATAATTGAATTGCTTAGCAGGTAAATTAATTAGGGTTGTCTTCTTTATTTACATTTTAGATTAAAATTTAGTATAATTAATGCATAGCTTTGATTAAAACTATATAAATGCCAATGGTCCCATCAAAAGAAATAAGTATACAAAATTTGCCGGTTTCACAATGATCGACATCTAATACAATTGGTTTATAATTTCTACTTATAATTCATAAAATACGATATGTATGTAAATATATATATATATATATATATAATAGTTTCAAGGGATTATATTTTAAATCTATACATAAATATACATAATATATAAATAAATTGTACATTGATGTTTTATAAAACATAATGTTTACTTTATACAAAGATTTTTATTATTTTACACCTAAATGATATTTGGAATTTTATTTAAATTATATTTTAATTTCGATTTTCAAATATTTTCAAAAAAAAATTTGTTTATTTAAAGCTAAGGCAAAAAAAAAAGATTCTCCTTAAAACTATTAAAATTTTTTGATTTTAATTATTTATTTTAATTCAATTATTTATTGAGAATAAACATTGTGTAAATAGGTTATTTTCTAATTAATAATATAAATTTTATTTTTAATATTTTAAAGTATAATTAATAACAAAATGTATTAATCGGCTGAGACATCCCTGTTACTTATCTCTCATGGTAAATGTACCTGGAATCGATGTACATTTAATTTTATAACCTCTTAACTCAATTTTGATTCATTGTCTATTCAATAACTACAGTCATTATGTACAAGATGTCGCTCTACACCAATAAATTTAATTGAAATTACATTTTTTATTTGCAAAATTTTATATACTAGTTTCAATGATTTCATAAATCTAACCTTTAATTTGCCTAATAATATAATTTTAAATGTACATTATATCATATTTTTAATAAATATAATAATTTATTTTTTTTTCTTTATATAATGGTTGAGTTTTTGAATTTATCACGTTTATTAAAATTTTTATTTAGATATACTAATTCGTAATAAAAATAATATACTAGTTTTTTTATGTATAAATACTAAATTTAATTCATTTTACAAATTGAATATATATATATATATATATATATATATAAATATTATAAGGACAAATTTTTTATAAATTCCTGGCTTATTTCAAAATATTTTATGAAAAAAATACAATAATGTATGATGTTATATACCTTAAAATTTGAAATACATAATGTCTATCTATAGATATTTACAATGTTAATATTTGCTTTCAAACTAATTATTTTTGCATTAATATAATGTATATTAGAGAAAAAGAGATTTAGTTAAATTAAAAACATTAATCAATATTTTTTTTTCTTAATAAAAAATATACTTAAAAGTTTTGAAATATTTCAATTTTAATTTTTTATTTATATCAATATTAATTATTAATTAAGAACTTATTTCCAATTATTTTTTATGAAAAATACAAATTACATTTTAAATAAAATTTCTTTTGAATTTGTATGCTTATAATTTTTACATTAATTTATATATTCATTGTAGGTCTTTATGTTAATTTTAATTAGTATTAAGATATTAAATACTGAAATTGAAAATAAATATAAACGCTAAAAAATCATTATTAATAATGATTATTATATTACTTAATTATATTGCATATACAAAAAATAATATTAATAAAAATAATTTATTTCCAACTATTGGATTATGTGAATTATACAAATTATTAATTTTAAAATACTCAATAATTTTTCAAAAATAGGTAAGTACTTAGTCACATACAATCTAAATAGTTTAAGAATTTTACCATAAACGTAAAATAAAAAATCTCCTCCATTATATTTACATTAAAATAGTATTTATTTTATAACAGAATCCATAAATTTTAATATCATTACACATGTAATTTGAAATGTATTTTGGAATAATCTATTTTTCACATCCAAATGAAAAGAAAATTGTATTATGTATCTTTTATAGATAATTTGGTTAATTTATATTGCAAAATAATTGCAATGCGAATATATTTATTTTTTAAAATTTGCATAAAGTATAATTTTAATATTCATGTGAAACTAAGTGTTCAAGTAGTATTTAGATGAAGTTGTTAAAGAATAAGTATCATTAAGTGTCTGGTACTATTTTCAAAATATGTCTTTTCAAAATAAAATAAGAATGTTCAGCGGTCTTTGACCCACAGCTTGATTTACTTGGCACTCCACTTGACTCTCCAAAAAGGTGAACAAAACGAAAATTTATTATATGTATGCTCAGTAAGTACTAAGCAATACATAAGCCCAATTTATTAAAATAATCGAAATTCGTCTATTTCACGCAAAAAATTATTTCAATTTAGAAATTCATAAAATTCTGTACATTTTAAATTACTTGCAATTATAATCTATTAGAACTTTATTTAAAGTTTTGTTTAATATATTATATCATATATATATTAATATATATATATATAAACAAATGAAATAGAATATCTTTAATAAAATATCATGCTATCCCAATTTTGGTCCTCTGCACAGTCAGCAATGCATCTCAAAATTCATATTTATGCATTACAATATAGATTTTTATAATGTATAATTTATAATTTTCAAAATATTATAAATTTTTTTTTTTTTAAAAAAAAATGTTTTAATTTGAAAATTTAAGAAATTAATACTACTTCTAAAATTATAACTAATATAATTTTAAAAAGTTATTATAGTACAATTATCATAAAATATTCATTTATTATCAATTATTAATTGATCAATAAATTACTACCTTTTGTAACTGACAATAACCATTTGATTTATATAATAATTTTATTAAAGATTATGATTATGAAATATACTAAAAAAATGTTTATCTCATGAAATAAACTATAAATTAAAAATATCAATATAAATAAATTTATTTAACCTTTATTATTATATGAGAATTTTAATAAAAAATATAAATATCAAAGGATTGTACTTTTATACGTTGATTTAGAAATATTTATGAAATTCATATATTTTAATTTACTTAATGAAATTAAAATTATATTTAAATGCATTTTTATAACGATAAAACCATAAAGTAGTACCGATTAGTATATTTTCTTTAAAATTTTTTTTTCTTTGCTAAAGATAGTTTTAATGGACAATATATATAATATTTTTTATATTATAATTTTTAGAATTTTAAACTATATTTGTTCAAAAATATTTAGAATGCAACTGTTACTTTTATTTCACATCAATAAAAAATATAAATATACGAATAAAATAATGTATTTCATATAATAATTATTTATTAACAGTAATATGATTTGTTATTTTGCTTTATTATTTTAATAATTATAATATGAGATTCCTACATGTTAGATTATGATTAAAAAAACCGTGTAAAACATCGGAAATATAAAACAAATATTTTGTAGTATATGCATTTTAAAATGTAAAAAATCTAATAAGGTAAAATTATATTTTCTAAAAATTTCAGTCTATTATTTAGTTTCAATAAAAATATATTATGTCATTTGATACTATATGTAATACGATAATAAGCATAATAATATTTTCTTTATCAATAATCAATAAAATCATTATACTTACTTTGTATTATATTGTGTGTGTGTGTGTTTTTTTTAGTTTTATTTAAAGTTTATTATTTCAAAATAAATTAAAAAATATTTCAAAAATAAAAAGGTAATTGCTTCCAAAATTACTTTTTATATAAAAACTATGGCTATTTTAATGAATACTGTAATCAAAATATATTCAAAACAAAAATGTACTTTATAATTGTTAAATATTTTATTATTATAAATATTAACTTAATTTTATATTTGTAACTTTTAATAACTATATAAAAATTCTAAATCCTAATAATTTTTCATAATTAATGGTAAATAATTGAGAAAGCATAGAAATATTGTCGATGAATAAATTAACTCTTTGTTTTTTATTATTTGTACACCGAATTATTTCGAAATTGTTTGATTTTATTATAATACAACATCAATTATTACGAATTGGTAAGAAATTTATTCATTATATATATAATAAATAATTGAAATTTCAACTCAGGAATTCTCTAAAATATATTATAAGCAATGAATATTTAATGTGAAACTTATAAATTGAAATGTCATACAATTTTTTTCAGTTTCTCGAAAGATAAATGCAATGAAATCATCTTTGGAATAAGTTACATTTAGCTGTAAAAGTAAACTCTTACCATTCATTTAATTATCTTTATTTTATAAATATATTTTACAAAAAATTATGTAAATTTTTATTTGGAAATTTCTTTACAAGCATTAGAAAATTCTTAATGAATTTTGTATTCATATTTATAGTATAATGAATGACTCAAGTGAACAATAATTATATTTGCAATAATTAAATTTTTGTCTCATTTAAATAAAAAATAATAATGAATGATTGTTGTTAATGTCGTTGATAAAAATAATAATAAAGCGTCTGCAATTAATCATAATTTTTATCTTATATGCTTATAATAAAATAGTAATGGTGTCCAATGAATATTAGTCATTCGGATCCGAATAAATCACAGTCAATTTGCTTCGCGAAGCTACGCGAGTTCATGGTAAACGAAGAAAACGGCTGGATTGACTTTAACTTCTTTTATTTGCCTTGAAATAATACCTATCTTTAACTTCCTCAAATCGAGCCATGAAATTATTGTCTAACTGCTATCCCTTAGAACACGCGACATTTTTGAAACACTTAAAGCTTCTGGCACTCTATAACTAAGTTTAAACTTGGTTTAAGTCTAGTTTATTTTTGCTCCCTCATGCAGTTTTCACTTTCTTTTCACATTTCTGATGATTATAAACTTAGTTTTTTTTCTTTTCTGTTTTTTTTTTCTTTTTCTATTTATCATTCACCGACAATAACGATTATCTTCAAATGGAAAGATTCGGAATAATATATTGCTTCATTTCCTAGCATTCACAAAATGAATATATTGCTTCTTTTAAATTTAAACAAACAATTTACAAGAAGATATAAAAAATCATATTATATTTTCTTAATATTAATACAACACAAAAATTTTTTATTCTGATAAAAACGATTTTAATTAATCAAGAATGTAGTAGAGAAAATAAATTAATTTAATTTTTATTATAAAATCTTTTTAATCGTACGTATAAAAAATTTAAGAAAATAATTATAGATATGAATAATTTTTTATTTAAATAATTTGAATTTAATCTGAATTTATCGCAACAAGACCATTGAAAGTTATTATTATCTTTTGAATTATAATATGAATATTATCTTTACTAAATTTTAACTAACATTATTCATCATATTTATCATACATTAAATAAGAATAATAAATGTTTATAAATAATAATAATAATACAAAATATTTAATATATATTTATAGTTATTTAATTATTTATCACTAAATATTACTTGCACTCTTATTAAATGTATATTTATTTTAAATAATTAAAGGCATGTTTCCACCAATTTGATTAATTTTGAAAATATATAAATCAATTAAATAAATAGTTTTTCAAGGATTTGAATTTTTAATTATTTTTTTTAAGTATTATTTAAATAAAAAATTAATAAAATATCTACTTTATGCACATATTGTTTTAATACTAATTATATATATGTATTATTTTAAACCTAAGAATACCTCTATTAATATTTTAAATATTTATGTAATTTAAACAAAAAATCTTGTTTTAAACTATTTTATTAAAAATTTATTTCTTCATTTACTTCGCCAAGCAGTATTTTTTTCTAATTAATATTCAGTTACCTGGTATCTCAATTATAATGATAAATAGGTTACTATTAATAATTTTAACATATATATATTATGAATAACGTACAAATTCAAGTTTAAATTTAATAGTACTTTGTAATAAAAAAATTTTAAACATAATTTTTTAAGAAACTTTTATTTTTATTTAATTCATACACGCTGACATTACAAATCAAAGCATTTGTATTCGTTAAAATAAAGAAAATATATGAAATAATGAAATCTCTTCTGAACTAATATTATTACTGAAAACAGTAGTCAATTTATTCATAATATTTATTTATTTTTAATAAAACACGAATAATTTTAATAATATTTTAATAATTACCAATATAACTTAAATTTGTACATTTATAAATGAAAGTTTCATTTATTTTCAATAATTTTATTTATTTTTATGTTTCTTTCTATTGTGATTTGATATTTAAGTATATTTTTCTAAATACTGATATTAATTAATTAAATATTGATATAAAGTAAATATAGAGGAAATATGTTTGTGTATAAATTTAAACATTTACAATAACAAGCAATACAATATACTTGAAAGTCTACATATGAAAATACACTTTTTTTTGCTATTTATATTCTATTTATATGTATTTAGTATTCTATCTTTTTTCCTTTTATATTTTATTTATTAAACATGCCATGATTATCGAATTTTACTTATACTCTGTTGAATTCACGAATTCAATCATAATGGAAATCGTACACTACAATTGTTCACTAAACTAATCATATATGTAGGTATTATAGTTTATAACTTAAGTTATATGCTTAATATGAGCAATGAAAATGTCGCAAAAAAAGTGTTGATGCCTATGTCCAATAATACTCGACTTTTTCAACAGATTCACAAGACATTTTTTACTAAAATAAAGCAAAGTGGACATCGCCGAAATCCTAGTTTCGGTTAAGTTTTGATAGAAGAAATTATGGAATTGATAATTTTATGTTAAAGTCATAAATAGTTGAATGAAATAAAGGTAAAGAAAAAAACAAAGAAAAATGAAGAAAATATATCAATGATAATCTTATAATAATAATAATGATAGTGTATGGCTATTTATTTTGGTAGCTCACCGAAGGTGTTTTATGTTGGGTAAATAATGAATGTATGAGATTCACTGATTACATGCACGAAGAAACATAAAAATAGATTAGTAAGAATTAGGCATTGATGAAAAATATAACAAAAATTGACATTAAAACGTAAAAAAATTGATAAAATTATAAGTATTGATGAATAAAATAAATATATATGTAAGTTTTTTTTTTTTTTTTAAATAGCAAAATAAACTTTTGAAACAAAAAATTTGTGTTATTTTTTTAATTCTGTAAAGTATGTTTTTAATTATTATTTTATTTGTTTTTCTTTTAGAAATATTGTACACAAAATATTATTATGAGCCATGAATAAATATATAAATTATAAATAGATTTAATTGTAAAATCAGGAAAGTTTCAAAAACATAATTACAAATAGTTTTTCTATGTGTTTTAAGTATCTGAAAAAAGATCTTATTCGATTAATATCGTATTTTTTTTAATAATCTCTAATGATTCGTGCCTATTTTTTAATTTATGTATGAAATTTTTAATTATTTACGTAATAATAATAAAAAATGTAAATTTATTGAAAATCAATCATTAGTTTTTTGAAGAAACATATATTTTAAATATTCATAAAGTTAATTAAAATAAATATTTTAATTCAAGAACACAGTGTAATTTAAAAATCATTTATAAATATTTGACTTTGACATTAAAGTATGAGAAAAAATTAAAATTAAAACTTATATAAACATATCTTAAATTCAAATCATATTTTCTAATATATTAAAAATATTTGCAACATTATTTTGATTAATTTAATTAAAATTTTTATGCAATAATTAGTTTTCTCTTCATTAGTGTTTAATATTATTATCTTAATTTTGATTTAATAAATATAATTACATATTTATTGTCAATAACAATAATGGTAATAATTTTTAAGCTAATTTTTATAATTTATCAAATTACGTTCATTAAAATATAAGAAACAATCTCCTACATCATAAAAGTACAAAATACAATGTCGTATTTTAAGCAGTAATTTATTTAAACTCGTGTTTATAACATTCAGACTTCAAGTAAGAGCAGTGTTTAAATTTTTATGTACTTTAAAAATAGAATACATTTGTAAAGAAAATTTTTTTTAAAATAAGATGTTTGGAATATAAATTTTTGAAGTTACTCTAATATAAGTATCACAAAGTTTAAAACTATTTTAAAATATTCAACTTTTTAAGTGCTAGATAACTTCACAAAAGTGCAATTAAAGTTCGCTAGATGCTACGTATAAAATGTCTATTATGATAGTACTGATATTATAAAACTGAATTTAGTTCGGTAGTATTTATTTGGAATCGACATGCACTTATAAGTATGAATATGCGTGAATATAGTATTTATAATAGCCCATGATCAGCCTAAAAAAATTTTTTTAGGCTGATCATGGGCTATTATAAGGGGGCTGATCACGATATTATCTTAAGGTTGAATTTTACTACAAAATTATTAAAAAATTGTATGGTATTTATGACCGATAATCAGAGGTATTTTATTTAAATTAAAATATTTTATCATAATTATATTTTTTTTATTAAAAGATTCTTTACCATCTTTACAGTGTACTAAAATATTCCTCGTGCACGCAAACATACACGCAATTAATTTTCATTGTAGCAGTATTTTTCAAATAATTTAGTTTTTAATTTTTAAACGATTAGTATTCGGTAAGAGTGAGTTCCCATATATTTTTAAAAATAACAATCAAAAACCGTTAAAGCTATAAATTAAAAAATAGTGAATACAATTTAATTTAATGTTTTGTGTAATGCTTTAAGATTGTTTGTACGGTACAGATATTCAAAAGACAAAATCCAAAAAACGCAACAACAAGTTAAAGGTCAAAGTTGCGCGAGAGAAAGGGCGAGTCGGAGCCATCAAAATGAAAGACATTAGTTAGTGGAGTTTTCATGATGAATGACGTTTTGTGCGAGCACACATAAGTGTTGTTGGCATTGGGTTTCAGGTGCGAAAGTGATAGAGCATGTGCAGTCAATGGCTGTTTAGGTCCGGCACGTCATTCTTTCGTTTTACTTTCTTGGAGTAACTCCAGGGCGGCTCGGTAACTGTATACCGCGGGACTCCATCTCACCCTTGAGCCTCCGGCTACCAGCTACAGCCCCACCGCACCCACACATGCACGCACAGGGACGGGTGTGCGTGACCCTGCACGGGGCATGCCCTACGATTTTCAGGTGTGTAAATACGAATCGGCTGCTTGCGAGAGGGTGCATTGGTGTTGGGTAACCGGGTCGATATATCAGGGTACGGGTGCAACTGTCTGTCAGGTAGGCCAAACTGTCGGTCCTCCTCATTCGTGTGCGCTCCCCCTTGCTCTAAGGTGCCGGGTGACTAGTGTTACGACGACGAGGACGAGGACGAGGACGACGACGACGACGACGACGTTGGGACCCGAGCGAAGAAAAAACTATTCTAGGTGCTTCTGGGTAATTTCTCATCGTTGCAGATCGCACGAGCGAAGCGCTGCTCCGACCAACGAGAAAGACAGAGAAACAGTGGGAGAAAGAGAAAGACGGGAGGTGAGCGACAGGGATGAGAAAAGAGAACCACCCAGTGCACGACTAGTCGCGAGCAACCCTGGTACCCCCTTCTTCCTATCCCGTGTTGGGTTCCTCAACCCCTTACCCTTTCTCTTCGGTCTGTCCACCCGCTTACTTTTCCCCTCCCCGCCCCCGACCCCTTGACACTACCCCTCCTTTCGCCCATTATTTTCATCTTTTCCTTTTTCCTCTCTTCTTTTCACCCTTCCTCCGCCTCCACCTCCTCCTACGGAAAGAATGTGGTGATGGTGGCAACGGTACCGAAGCACGATGCGAAAAACGTCCGCCCATCTAAGTTGGTATCTGTGTGCGCACTGCTATTGCTGCAGGTTGCTCGACATGCCAGGTAGAAAGAACAAGAGGGAAAAAGATAGGCGATCGCTACTGCATGGGCGCTGTATCCCCACTGCCTCCACTACTTTTTCATGTAATATATATGTGCATAGTGCCGGCACGTTGGGTTCCACCCCCTCACCCCAACACAGTGTGTACGCACACACCCCCAATACTCATGGGCCCACCCTCTTTTTACCGCCATCTGTACCCCTTTCCCTATCTTTTTTCCCCTCTCCACCTTCCGCTCGCCCGTCGCAGGAAAAAGTCCGACGTCCGGGAAAGAAGAGCGAGAGAAAGAGAGAGTAGAATCGGAACAGAGAGAGACGGAGGGAGGAGGATCGATTTTTACTGGGGCAACCTCAACTTTCAACTCCCCTTTCGTCTACCACCCCTTCGAGCTCCTCTTAACATTCCGCATAGTTCCTCTAAAAGAGAGAAAGAAAGATAGAGAGAAGAAAAAAAGTGAGTATAAAAAGAGAGATAGGTGTAGTCACCTCTCCACTTTGCCGTCGCGTGCACTCTTGCATCGCTTCTGTACCCCCCCCCACCCACCCCCTTTTCACCCCTGAGCGAGTTCGTCCAAGCTAGCCACCAGCTATGGCCCTCTCTTTTTATCATCTTCTCTCTATGTCTTTACACGCTAACAAAAAATAAAGGAATAGACAGGACAGCCTTGCATTTTTTTTTCCCTTTACGTTAATTTTTGCGAAAGATAGAATTCGGCGTTAAAGAAAAAATTTGAAAAAAATAGACGTGAGACTAACGAATAAAGGGAATTTTTTAAATCCTTTAGTTGGTTAATTAAAATTCTTCTATACTCAACTGAAAAGTTTTAACTAGACTATTTAATATCCAGCTCAAAGTATAATTTGGAATTCCTATCATTTTTACATTGTATAAATTTATATCTGTAACAGCCCTTCGAATTTCATTAATGCTTAATAAACTTATTATTCATCTTCCTCTATTTATTGCATCTTTGATGCTCGTCACAGCTGGAAGTCTAGCTTGACATCTCGTTCTCACACTTTAGAAAACGTTTCCTAGCATATACACTGATACTAGATATCGCACGGAACCCCGTCCTTCTATCTACCTTTTTTTCCACTAATACCTCTTTTTTGCCTTTGGTGCGTTTTTCCTCGTGTCCATCCATCCGTTTCTTGTTTTTTTTCTCTTTTCCTTCCGTTCTCTGCTTGTCTGTTCTTTCGGTACATCTATCTTTTTCTTTTTCTCTCTTGTTACTTCAAATACTGTTTCACCCAACCTTTGAGTACCCGAACTCACACATACTCAGTTTTTGTTTTTTTTTCCTTTTTATCAGTGTGTCTCTTTTTTCCCTTACTGGCTTTCTTTTTCTCGCTTCGTGTGAATATTGATGTATTTTCTCTCTTATACACATATGCAAATACGTTTTTCTAGGTAGATTGGGCATGAATGTTGGTGTGTTTGCAGGGGGTTCAGTGCGCACCCTCACAAAAATTCGTAGGGAAAACGCTTTTCACGGAAAAATTTTTCCCGCGAGCTAGGTGCCTCAGCCTCCTATGTGAAATTTCTCCTCTCTCCATTTCTCTTTCTTTTTCCTTCATCCAATCTCTCGTTTTCCTCTCCTTTTTGTTCACCATGCTTTTTTTAGGTTCTATCTTTGTTCTTTTTTTAAACGTAGCGGTACTCTTTCTCTCTTTTTCTCTTACATGCTTTATTTTCTTTGTATTTCTCTCCTTGTCTATCTCGTTTCATGTATCTACATTTTCCCGGGGTAGGACTCACGCGAGCTTTTTAAGCTTGTATTTTCCAACGCTAAAATTACTTTTGCAATAGTACGTGTTTTCTATCTTCGTTCTTCATTTAATCTCTTTATCTCTCTTACTTTTTCTCTTACTCTTTGCAGTGCGTCACAATTATTTCTCGATCGACTGAGCCTTAACTAATCAACTTCTCGGCGATGTCTTTTTAATCTTTTATTTAAAATATATAGATGCGGTAAATGGCAATAGTTTTATTCATTTTTGCTTTTCTTTTTTTTTTTTTTAATTGTTGTATTTTAATTTCATGCTGAATACGTTTATTCAAGAAATATAATAAGAATATAAAAGGGAAGTTTTACTTATTTATTGCATTAATACTTTAATAAAAAATGATTCAGTAGAATTCGTGTAAGTAACAAACCGTGAATATATAAAGCTTAAATAACTATCAGTGCTTTCATTGTCATACAATTTAAACACGCTTAAATACGGCTATAGTAAAATAAAGCAACGGATTTTATGATTTTACGAACGAGGTTCAATGGCTATTTAGTTTAACCGTTTATTACATGGATAGCAGACAAATAAATTTTTTATTAATTTTAATTTTTATGAATAATGATAAGTGTAAATTATATTTATTTAAAAGAAAAAGATTGCAGTTATGTTCAAATTACTACAAAATTAAAATGATATTTTAAGTGCGATCCAACTCAATATTAGATCTTAATAATAAACCTTAGATCTCTCAAAAACCGATATATTTATTAATATTATCTTACTTACTATTATATTATAACAAATGTATGTGATATTAAATATAAAGAAAAATAATTAATATTATGAATATTAAATCATTAACATCAAAAGCATATTTTTTTTATTAATTATATAATATTATTATTTATAGCTACTTATATTTTAATTTTTATACGTACTTTGATAAATTTATGGTATTTGAATGAATCGTGTGTACAATAATAATATGTATATTGTAGAAAACTAAATGAATTTTAATATATTTCTACTTAAAATATTAATGCAAATTTAAATTGTGAGATGAATAAAAAATTAAACAATTAAAAATCACAAATATCATTAAAATTTAGGTATAAATAATGTATTGAAAAATTTTGTAGCAATGGTAATACAATAGATTAAAAGATAATATGGCTAAGTAACAAAATATAAAAAATATACGTATTATTCAATAAATTTAGTAAATTTGGTGTAAAAAATTAATTTCAATATTCAATAATAATAACCGATATGATAATTACTTTTTTGAAAATAAAATGGTATTTTTAATTATTTTAAAAATTATAATTTTTCAATTATATCATTATTTATATCTAATTATTGTATACGTACACATACAATAAAAAACGAAATAAAAATACAATTATTGAATTAAATAAACGGTGCAATTATCATTATTTTTGTAAAATATACCAATTTATTTAGATGTTGTTAAAATTATAAATATACTAAATCTATTACACATAAGTTATAAATTTTTTTATATTTTTAAAATCATTTAAGTATCCCGAATTGCAAGTCGTAAAGAAAGAAATTTCAATATATTCCTAACATAATTTTTAAAATGATTATGAAATTAAATACTTTTTTAGAGTTTAAAAAATGAATGTATATACATGTATATATATTCTATACACTTTTTTGTTTAGTTTTTCAAACAAAAAATCTAATATAAATTTGTAAATGGTACACGAATTATCTGGAATAAAATCAATATTTTTGACTTTTTAACGATAAAATGTATTAGAATAAAATTAAAAACGAATTATATTATTCATAGATAAAGTGATTTGTTGTTATATTTATAAATCATGTTTCCGATATTTTGTGAAATATATAGAAAATATTTTTTATGGAGCATAATTCAAATCTAAATTGAATAAATAAGAATTAAAAACACATTGGAACCGAAATCTTTGGAAATTAATTTTACCTCTAAATTTAGAAAATAAAATTTATATCCAATACATATATATATATATAATGGCTCTTAAATTTATCAAAATAAAAAAGAATCTAGCTTCGTGAAACACCTTTAAATTCTCGAACAAACAATAAGTTCTTTTACGGCAAATAATAACTCAAAAAAAAAACAGAAGAAAATTTCTTCTTGTTTCACGGTCAGACGAGGTTTCGAATAGAAAGAAAAAAAAACACTCTGTCGTTCTTTCACTTACTCACTCACTTACTTTCTTATTCACCTTCTCTAGCTATATGAGAAAGATACGCTGCCAAGCGGGACCTTTGAAAAAGCTATAAAACAATACGAGCGGTTTCAAAAAGGGTAGAACCATAGCCAGTCTGTTCGGTCGGTCACTGCAGTACAGAAGAGGCACGGGGTATACGAGAGAGGTAATGAGAAAGAGAGAAAGCTGATTAATCGAAAGAGCAAAAGAGAAGATGAGACACGATGATAAGGATGTGTGTAGTCGTGCACGATTGAGCGAGTCTACGCCCATTAATTCCAGTTGGCGTGAAAAACTTTCCAGTTTAGCAAGCATCAACTTATCCCGCTAATTATCGATTTAGAAGCAAAGAACAATTGACTCCTGCAAAAGGAGAAAAAAGCATGATTGTAATATCATAATTTGAGAATTCATATTGATTTGTTCATAAAAGGTTAGCACACATGAAGAGGCCGCAATGAAGAGTAACAAAGATGTGTGTCATTTACTCGATGTATTCTCGTCTGGACTATGCAAACGATTCTCGAATGGTCGACAGATTTTCGTTTATGCTACAACGTGGAAACATACATCGCAAATTTTAAACCAACAACCCTCAAATCTTCCGCGAAAAAAAACTTCCTTCATTAGAAGTATCAAATTAATAATTAAAATGCAAAATATTAGTTTATAAGATAAGCCATTATTTTTTTTCTTCTATTATACGTGATGCAATGCGCTATACGAAGATAAAAAACGAACTGAACTTTGAATCAGGGAATCATCAAAATTTCATCCCTATTTTTTAAGGCAAAAACTGTGAAATCTACGCAGTGGATAAACTAGTGCAGCTTCATTGATAACTAAGCTATGTAATCATCAAACTACACATTTTGTCATTTTGCTTAAAGCATCATTGACCAGTTATGTATGATCACACAGTGAAAGGGTTTTTCTTAATAATTACTTTTACAATATCTCCAAGATATTTTTTATTTAGATGGGATAGAAGGAAAAGAGACAGGTCCTCGGTATAATTTTAAAAAACCTATGTGACAAAATTAAAGAGTAATTAAATTAATTAAATAATAATAAAAAGCAATTGTTTTTCAGAATCATACGACCGAAAATGCTGATACGTTATCGATCTATTTATTCTTCTCAAGCTGTATAAATTCGCCATAGTTACTAAACGAGTATATGATTCCGAGTTATATTTGCACAACTACCACTTACTAAGAAATATGAAAATAGCCACAAATTAACTAGGTAATTGGGAAAAATGTGCGTATGTGTGCACGTATATACATTGATGTGTGTTTACACAATAGCCCATAATGATGATGCTGTTGACTACATCGTGCAGCATCCATGTAGCATCTTATTATGCTTACAGATATGTCAGCACGAACACAAAGATTCCTAACGTACGACGGTCTTCTTTTTTTTTTTCTTCAATTCCTTTTCCCAACTATTAAACACTCTCTGCACTTTATATACGTCTTTGTTTATTTTCACGTTATCGGTGGCGTTAAAAGATAATAATTCACATCATTTTATAAATGGATATTCTATAAATGAAAGGGAATTTTAGCGACTACACTGAAGCTTTTTTCCTCGTGTTCTATACTTTGCCCATGGCTCACGTATTTTTTCCTCAATAGATTATGTAGATAATTTATAAATAACTCGGATTTTAAGATGAATAAATCTTTAAAAAGGCGCATTATAAGTTACTAGTCCAGTTACAAAACATAACTTTTCTATGGTTTAAAGAGAAAAAAAATCCTAAAACTCAGTAATATGCTGCATGAAAATGAGATAAATATGTATATTTCGGGGTGCGTGCGCCTCTACACGCGTGTGTATATACAAATTTTATGATGCGAATGCTTTTGTAAGGAAAACGAAATTTCTAATACAAAATCAAATATAAAACATTGTATATAAGTACTTAGTTCAGATGTCTAAATGTGCGGACAGACCATAACAATCGAGAATTAAATTAATATAGATATTTTGTCCGAGTTGTCAGATTAGGCTCTTTAGTAATGTCTCTGACAATTTTCCTTACATGCCTGGCACTAAATTTATAAGCCGATTACTATATGGTACCACAAGGTAATATTGATACTGATTCCTTATGTGCTTAAATTGAAGAATGAAATGTCAATCAGTACGCTTGATTTTTCCCAATCAATTAAAAAATATTTTAGCCTAAATTAAGTGTTAAATGTTAATATTTAATGTATATAGGTAAAGTGTAAATTTGATTTTTATTTAAGAGATGGTATCGTTCCTTCCTTTTTATTCCTTGGTGTTATTTAATTATTTAATTATACAAAACATACTTTTAAACAATATAACATTTCATTTTACTTTAAATTGAAAATATTTATTTATATCATAAGTAATTAATATCATAATTTATCGTTGGTTCTAATGTCAAATTTAAAATTTTATATATTACGGATTTTCATACGCATTGAATGTATATTTTTTAATAATTCGAAAAAGCGTATTATCTAAGCCTAAATAATGTCAATGACTGGTAATATCAACGGAAATTTGTATTAATTCATTGCTAATTAAAGTTTTTTAACGCAAAAAAGTTTACAAATAGATGAATCGCCCAAAGCATGGATAAATAGGAAAGAAAATTTCGTGTTGCGGTTGAATGTAAAGTAATACATAAGGGTTTGAACTTGAGAAGCAATAAAAAACTTTTAAGATAATGATGCATTAAAACAATAAAATTCTGTACATTAGATAAATTAATACTTCAGGAAGGTAAAGGAGAGCAAGAATTAAGTTTCATTAAGACCAAGGAGAAGATAACGATGTGGATAAAAATTATACAGAGAAAGTGACTGTGCCCCCACTAGAAAAAAACAAGGAAATTTTGGTGCTTTCCATATTGAATGAAAAAGTTAATGCAGTTACTGTGAACTTTGATGAAAGAGGTAAATGGTAATCTTTGCCTAATTTTTTAATGGTACGGTTTATTAAAGGGGCAAGTAATGTTTTTTTAAATTATTATTAAATGCCTCTTCTATAGATTTTTCAGTCATTCTTTGACCAGGATATAGAAAAGTATAACTGATATATGTCTTATGAAACGATGATAAAATATGCAAAAAAAAAAAATAAATAAATAAATATATCTTTAACTGAATCTAGAAGAAAAAATAAATAAAGTATATTATTAGCGTGTGATTAGTATGCAATTTATGCAATTTTATTCTGTGAATTAATTATGTAATGCATTATATGTATAGTTTTTTTAATGTATAATGTAAATATGGACGAATGGCATTGTGTGAATTTATGTAATCGAACAAATGGAGTGCACAATTACAAATACAATACGCGAATGTACTGTATTTATAACCGGGACAGTAATACGTAATATACGTGTATGTGTTTGATAAATGTATACATAAGCATGTGCGTAAATTCGCGAGTGAAGTTAACAATTGTAAGTATGTAGTGAGGAAATGCAGAGTTTTGACTTGTGCAAAAAAAGGGTGATGCATAATTAAGTTTAGTTGTGGATATTTTATGAAACGGAATCAGATAATTCTAAGACGGATACATGGCCAAACTGGGTATGATAGATAATTCAGAAATGGGAGTATTTTTATGATTGTTGATTAGAAAATAAACGAAGAGTTAGGGAGCCTGGCGAATATTCTTCATCAAAAACAAGTAAGAAACGAATGAACGGCAAGATTATACGCACAATATAAGAAGTTTTTCACTCAGCGAGATGATGTAATTAATGATAAATAAAGGGAGCAAATCAGCTTTTCGTCCTTATAATGCTCATGTATAAGCATTTTGAACAATTACAAATATGTTAATGATGGGCTTACTAGCAATACACAGTTTAAAAACCCAAAAGGGAAACCAACGTTGAAACAACATTGAATTGTGCAATAACTTCATAAAATTATAAAGAAAACTGGTAGCTATAACTTTACAGAACTAAAATATAGCCAATATGGCGGACTCTATGATCTAGTTTAAATTAAATCGTAAAACCAGTCTCATTAGACTACCGCGCAAGTAATACTTCATTGCAGAGAATCGAACCAATTTCGAAGAATATATTTTTTCCCAACAAACTCTCGACCATTTATAATATTAAAACAAAATAATAATACAATTTTAAATATCAACCTTCTAGGTAAGAGAGTCGATGAAGATATTAGCCTGCCTCGTTTGAAAAACATGAGATTGCAGATTTATCTATTACAATATAATTTTTAATTTTCAAAATTGATCTAATAGTGATTTAATTTATAAATTTATATATCAAACAATATAAATATAATAAAATTTTCTATCACAACATATTATTTATATTCTATAACAATGTATTTTACATAATATTTTTAAATAATATCCATTATAATATAATTTCTTTAAATTATTTCTAGATCATTTTAAGATAATATATTTATCTCATTTTCAAATTATTTAGGACTATTTATAGGCAAAGCATCATGAGTTTAATACATATTGCTACTTGAGACTTAATCCATTGGTTACATAATTGAGCATGAATACTTATTTATGTAAATTTGAGAATTATCAAAAATGTTTTATAATTCAATGAACATTTGAATACTGGAAGCAACTGTCACAATTAAAAAAATTTGAGCGATTTCTATTTTACAACAGTACTCGAATGAAGTTTTAATATAATATATGAATTTTCTTAAAATAATTGAAGCTTTTTCTATCATTTTTTTTTCACATAAAGCCAGAAAAAATTACAGCTTCATCATTTATAGACAAAAGGAAGCTCTAATGTCTTTTTTATTTAATTAAAATAATAAAACAATTTACTATATAACGTACCTGCTGCAACATAATGATGTCTTAATTTTTTTTAAATTAAAATTTAAAAACAAGAGATAACATTAAAGTGAGTTTAAGTTTATACCTACAGATTGTATTTTAAAATAAATCTTTTATAATAAAAATATTATATATATATATCATATTTTTAATAATAAAAATAATTAAAATGTTGACGATACAATAATTTATAACATATTACTGTATCATTTACGTGTTAGTATTCTTTAAGTATCATTTATTAATTACATTATCACTATATTTTAATCATTATATATTTAGATTAATATATGTTTTCAGCATATCTTTAAAAACTATTTTTAATGAACTACTTAAAATTAATTTGTATGAAAATTATTCAAGGAAATTTTACATGAATAAATCTTAAAGCATAAATCTGTAAATAATATAAACTGTATTTTTATATTTTATTATATTATATTTATATTTTTATTTTAATAAGAATTTGAAATTTTTAATTAATGAAATATAATATAAATGGCAGTTATAAAATATAAAATTTATATTGTCTTGATTCTTTATAATTTATAAACTTGATTTTTATATAAAAAATTTTTATATTTGTGTGTATTTCGTTCTTGAAAATTATTCTTTTTTTTACTTCCCTAGCAATATTTCTTCGAAAGACCGGATATTTGTACTTTAAGTATAAAAAAAATCGATGTTTGGTATGTATTTATACTATTAAAATACATTGCTAAATATAATAATTATTTTCAAGAAGCTCTGCGCATACGATAAGAAATGAAACATTAAGGCATTACTAAAGTCCCTTATAATTCAACTTTTATAGCATATAATTTAATTACATTAATAGATTATTATAAATGAACCAATAATTCGTATTAATATTATGTATTATGCGCTAATTATACAGCATATTATAAATAAACAATTTAATGAAAACAGTCAAGTGCAGGAAATGCTAAGAACTTATTTCCTTATTTTACATATCACACATTTGGTATAATTTATTTCGGTACCAAGGAAAATATTCGTACATGTACACATCTACGAACGCAGACAAGTACACAGGCAGTCGGCGCAGTATTTTTCTTTTTGCTCAGTAAAAACTCGAATGTGCAACGACTGCAGCGCCTGTGTTTTTCCAGCAAGCTGGGCGCGTTGGTTTGGACACGAATTTTCTTTCTCCCTTCGCAACTCTTCCAACTTTCCACCTTTTCCACGAAATTTTGATTTTTTATGTAAAAAAAAAATGCTCGTTCTTTCCCTCCATGTCACTTTTCAGATACCGAGTCTGGTACTATTTTCATTATGAATCATTGCTCCCTTTTTATAATCCGAAAGAACAGACGTTTTAATTCTCAAAATATATATTATTATATTAGATAACTTAATTTAACTCTTATCGTTATTACAATTATTATATCATATATATATATATATAAGCAAGTTTAATGGAAGATTTTATTTAATTATGAATAGTGCGTACAACACCAAGACTTTCAAATAAGTTCACGTAATGTGAGCGACACAAAATCATAAATTTGCTAATGTGAAATTAATTTTTTTAAATAAAAAAGATTATTTCTTTAAATTTTTTATCAAACTTTAAACTGAAAACAATTAAATTTATGCATTAAATTAATTTAATAATATAAATTGTTAATAAATGAGTATACGTATCTTTATATCATGATTTTTTATTTATCTTTTATAAGATAATGAAAATGTTTGATTAATTATATAAAATAAATAAAAAAAGAATTATAAATATTTGCCTCTTATTTAAATAAATCATAATATATTAAAGCCTATTTTACATAAATATTACTTTGTCTAAAATAAATCTGTATAAAATTTATTTCGCCTAAAAATATTTTTTCTTCTAAAATAAAAATAATATTAAAGTTCACTTAAATATTATAAAAATTTCTCGTATTTTACAACACTTTTTATATTTATATTTACATTTATATTTACATTCAATATATAAAATTTCAATTTAGAAATTAAATTTGATAATATTTAAATTGTTATCTTTTTCATTAATTTTTTTTTTTTTTTTTTTTTTTGATAGCCTAAGTATACTTTAGAATACCGATAGGTTTGACCATTATATTAAATGCTTGAGGATATATAAAATTTAAAAGCAAATTTGAAAAGTTTAATTATTTATTAATCTCATACACATGTAGAAAAAAATATATGGGAAATAACGAGTAATTTCCATTCATTGCAGTTTTACGATTTATGATTTATTTTATAGATTTATCATGTCTTTACATCATAAATATAAATGGATAAACAGTGATGATATATACAGTTAATAGCAGTTTAAGATCTGTTCACAATATCGATTAAAGTTGAATGGTTATAATATCAATCAATTTTAAATACAATCATTTATAAATGTTAATTCATTTAATTTTAAGTAACTATATTAAAATGCTCATTAAACTTTCAGTAACTACCATCTTATTTTTGTATTATTAGAATATTCAAAATATATTCCTTAATTTATATTTAAATCTTGACTAAAATTAATAACTAATAAAACAATAATTTATTCGTAGAACTATATTTAGAATTAGTTTATTCATTTTCGTAAAGATAAGTCAATTATGTATTAATTTTAAATAAGCTTCTTTTGGTTTTCTAATATTAAAATATTTCAAGATAATTTACTAAAATTGGTTGAATAAAAAATGAATTAAGTTGTCAATTACAATAAGATAAATGAAAATATATACAAAAAATAATAAGTAATTAAAATAAATATTTTTTTAAACATATGATTGCATTTAATTTTTCTCGAAAATTTTAATTAACATAAATGAGTGAATTAGATTTAATGCTCATAAATGTGAATAACATTACAGAAAATTCGTAAATTAAAATATCAAGCCGATTTGATTATTTTTTATTATTGTTTTTAATAAAACAAATACATGTGGCAAGATTTAGAATGTATAATTAAATTTTAATTAGTATAATATGTTATTGAAATTGAATAAATAATTAATTGTATTTATATATATTTACTATATATTTCTGTTTAACAATAAATAAATAAATAAATTATACATTCTTTAATACATATGTAAATAAAAAACTTTATATTCTAACACTAAGGCATAGAGAAATACAATATTTTTTATTATCACTTAAAAAAGCATAAATATAAGCATATTCAATTAAAAATTAAGGTTTTAAATAGAGAAATAACATGTAATAAATAATTAATATACTGAAATTACATTTAACATTAATTAAAATTTAATTTTTATATACACATTTTAAATTTACTTCTAATATTAAATCTAGAAAAATAATATTATAATAAATTGAAATTGGTAAAGTATTAAAACAATATTTTTAATAGAAAATAAGCATTTAACATATATTTGATACAAAATTTCTATATATTAAGAATTCAATTTTCGTTAACACGATAATTAAAATTAAAAAAAAATAATTATCAATAATAAAATATTGGAATTTTTTCTTTATTATTGTTTAAAGTGCAGACTAAATTTTTAATTTATAATTTTTTTTTTAGAAATTAAGAAAGTAGATCTTTCAGTAAAGTCCGCTCCGATAACACGAATATCTTCGTCGTGTTCGGGTGTTTTGTAAGGGTAGATCAAAAGAAAGAATAATAAGTAAAGTTTACTGAATAATGTGTGTATTTTCAATAGACGAAATTTATAGTTTTACTTATGAAGGATCACAGTTCGAATCGAATCTATCATTTTATAATATATTTGAAAATACTTGCTATTTAAGCCTTTTTCACCAGTAACCCCGCCAACGCACATCGGTACTTACAAATCATGGGTGAGGGGGGGGGGGTGGAGGCGGTTGTTACTTGGTTATTACTCGGCATTTCCAATGCTCAATTCTACACTAATCCATGCAAGCTCAGACCTGCACTTCATTTTATCATCTTTCAAAATCCTTCAATTTTAATTATAATAATTTTAACTTTAATTATAATAATTTTAATTATACTTTTCTACTATTTTGCCTTTTTTAATAATATTGTCTAGAAATAAAAATAAGTAATTACTATAATTCATTAAATAAAACAATATATAACTTTTATTTTTATCACAGGATTTATTTCCTCTTGTTTTCTTTAAGCTGAAGCTCGAATATTTTCTCTTGCCATTATTATATTTTTCAATTTTTTTTTTTCATTTTTACATTAATTGTAATTGCTTCTATTTCGTTAATATCAACTTTTTAATTATTAAAATGAAATTTTTAATTTATTTTCGTTCAGGTAATCAGTGAATCTCATGCATTCATTACTTACCCAACCGCGATATAAAACACCTTCGGTTAACTACTAAAATAAATAGCCATACACTATCATAATTATTATTATAAGATTATCATTGATATATTTTCTTCATTTTTCTTTGTTTTTTTCTTTACCTTTATTTCATTCAACTATTTTATGACTTTAACATAAAATTATCAATTCCATAATTTCTTCTATCAAAACTTAACCGAAACTAGGATTTCGGCGATGTCCACTTTGCTTTATTTCAGTAAAAAATGTCTTGTGAATCCGTTGAAAAAGTCGAGTATTATTGGACATAGGCATCAACACTTTTTTTGCGACATTTTCATTGCTCATATTAAGCATATAACTTAAGTTATAAACTATAATACCTACATATATGATTAGTTTAGTGAACAATTGTAGTGTACGATATCCATTATGACTGAATAAGTGAATTCAACACGCAGATTAATAGTAAAATAATTGTATTGTTTACATGTAATAAAAATAATTAATAAAAATGTAAATATACTTATTTATTTTTTTTATAATAATAAATTTAATTAATTAACAGATTTAAAGATTAATCACAACAATAATTTATGTAAAAAAAAAATTATTTTTTTAATAATTATTAAATAATTTAAATGCTTTTATTGACAAAAAATATTAATATTTTATTTTATTTATAAAAGTACTTTGAATCTAATCGGTACCATTTTTAAACATTTTTCAATAATCATTATCAAAAAACTGGAATTTACCTTTACCTAAAAAAAAAAAAAAATAAAATAACAACTATAATCTATTTATTGTTATATATTTATTAATTTAAAAAATATACTCAGTCCATATTATATTTCCGTACATATCTTTTTAAATAATTTTCTTTTATAAATCAATATAAAATTTTATATTTGAATATATAATATATTACATATATAAATAAAATAATAAATAATAATAAATAAATAATAATTTAGAATAAACTAATTTGTTAAATTTATTTTTTTTAATTTTTATTTTTAATTTTTCTCGTATTTACTTCGTGATATCATTATTCATGCAATACGAATATAATAATTTTATTTTCTCTACGTGACATAAGCTTTAAAAAGTTATGGACAGACAATATGAATACTAATTTCATATAAATCTAGAAAAAACATTTAATATTCTGTTGCATTGTTGACTCTATGATCGAGTCAATGATTTTCAGTAACTTTTCAAGCAATATCGAACAGTATTTATATTAATAAATAGTAAATATGGTAGAATTTTAAATTAAATTATGACTTTTAAATACATTGTTACTACTTGGTAATATGTATTAGAAAAATTAATGTGGTATTTTATATAATATATAATATATAATGACCTGAAAATATTAGAAAATGTAGAAAAAATTTATTTTCATATATTCATAAAAGTATTTCAGAGTATTTCAATCCACTGTGTCCACCAGATACGGTATAAGGAAACCGATTTGCGTAAATTACACTAAAATATGATCTTTTAAAACATCAGGTCTTTAATATTCTATAACGTGTTGTTATATACCTGGTATATATCTGTTACGTACCTGACAAGCTGTAAAAGAATATCCAAGTATATAACACCTGATAATCTAGCTGTAATAGATAAAAGATAAATGGAAAAAAAAATTTAGAAAGTGAAAAAAATATCCATAGGATAAAAAAAACTGCTTAAACGTCTTTATATTCTATTCATTTTGTAAAAATTTTGTAAAAAGGTTTAAAACTTTGCTCTTTACAAAGCATAATCAAGCTTTAAGGACTGAAATAACAGAACCCCAAGTGTCAGATTAATTGATAAAAAACACAGTAAGTTCATATATTAAAGACAATTATTAAACTTATAAACTGTAATGAATAATTTAAAAAAAATATTTAATAATTTTTTATTTCATTATTTTATTTAGTTATTAATCAATAAAAAAATAATTTAAAAAATTTAGCAACTATTTTAAAAGTTTTTAATATTGTGGTATTAATATTATCTCTCTTTTCTCATTATGTAATATCATTGAATTAAATGCTATAAATGATAACATTTATTACTTAAATAGAATACTAATTAAGTGAAGAGTTTTTTATTTAATTTTATAATTATATAATAATTTTACATATCCCAATGAAAGTCGATAGAAATTTTAATAAAATTTTATTAAAATATCATTTACTTTTTTCGCTTAGAAAAAGGAGCAAATATTTAAAAAATATACAATAACTTGTTATATAATTATTGATTCTTTTGTTAATACAAATCAATAATAATATTTTATTCATTTATATATATTTTATTTCAGATATCGTATTTCATTACTACATATTTGTTTAATATGCTTATAATAATAAATAAAATGAATTCAAAATAAATTTCAAAATGAAACTAAATATCATAAACATTTTATATAACTAATTAAGTTAATTATATAAGTAATTAAGATTAAATATAATAAATTTATTTTATAAATTGAGCATAATTTTCAATAATTCAATATAAATATCATTTATAAATTTAAATTTAATTTATGGTTACTTTAATATTTTAATAATCTAAGTTATTTTAAAGCTAAGTGTTTTTTTCAGATGATTATATCAATTGTATATTATTTAATAGTATTTCATCCCACAAATATTTTCCAATAATTTAGTCTCAAATTATCTACTAGTTGAATAATAATATCTCTGAACAATTGCTTGCATATTAATTTTTTTTTTTAATTTTCAATTAACAAGCTATTTTTCAATTTGTTTTTCAGACTGAAATTTTATAATTAAATTATAGTAATTATGAATAAAAAATAATTTGCTTATAATTAATTTTTATTATATATTTGCAAATTAAAGTGAGCGTAAGTGCATTAATAATCATATTGTCTTGAAGAATTGTAGTACGTAAATCAAATATAATATAATACAAGTTATACATCATCCGCATTATTTTTATTAATTAGCTTTCAATCGTCAATTTGCTAAATCTACATATAATTAAAATCTAAATACGATATACGGTATACAATACAAGATATACGAGTTATTATTTTAAATTTCATAAAGAATTTATTTTTTTATTTAAAGGAAATATTTTTTAAACTTTTTTATAGAATTTTATTTTAAACGTATAATACTTTTTTTTACAAAATTGTTTCCACATTCCTTAATTATGTAGGATAATAGATAAGTTTAACAATATTTACTCTTCCTCGATATATTGATAATTGATGAAGATAATATTTAAACTGAAGTTCTACGAAAGGAATCGTGTAAACATAATTGATCGATAAAAGTTGTAAAGAAGATGAAGTATAAATCATACGATAATGATATTAATGAATTTTAAAAAATGTTAATAAGTGTAAAACAGTAAATATTGTATACAACAAATTGAAAATAAATGTCCATTTTATAAAGTGAAAATGTTTTTCTTAGATAGTAATGAGGAATAATGTAAAGTTTAGTTATTTTATTTAATTAATTATATTGCAAAATGTAAGATTTTAATATAAAATTATAATAGACAATTCTCAAAGTATTTTCCAATAGATTGAATCGCTGAATGTAATGTCGGTAAAAGTAGTTTTAGTAGTAAGAACATTTTTGTCCAAATCAAATAAAAAGATTAACAATCGATTTCTGAAACTTTTGCATTGTTTAGTGTTATAATTATAATATTATCATCAAAATGATTTAATTCCACAAATCCGAATGCATTCCAAGTTTAAAACATTACCGGACTTTTTACAAATTTTAGGATAATTCGGGTAATCCAAGTCGAATATAAATTTACGAGATTTCAGGGATTATTAAATGAAAAATGAGAGTTGTTTATGGATCTTTGGACGCCCGATTATGCACGCGAAATTTGAATAAATCGAGTGCGGCTCCGGAATCATGGCTGCATAGTCATCGGGACAGAATTTGGTCGGGGAGGCGGGAAGGGGGAGGGCTTGGGAGGGAGGGGGAGGGGAGGGGAGAGGAGTGTATAATAGAGAAGTGAAAAGAGGACGGAGTTGATGTTTCGGGAGGACACAAGAGTGAGTGCGCGAATATCGCGTTGGCCGCCGGCGCTCCTTCGTCATCGCGGCGGAGGCCAGGCCGCACACTTCGGCTGTAGTAAACAAAAACTGCCGCAACGTTGTCAGATCTTTTCGCTCAGGATTCTCTCATTCTCTCTCTCTTTATCACTCTCTCCCTCGGTTTCTCTCCTCTCCCATCTTCTCCCCCATTGGTCGGTCAATTTTTGTTTTTTTTCTCGCTCCATATTTTCCCTCTCTTCCCCCAGCCATCCATCCATCCATCCATCCATCCATCGCTCTCTCTCGCTCTCTCTCTCTCTGCCTTCTTTATCCGCTCGTTTCCTTCATCCCAGTCGCTTAGTTTCCTTCTATCGTCCTTCTTTATCTCGTCCAAAAATTCAAAGCCGAACAGGGACGCAGCATCGGAGCAAAAGAGGAAAGTGAGCGCGATTCGGGAGCTGAAAAATCGTGCAACTGCCGACGAAAAAATAGGGAAAAAGCTTTGGACGCATGTGAAATCAAATGCAAAGCAACGATCCGAAAGCGGAGGCACGGAAAACAAATGCATAATGCAAAGGGGACAAAAAGTACAGCAGTCGCGCTGAAAAAATGAAGGAAAATGATGAATTTATAAATACGAAGGAAATCGAGAGAGAGAGGGTGAAAGTGTGGATAGGGGTGGGGTGGAGTTGGGGGGGGGTTAAGAAAGCTCCCAAACAAAATGCAAAGGTAAACAGTTGTGCACTTGCTCGTCCAAAGATGAGAAACAAATAATTAAAACGCGGAAAGAACAGAGACAGAGGCGATATTTTGGCATAAGCACACATAAAATTATTGCCAAAACTTAGCATGAAAGGAAGAAACGAAAAGCGAAAAGAGAAAGAGGGAGGAGAGCAGAGAGAAGGCGGGGAGTGGAGAAATTCTCCTCCCCTATTTTCAGTCGGAGCGTACAGCGTGTCGTCTGAGCGATACCCCGTCTCGACACCCCACCACCGTCCACGCACACACTCCCGTCTCCCTCTCGCTCTCTCTCTCTCTCTCTCCATCTTGGGACAGGCGCACATAGAGAGAGAGAGAGAGAGAGACGAATTTAGCATTTCGCTCGTGAAAGTAAAGAATGCACGGGAGAAACGAAAAGAGAGGAACCAACGGAGCCCATAGCCCGGCAAAAAATACCCCTCTGCTCGCGACTTTATCCTCCCTCTCTCGCTTTTTCTACATTTCCTTCTCGCTCCATCCACGTCTATCTCTTTCGCTTTTTCTTCTTCTTTCTCTCTTCCGGTCCCCTTGCCACTTTCCTGTTCACGTACGTACATTTTTCCCTCGGACGGTGGCAACGTCGACAACGACGACTAAGTTAAACTAGCTCCCTCCGAAACCTAGTGCACGAACTGTTCGCGCGCGCGCACACACACACACACACACACACACACACACACACATCCCCGCAAAGCCTACCACGGATGAACGGAGTAAAAACGAGACGAAAAACGTCCCGACAGCGTTTATTACTTTTTTTTACATCATTGATAACATTTAGGTACAATTAACAGAAGAGGAATGCACGACATTTTAAAGAGTAATGCGTAATTGATGAGGAGCCAAAAATGTTGTGTGCTAAAATAACAATTAGTAGGTACAAGGTAAACATTCTTTAACTTGTTTATTACCTCGTGTAATAAATAAATAATCTTCTCAATAATTTAAAAAGAAAAGGAAATAACTATTGTAATTATGTAAAACTACACGCAATTTATTCGTTCATTAATTTTTTTTTATACAGTTTCATTTTATTATGAATTTATAATTGAAAATAAAATACATAAATCCTTAATCATATCTCTGAAGTAATAAATTTAATAAAACGGTATAAATAGATATATAATAATAAACATTCACTAGACTGCAAATGTATAAATATTTTTTTTTTCTTACTTAAAGAGTCAAATCAATTATAAAATATCAACTTCTTATAAAATGATTGAAAAATTAAAACGTCTACCTGTTATTCCATAATTTTTTATTAAAGTCTAATCACGATATGCAACAACTGTTAACTAAAATTAACATATATATTAATGACAAAAAAACTACTAAAAATTATCATAAAGTAACGCATGCAAATAATCATTGATATATTTTTTTTTGTTACTTTTATGGTTTAAATATATCTCTAGTACAGTAACAATAATAACCAATAAGATTTTTTTTATAAATAAAACATTAATATAATATAATTTTCAAAAACAAATTTAATATTACAAAATTAAAAACCCCATAATTTATTAAAAATTAGAAACACACTTGCATAAGTAATGCATGTGTTATAAGGATGTATAATTAATCAAAGTAAATGTTTAAACATATTTAAATTAAAATTATTTAATTAAATTTATAAACTGCTATACAAAATTATACACGTAGTAATAATTTGTCCAATTACATATATATATATATATGAATAAATTGTTATAAAGTATTATAGTAGTACTAATTATAAAATAAACTAATTTAAATTCATAAAATCAAAATAACCAACAAAAATGTTTCTGTAATAAGTAAAAAAAAAATAGGGAATCTATCGCAATTTTAAGACAACATATAATATATTTATCCAATTCCTCTATGGTAATCTCGAAAAAATAAATTAAATTAAAATAAACCTTAAATCGAAAGATTTTTAGCTTTTATTATTATAACTTACAAAAAACATTTACTGTCAGCGAAATAAAATATTTTGTTAAATTTAATAATTAAAAAGTAATAATTTCATTAACCAAAATACTTTATAATAAATTGTATTTAATAATTGAAAACGGGTCGTTAGTTTCTTTTTAATAATAAACAAACCGTAAACCAATTTAAAATCAAGAATATTAACTTATTTTCTCTAATAGGTTTATTAATTAAAATTTAAGGAATAAAATTTATGACGTATAAATTCTGTTTTAGCAAAAAGCTATATAAATTTTCATCTCTAAAATAAATTTTATGATCGTACATTTAATGTTTTAGTTGAAAAAACATATATTTAATTAAATATAAAAGTAATAAGTACTCATTATTTTAGTAACTAAGTTTTAGTTATTTGAATTAAACTAGATATGATCATAAAATATTTATTCTATAAACATTTTACAAAAATGTATTTAATTTTATTAAATAATTCATTCAATTCTAAATTACGTTTGATTTCTGTAATAATAATTTGACTATTATGAAGAAAAATTTCTGTAAAAAATACCTGTTAAATACTTACATTCGTACAAGTGTCTATAATTTAATCTTTTTCTCTCTATATTTTATCTTGATTCACGATAGAGAGCTCTTAAAAGAACTTAATACTAGATTCTTATATCCATTATTAAAATTGATGGGAAAAAGATTATAAAAACACATGTAAAGAGTAGAGAATAATGCTATATTGAAGCAAATATCAAAGAGTATTAATTCAATATTCTGTAGCTTTTAATTATATTCATATGTATTCAATAATTTAAATTAATAAAAACTTTATCATCTTAATTCAAAGGTTTAAACAGTTTGTTAAATACTTTCTGGCTATTGATGATGTATAATTATATTATCAATTAAATAGGAAATTTGAACTCAAAATCCTTTTGAATAATCATGCAATATAAAAATCAATTATTATAAATAAAAAAATGTTCAGAATTCAATAAATTGTAAATCATGTAAGAATTACAGCATACAATATAAAAATTTAAGAAACTCTTAAATGTTTCATATTTTTCATCTTAAATCAGTAAAATAGAATTTAAATATTAAATTACTATGAATAAAGAACAATATCATTTTAGAATTTTATTTCCTTGATATTAAAGCCTGAATTGTATTAATGATACATGAATATTTGTTCCTAAAGAAACTTGGAGAAAAAAGAACAAAAGTTAGAGGTATCTTTCACCATTAGACACATAATTAGCTGTTGTTGACCCAGTGAAATCACGAGTTGTATAACCAGCGCAATAACCCAGCGCGTATAACTCCACCAACAGAATGCAGCGAACGCATCAAAAGGACCCTAAACGTACACCCGCACACACACGCAAATGCCATAAAAGGGCCTCCAACCCCTTTCTATCTGTTTTCCTTGCCATACTATCTCCTGCGCTTAGATAAAACGAGGAAATGAGAGGCGGGGCGCATGCGTCAAGGGAGTCTGTGTGGGTATACCTATATATTGCACTTATTATACATACCACGCGTGCCGCATTCATTATGCGTATTGTGCACACCTGTTGCCCCACAAACCGACAAAGAAAGAGAGCAACAGCGCAGCCCCTTGTCACGCATCCCTCAATTGCCTCGCTGCCCTTCCAAAGCCAAGACGCAGGGGTGCGCAAGAAAATCAGGGAGGGAACTTTGATGACCATTACTTTCTTTCCACTGGGTCTCTCTCTCTCTCTCTCTCTCTCTCTCTGTCTCTCTCTCTCTCTCTCTCTCTCTCTCTCGCTCTCGCTCTCTCTTTCTCCCTTTGTTTATGCTGCCCGTATTTTGAAAGTCATTTTTCAACGAGCAGTCTACCTTTTTCCCCTCACTTTTTTTTAGTTTCCTTGCACTTTTCTTACATTATTCAATTTTAAGTAGGTTAAACAAACCTGCGCCCTCTGAAACAACTTCACCATCTATGGTAATTTTTGATTACCGCAAAACTTTTCTTGTAATTCCAACTGTTTTTCTTATGAATTAAATTACTGTTTTAATTTTAATTTATTCATAATTATTTTCATTGCAGTTTTTTAATGGTAAAAATAATCTTTTAAATATTAACGATAAATTTGATTATTTTAATCATTTTAACAATACAACAAATTCAAATATTTTTTTAAATATTGCTACATTACTTAAAGTAAATATTTTTTTATATTTTTTTGGCTTTAAAATCTTTTTTACACAATTTATGTAAATTGAATAAATAAACTTATACAAAATTACATTACTAAAAATGAAACAATTTAAAAAAAATAAATTATAAATAAAGACTTTAGTTTTTTCATAATTAAAAGGTTGTTCAATTTATAAAGTAATATATTAATTTTATATTAATTTAATAATGTAAATATTTTAATGGTATGCAACTTGGATCAAATGAATGTTTTTGACACATTTATTGTTTGATTAATTTTTAAATTTATTTTTATAACTATTCAAATAAAAGCTATATACTTAAATAATTTGAGTTTAAAATTTTTGCATTATAAATTAATTTTTTTTGTTTTTTTTATTGTTGTTTAATCTACGGTTTGAACTAACTGTTCTCAATCCATCATAATATAGGAATGTAAAATAAAAACATGGGTGACTTTTATGTTTATAATTTTTACAAAAACAGAGAAACTGAAAGAGATATTATTAACATTGATAATTTGATATATTTAAATTGTACTTTACAATTATAATATGCATTATTTCTTTATTACAAACGAGTATCAACACAAAATAATATTCAAAGTTAACTATGGATTTAAGGCCAAGTTGTAAACTAAGATCAATGCCAAACATGAACTAAACATAAGAATGTTGAAGTTAATTTATAGTAGATAATACATGTGTGCGTGTAAGGGGTTAAGTAATGCAATACATAGACACAGATATGTGGGGGAAAAGATGTAAGGATGTAAAGTAGAGTAGGATGGTAAGGGTATGCGTCGAGATCAAAGAAGCGTTTTAGAACTTTGAGTTTTAAAGTAGGGAGATTACTGTCACGAATAATGGGTGGCAGAGAATTCTGACGTTAGGACAAAGGAATGGCGTATGGTTTCAGTGTAAAATTTAGGGATGATATGGAGTATCACTTCTCGAGGATCAAGAGTTTTTATAGGGAACATACAAATTAGTCAAATATGGTGGTGGCGTGATGATAAGTGTTGCCTTAAGGAGACATATAGCAAAGTATTTTCTCTGGTTAATATGTTGAAACAACATAAATGTGGATAATGTGAAGTGGAATTATTGGAGAGGGGGAAAGAGAAAGAAAAAAACTGATCACTATTTTAATATTAATTAAAAAATCACATTTCCTATTAATTGTTATATCTTTATATTTTTATATACATACAATCAAGAAATTCATGTACAAAATTATAATAATTGAATATTTTTATACAAGAATAATAATTTCATAATTGCATGCTTCTCAAATAAAATTTTTATGATAAAATACACAATTTAAATAGTACTATTAATTTACTATTATAAACTAGATATTAACGTAAACAGTAATGATTAAAGTTATTAAAAGTAAATAATAAAAATTAGTAAAAGATAATATGTTAGAAGAATTTAAAAGTAATAACGTGAACAAAGAAAGGATAAGTATCACTAACATCTGATGCAAAAGATTAATGTTTAATGGCACTTTATAAATTTCTTATGTTTTTCTTCGTATTTCATAAAATGTACGTGAATTCATTTTGTTTTAAAAGACAGTGTAAATTGACATATACATGGTTCATCCACGAAGTATCGAGTTTTTTTTTCATTTTGCAACTATTGGTCGTAGAGATTTGGTAGGGGTCTTAAAATAATGACAAACTCCATCCTCATTTGTCCCTTTTTTTTGTTTGTTCGATAATTAAATGTAGCAGGATTTTACTTCGCGTAGTACTAAGGTTATTTTTCAAATTTTTGACATGGCGCGAATAAGTGATTAGTGGAAAACAACTATGCGAGAATGTTTTGTTCAAAGACTAAAAAAAAAAAATTCTTACCTTTCTTTTTTGAAAAATGATTTATTGGTGGACTTATAAACAGTGTGAAATAAAAATTTAAATTCTTCAAAATAATTTCCTCCTGCATCAACACATTTTTGAAATTATATTTTCCAAATTTCAAATGCATCTTCAAACTCATCAATTTTGATGTTTTTCAAAAAATTTTTCACATGTTTCTCGCATATCCAAATTGTTCTGCACTATATTATACACCGAAGATCGTGTTAAATTCAGTTTTTCCTGAATTGCTTTATCTGTTAATCTACAGTCCAAATTTTAAATTTCTAACACGCGCCGGGTATTCCTAACCATTCGAAAGCTTTTTGGGCGCCCAAATCGAGGCTCGTCGATGATCTTTCTCGGCCCTCTTTAAAAGCTCTGTGCCATTTTCCACTTTGCGATTTTGACATACAATTATGTCCATACACTTCTTGCAACATTTTATATGTTTCCACACTTTTTTTTTTAATTGCAAAAAAACATTCTCGCGTAGTGGTTTTCCACTAATCGCTTCAGCGCGCCGTGTCAAAAAACTGAAAAGCACCCTTCGCGCGAAGTAAAATCCTGCCACTCCTAATTATCGAAAAAACAAAAAAAAGGGACAAATGAGGAAAGAGTTTGTCAACATTCTAAGACCCCTTCCAAATTTCTACGACGAATAAGCTAAAATTAAAAAAAAAACTCGATACTTCGTGGATGAACCATGTATACATACATATATGTACATATATATATACAGAAAAAAAATTATGAATGAAGTATTAGAATAGAGTGTTCATGTTAATTTTTTATTAAAATTAAATAAAAATCTATGTATAAAACATGTTACATTATCAACAATCGGTACTGATTTTCTCAAAAATACAAATAGTTTTTAAAAAATTCAAATAATCAGTATGACTTATATGATAATAATTCATAATAATATTTTGATAAAAATCTAGAGAAAATTCTAATTATGAAGTTAAAACTAATTTAAAGAATCAAAAATATTTAAAAAAAATTATAATATTAACGTTAATTTCTCCTTTACAGTATAATTATCAATTTGCAATTATGTAAATTGATACGTATATTGCATTAAAACTAAAATACGGATATATTTTAGTAACTTTTATATTTATTCTTATGTATTGTTATTTTGAATGGAGAATAAATTATTTAATTTTGAATAATATTGTTTTTAAAATTGTCTTAAATAATATTAGATATAATATATAAACCAATTCTAGAATATAATTTAATCAATGCGGGATAAAAAATTAAATAATATCTATAAATAAATAAAAATAAAATCATAATTCTATTTAATTAGTATAATAAAAATAAATTTATATCTTGTCATCTATTACTGAAATTAATTTATACGAGACTACAGTACAGTAAAATATAAGGATAAGAACAAATGAAAAGAAAAAAGTGAACAGCAATATTGAATGACATATGAAAGATATAAAGTGATGAATTTGTGTTATATACAATCATAATTTTGACAGTAAATGTTTACATACACGTATTTATGTATATGTTTTTATGAAAAACAAAAACATATCATTAGCTACAAAAAGAAATATAGGAGTAGCAAACGAAATAAAAGAGGTAGACGAAAGAAGAAATATAATGATTGAGAATGAAAATATATAAACAAATTAAAAGATTGAAAGATAAAAAAACAGATAAAAGATAACCCTTTTTAGATATATATGAATACTAGATGTTCGATCACGGATGTTAATCACTCTTTAATCCATACAAGAAAAAGAACTTGCATGCAAATACCCACATATATAAATTTTTATAAGATCTAAAAACTACAGAAGGGAGACATAATAATTTATAAAAAAAGTTTTCTAAAATACTTTAAACAATATTACTCTTATTTTTTACATATTTATATAATAAAAAAAGATTATATAGTATCCAAAAATTAATATTTAGATACTTAATAATAATAAAAATAATATCTTGTATTCGGTTAATTGATATTTGATATTTATTTTTTAATTGTTTAAAAAAATTAAATCTTCTATTGTTTTAAAAAAACCTATATAATTAGTTTTTTTAAAGAAATAGAAGTTTAAAAAAAAGATAGAATAATCAATATGAGTATCTTTTGTTATAATTTATTTTTAATTGGTTTAATATATTAAATAAATAAGTATATGGAATATCTTTTTAAATACAATGGTTACATAATGATTATTAATGCTTCAAAATATTACGAAATAAAGATACACGCATTAACATTGAAGATTAAAAACGAAAAAAAAGTGAATTAAGGACTGACGAAAAGGGAGATGTAATACCATTATAGAAAAGTTCGAGACAATAAAAAGTAAATGACAAAATACAAGTTAATGGGGAATAAGATATAAGAGAGAGCGAGAGCGAAAGAAAGAGAGACAGAGAGAGAGAGAGAAAGGGTGAAACACAAATATTGTATCAACAAAAAGAAGAAACACGTAAATGAAGAGCAAGAAAAGGAAGAAAAGAAATAAGACACGAATAAAGTCATGAGAATATTCTGAAAAAAAGGAATAAAAGAAAAGAAAATAAAACCAGAAAAGAAATAACAAAGAAAACCACGACATAAATACATATTATAAGAGGAAGATAACTTTATTTACTCTTCAATGTAATACATTGTATGATAAATTATAAAAGAAACATTGACTGAAGAACTACTATTCAAATATACATACATTTTTTAAAGTACTGGGTATTACAATATATTTTACTTATCTTGATTTGAAATTCTTTCATATTGTTGTTTAGCTTACGCATGAAATAATAAGAATTTTTACTGGTTTGTTTAGTATTTGTAAATTAATCGATTATTATTAAAAACTAATGAAACATGCTTTATTGAAGTACACAATTTATATTATTTATCGATTTAAACTAATAATTAATGTAGAATAAAGAGTTTAAATAGCTTATTTAAAATTTACTTGGTTTATCGAGCAAATAAGTTGAATTACTTTCAGTTGTAAATTTGCAAAAAATATTGCAATACAGAAACTGATAAAATCAATATTATTGGGAAAAAAGAACCTTCACATAGATAAGAATAGTTTACTTAGAATACAATTTACCAATACTGCAGATGTAACAAATACACGAAAATACTTATAAAAAATATAATAGACATTATAAAAAAAAAAAAAAAAAAAATTAGCAATAGAACCAAAGAAAAAAAGAAATCCGTGTGAAATGGAGACACGTATGATACAAATTGCAAGCGAATAAAGGCAAAAGACATAAAGGGAATTTGAAATCCAAATAAAAATAATGAAATAATGGGGAAAAAAAGGGAAAAACGGAAGAAACGACAAAAAGAGAAAAGGCAAAAGAGTGCGGATCATCGAGATAGATTTTACATGCGTGTGCGTACGCGCGCGCGCGTTATTAACGAGCACAGAATGGAGAAGAGGAATGGAAGGAAGGAGGCAGTAGTTACAGCATCAGTAGAAAAGGTAGAGGAAGGGTGGGACGCACGTCGTTCGAAGCGCGAAAGGAGGGAGGTAAGGACAGGGCAGGGCAGGGCAGGGCAGGGCAGGGCAGGGCAGGGCAGGGCAGGGCAATGCAGGGCAGAGCAGAGCAGAGCAGAGCAGAGCAGAGCAGAGCAGAGCAGAGCAGAGCAGGGCAAGGCAGGCAGGCTGCGAGTGCCTTGGGAGGGAGCGAGAGAGGGAGCGAAAAGAAAGCGATGGAATAGTAACTAGACGATGGCAGTGAGCTTGACCGAGTGGCGCTTTGCGAGCCGAGGCCGGCCGACGCCCTTCCTCTCTCCCTCTGCCCCCTCCCCCTCCCGGTCGTGCATACATGTACGTGCATGCACTTCTACTGGTCTCGTTTGCTGCTACTGCACCTTTTTACGCAGCTCAATGCCAGGATCTACTTCGTCTTTTTCACTCCCTGGCCACTGCTCTCCCTCTCTTCTCCCCACCCCCGGCCCACTCGACTATCTAAGTTAACGGGCTAACTCATCGTGTTCCTGACTATGCCTATCCAGGCGACTTACCCACACACCTGCGAATCCCTAGAGTGTATTGCACTTTTAAGGCCCCCCTCCACCCCACACCACACCACCGACAGTTTTGCATTTATGCCTTCTCGTCTTGTGGATTGTGCGTTTGGCTGTTTTCTCAATTTTACTGTTATCTTTGTTCCATTCGACAATGAAGTCGGAGGTGATTAAAATCAATCGACGTGAATTATTGACCGGCAGAAGCGAAACCTGAAATAAAGGCAATTGTGCTGGAGGCAGATGTGTAATTTTTTTCATCTAGGAAGTTTACCTAATGAACAATGACGTTCGAATCAACACAATGATTTGATTTGTCCAAGTGGATACGTTTTATAAATAAATATTAAAGAAAGTTTGTTGCTTTCACTTGCAACATAACTGTTTCAATTATAAGAAGTGCTACTGCCAGCTCAATTATATACGGAAGAACAGAAAAATAAATTAAAATTAATTAATTAATTTTTATAGCTTACTTTTGGATTAGTACAAATTCTACTCGAAGTTTTAGTTTTCTTTACTTTTCATGCGGTGTACTTGGAATGAAATGTTATTAGGGTGGGTATTCTATTTAAAAATTATAATTCTGAAAGTTCTTTTTATTTCTACAACAAAGCAATCGTATTTTAATTAAAACAATATATGTGTACATATATATATATATATATATGCATACGTGCAAATCAGACAGTTTTTAAATAATATTTTAAATACATTATTAACATTTAATTATTTCTTTATTATTCAAACAGTCCTTCTTTGAAATATTAGAATCTTTCATAATTTCCGTAACAACTCAATATCTGATTATTTGATGATAAAATATAGTAACAGAATGAGTATTGTATTAAAAATATTATAGATAATAAAAAAGAAATAGAAAAAGGCAATACTGACAGAGTGCTAAAAAATGCATGGATTATAATGTTTTAATTTGAATCAGCAAATTCATATTCGTTTAGAACTAATTAAATCGTCAATTTTATTTTATGCCTATGCTATAATGGACAAGTATAGTAATGGATAACACATGGAAAATTCGAGTATAATGAAAAAGCTATTAGTAAATAAAAGAAAATAAAGTAAAGTGAATCGAGTGAGTATTGGCGAGGAGGGGTCCAAAGTCAAGATATTCGAAGAGTCCGGAAACACGCAGTAAACTCGACTTTGACCTCCACAAAGAAACTTGCTCTCAAGAAATGAATATCCTTCTCCTTCTTCTCACTTTCCTTTAGCATGGATGGATGCAGGTAAAAGAAGACGGAAAACGAGTGAAGCCTCTCAGCTTGTTTATTCATGAGTTATGGGGCTGCTACTGGAATCAAATGTGCACTTCAAGATACCCCGTAGCAACAGCATCAATGGCAGTGGCAACAGCAATAGATGTGCTTTACACACATTAAGCAAAAGGAATTATTTTGCCATAGATTACTGCTTTTTTGGATAATCCGGTAATTGGACAATCACATTTTTTTTGAACGCAATTATTCCGCCGATCGAAAAGAGTCTCTCGAACTCGCTCGAAGCAATCGAATGTTGGAATGAATGCTGAATAAGCCCGAGCACAAGGATCTGATAACGCGTGTGTCTAAGGCATGTTCGCATTGGTCATCATCAGTTGTAATTATCAGTGTCAGAGCCTGGATCCGGTTGAATCCGCGGCCACTCCACACGAGAAAACTCGGGAAATTCCGCGGAGGCAGCGCCGAAGAAAAAGGCACTCTTGAATAGCTTTAAAAGATAGCGCGGCCGCTAATTTAGATAATCGTAATCTCGGGGGGTTAGCGGGAGGGGCGGGTAGGGGGTAGGGGGGTAGGGCACCGTTGAAGCCCGTTGAAAAGTTGACGAGAGTCCCGAGCGGTTGACGATCGTCAACGGCGCGCATGCAGATTATAGATGGCAAGAGCAGCCCGTTAAGAGGCGTCCGCGTGCATTCGTACACGCACGCATATACACGCCTCCTGCAGATTGGAAAATGAGCCCGAGCGCCCGGATTGGCCAGGGCGATTATACCCGGTGCCCGGGGAATTAACTCCAGCAAACCGAAAGGGAGGAAGAAAGAAGGTGCTTAAGGAGCGGCTACTGATTCTGCATACCTGATCTCGTTTAAAGGCACTAGAGAAGGTTTAGCGAGCGCAAAGGCGTTGTGTTCCGTTCGGGGCAACCTTGCACTGGATTTCACTTCTTTTTGCTCGGGCTCCTCTTTTTGTCCTCGCATGCTCTTTCATCCTGTTTCACTGCGCGATACATTTCTGCTCGTTACCTCTGTGTGTGTGCGCGCGCGTGTGCGTGTGTGTGAGCGCTCGTGCGCGTGCGTGCGCGCGTGCGTTTGCATGGAGAAAAGGCTGCGCAAAAGAGTTATCTTCGATTTCGCGGAGATATATAACACGCACATATAGACGTTCTCTTATACCTTTTGGACCGAACCTATACTGCGGCTGGATAAAGCGCGATCATTTTGATACGCGGAAAGATTATACCTGCGCATGTAGTTTGTTTTTAATCATCATTTTTATATAATTTCCGTGCGATTTTTATTTGCAGAGGAAGCGGATATTTTTTTCTTTCGCAAAAAGCATCCTTTTTGCCTCGTTTGTGAATTCGCATAAATCAAAATCAATACCATCTATTTTACTTTTATACATCCTAATAATTATTTTATCCGATCATCATTTGAATCGCACTCTGCCATTTAGTCTGTTATTTCAGGATAGAGAGATCCTTCAAGGATCTCTCTTACATTACACTCTTAATTCAAAGTTTAAAATTAATTTTTTATTACTATTAAATCTACAAGAAAAAAGTTTTCCAACATCCAATACATTCCTAGGCAATATTCGGTGCCTTCAATCTCTTCAATTCATATATTTTTCTTTAATATTACACGTCAATATTCGTATTCTTGTATTATGTTATTAATCACCAAGATTAAATTGATCATATGTCGTTTTACTCTAAACGTAACATTTTATAAAATACTTATCACCTAAGAATTTACCTTTGCAACTGTAACATAGAGCATTAGCATATTTAAAAATAAAAAAAACAATTTTGACATCACGAAAACCAAAATAATTAGCCCAAAATTATTCAAAATCTACTTTACTAAAAATTACATTTTTGCACATTACATATTCTTATATATGCTATAATAGAGATATTAGGATTTTATTTTTCAATTGCATTCTCTATTTACTCAAAATATTTTATATGCACGTTGAAAGCTTATCATAAAATTAAAGATACAATAAATTAAAATTAAACAATCAATTTATTCTATCGTTAGAAAATGTTTTATTAACTACATAACAAATACAAAAATATTTCATTTTAAAATTATTGTATAAAAAGTTCAATGAAATGGTAAATGCCCACGAGTTTTAATTTAACACTTCAAATTTAACCAATTTCATATTTAAATATAAGTATTCAGTATTTATTAAATGCAAAAATATTATAATAGTCCTTATAAGTCTTATAATTATATCCATGAAACTACTTCTAATTGACTAATATGTATTTTCAAAAATTAATTAGCTTATTTTTAAAAACAAAATTACACCACATTATAAATGAAAAAATAAAAAATCAGACAATTTCGAAGATCGTAAAGTGGATTCTTATTTTTTTTCAAAAATATTTTCAATATTCTACAACTATTTCAAATTAACTAAAATAATCCAAGTGAATTAAATAATACAAAGTTTAGAACAAAAAAGGGACTGGTAAATATAGAACTAAGTTAAAAGCATATCATACATACATATTTTTCTATAAAATCAAGGAACATTAATTCTGTATTTATATAGAAATTCTTCTTTACAATTTTTTTAATTTTGTATGTTTTTTTTTCTACTTTTTACTTATAATAAATCTATTTTTTTTACCAACTGTTCTTATACAAACAGTTAATTTTTGCAATTCTTAACATGCGTATTCATAAATACTAAATTATACATTACAAACTCAATATTTAATGCCATCTGAGTATAAATTTTATGGAAATCAGTTATTAATTATATTGTTTACACTTCTTAACTTTTGTTGTGAATGAAACAAAATTAAGGATGTATGAATTAGTAACTTTGCCTTGTAAAATTGAAACATATGTGTAATTAACTTTAAATAATGCATAGGTATTCCTCACTATATTTAAATAATTAAAACTCAAATAAAAATTTCAATACGCAATTATTTTTAAATAAATTGAAAAAGCTATAATGAATTTCTTTGTACTACAATGTACATATATTGGGTATATATTAAATATGAGTTCTTTTATTCTTAGAATTACCTTTTTTTTTTTAATTTAAATATCGACAACACGAAATAAAAAATTACTTCATTTCTAAATTATAATTAAAAGTTCTAAAATAATCACCAATCACAAATTAGTCATAATTGATACTATTCATCTATGGATCTAAGTATATTCCTCAAGAATTTCATTGTTTTTTATTTTTATAAATTATTAAAATTGATACAAAAATATATATAACTACTTGATTCATGTCATTTTTGCATAAACTATCATAAATATTTAAAAAGAATTTTAAGAAAATTTTTATTGAATAAATGTTTACCTCAGCATATATTTTTTTTCATGCTTTGGTTCGGCTGTTGTAGTTTATCGGTGAAAAAATTTATGTATATACAAAATATTTGTTATTTTCTTTTTTAGCAAGAGCTTTATAGGTTTCATATTTTCTGACGGTTTTAAACTTTAGCGATGAGATACAAAATATTTGATAGATTTTTCATTTAATAAAAATTTTATAATAATAATTTTTTATATTTTTTTAATATTAATATGTATGTATATTCCAGAATAGTTATTTATATATGTCTAAAAATAATATTTTAAAATATGTTTTTTGTACCTTATAATGAATAGTTTCAGGAAAAAATTTATTAGCGCTCTAAATTAGGAAAGAGTATCAAGTATTATTTTCAATCGACTTCTACGAGTTAAACAACCATTTTTTAACAAATTATGAAATATTTTTTATTATATCTTATTAATTACTTCAAATGTTATTAATATACAAATAGAATATATAAGTTATTGATAACATATTTCAAATGTCATAAATGTCTAATTGAAGAATGGTGTACTTAGTTTACAAAATTATATTCATCAGCATTTACAATAAATAAAATTTATTAATTAAACAACATACCTAATAAAAAAATAAAATCTGGAAAAGCATTATAATTAAAAATTTTAATTAAAATGTAAAAATTATAATTATTATTATATAGTTATTTTTATAATTAAAAATAAACGTACTAATTTGATCTTTTTTAAATTTTTCTCAAAGCCAATATTTTAATATTTTATTACAAATAAAAAAATAGTAAAATTAATGAAAAATTACAAATAAATACATATGAAAACTATTTTTAGTCTAAATTATTTGTAAAGTCTAAAAATAAATGTCATTATATATTAAAATGCCCCATATTAATATTTAATATAATTGAATTTTATTAAGTATTACATTATTTTTTTTATTTTATTTTATTTATCAAAATTATGTTAACATTAAATCAATTTTTTTTAATTTTTAATATTAGGATATAATTTTCTTTTTCGATTAATTAATATAAAAAAAAAGAATGTTAATACTAATTTTACCAACCCGAGAAGAATATTTAGAACATTGTAGCCGAATCGATGTAGAAAATTAATATCGCCTATAATAATTTTTCAATTATATCAATTGATAATTAGAATCTAGATATTTTAAGATTAATATTATTAATAATAATATAGAGAAGAATATAAAAGGATTAAATTATGTAATTAATGTTGATATTTAGAGTATTTCCATAAATCTTTTTATTACATGTATCTAATCTTTGATTTGTATTTTCATATTTTTTCTTACTAAAATGGATAAACATAAAACCCTACACCAGCATTCAAATTTATAGAATAGAATAGAATCACAAAAAAGAAAAATTTGTAGTGCGGCAGAAACTTGTCATATATTTTAACCTGAAGTAAAAAGTAATCTTCAAGTTGTTGCGATAAAAAATGAAAAAATTGGGTAAAGAATTTAAAAAAATATATATTCATGTGATGTTAAATATATATGATTAAATATAATGATAAATATACATTCATATGATAAGAATAGATAAAAAGCTTATTATAAAATAAATATGTTAAGGTGTAAAAATGAATAAAATGATTGAATATTTTAATAATATTTTAAATAATTTTTAGAAATAAGTATTAATTCTATTAATGTTCTTTTAAAGTTTTTCAATTATTATTTCGTTTTTCAACTTCCATTAAAAATACATATAATTTTTTTTCAAGATTGGTACTTGAATTTTGTATGTGTTTGTTCTGAGTTGTCAAAGAGAGAGAGAGAGAGAGAGAGAGAGAGGGGGGAAGAGAACGAAGGAATAATTTTGCAGATGCTACAGCAGCAGCAGAAAACGGCTTGATTAAAAGGAGAAATGAGTAGTTGAAAAATAATTGATGATGCAGATAAAACTAAGATTTAAGCTGATACCATCTAACTAGCACTAATTACCTTAAATATTAGAAAAAAAATGAATCGATGTGATGTTGTACTAAACAAAGAGATTTAATATAAAAATGTGGATGAGTCGTCCTCAAAATGATTACCACAAAAAGCGACGCTATATTTATAAACCTCGACGAGCAATGTCAGTAGAGGGAGTAGTGAATTTTGACTATCGCCATCTGGGTTTTAAAAAAACGTACTACGCACGTATTGGGAGTAATGTATTAAAATTAGTATTACTAGTACTTCTTTCTTGAACAGAACTGTATAATTGATGGATTACTTAAATACAAATCCTATATATTTCTAAGGAATTATAAGCAGTATATTTAGTATATAGATTTAAATCAATTTAATAATATTTTTCTTTAATGTGCATTTCATATATATTATACAATAATCTTACAGAAAGTTATAAATTTGAAAATGAATACAATGTTATTTATTATTATTTATAATATTTATTATTATAATTTTTATTATTAATTAATTATAACAAAAATATTTAACCAATTTTAGTTATAAAAAAAATATAAAATATAATTAGTCTTAAAACAAATTTATCAATAAGTTGTTAAAAAAAAAATTTTTTTTGAAAAGTAAAAAGATACCAATGTAATATATTTAACTCAGTTTCGAAAACAAATTGCATAATCTAATCTTTTGATTTTATAATATTTAAAACTTTAAATATATTATATAATAAATACAAGATTAAGAAAATACCTCAAGAATCAGTTTTGTAATAAAAATATAATATATAAGAATTATTTAAGGTAGTATATAACATTACAAAAATATTTTTCTTAATTTGAAGTTGAATACTAAAATCTTAAATATTAACTATTTAAGATAATGAATTCAAATGTGAAAAAAAATATCTTTCTATTTTTAAAAAAAGTAGAAGCCTTTTGAACAGAAACTATTTTGTATTATTACTTAAATGTTATCCGCTGTTATATCAAATATTGATGGAAACTAATTTAATAGAGAGTCTTTGTAATATTTATAGTTATCGTGTTTAAAATTATTTGAAATAAAATAATTAAATCTTTCATAAACATATACGATTATATAATTTCAGCTTTTATTCTACTCGTATTGAGTTACTTTTTTAGTTTCTACAGCTTTTTAATTAAATATTGATTGACAAAACCCAAATTTATTTCTGAAGTATTTTATTGTAATAATATTAATAAAAAGCATTTAATCATAAAGAATAAGAGAAGGGATAATTAAATCATGATTCTAATATTCTATAAACAGGTGAGCGTTCTTGAAATTTTTTAGAAATTATTTCTTTAATTTCTCCCAATATTTATATAAAAAAAATAATGTAATTTTAAATAAGTATAAAATTGGCTTATTTCTTATAAAATGTAACATAAATGTAAAAGTAAAAACAATTTACTTTATATTTTGATATTTTCCTTGTGATATAAATTTTAAAGTGAGTGACATTATTCCAGCAACTTTTCCAATATTTCAACAAAATTAATTTCGCCTGTTGTTTTTCGCATCATTTTACCGAATTTTTTTTACTCTTTATTCAATACACACAACAAACTACTGGTTGATAAAATAAATGGAAAATTATAAAAGTGTTATCTTAACAACTTCATTAATTTCCGAAAAAAATCGCTTCCTCATTTTTTCCTCGAGCGAGATCCAACGCCTCAAAAACAAAAACAGCTTTCACGGGTGTAACACCGCGCTCGGAGAACTCGTACGCATTTTATCGTCCTTCAATATGCAGGAGAGAAAATGTAAAAGAGAGAGAGAGAGAGAGAGAGAGAGAGAGAGAGAGAGAGACATCACGTGCAGGATCTCTCACTCGCACGGGAGAATGCGTAAGGTCTCGGACAGAGTGCCATCATTAACCGTCCGGTTCACATCCTCTCTCACACATACGAGCCAACGCTCACACCTATACACAATTAGCTGGTGCCAATAGTTAAAGCCAGTATTATGCCGACAGAATTATGGTGAAAATAGCCCTTACCGGGTAGCAAGAGGGGAGGGGGAGGGGACGAAACGAGGTTCGGTACCACTTTTCGGATGGCAGCTGTGATATTTTTCTTCCCGCGGCGCTCTGTGTGTTAGTTCTAGTTTCGGATCTATACGAATCCAAGTGAGATGAATAAATCCTTTAAATCTGTAGCTCTATACTTTTGATCTTTTTTATTTCTTGCAATATCCCTTTTAAAAGAACTTGATTTAACAGTACTTTTCTAAAAGATCCTTAATATGCGTATAATATATGTTATAAAAATATTTATTGACAGCTTATTTTAGGCTTGGGTGCACGCTTTTTATTTATTATTCATAAAGTACTATTTATTTTATAAAAATTTATCACTAATACTTCATTATATTTGTAAAACAACATATGTACAAAAAAACTATATTAAATAAATTTAGTATACTAACCTTTAATCGATTTTTTTTCTCTAAACAATTATTAGCATTGACTCGTATAAAATCATTTGAAACTATTATTCATTAAGTAGTTATAAAATTACATGTTTACTTAAACAGTATTTGTGATTATTATCTGTTTATTATTAATATAATATAGCAATAATATGAATTTATTAAAAAGACAAATATATTTTACTAATCATAATTATTGATTGAAAACATAAATGTCTATTATAAATTCGTAGAACTCATTTTCTTAAAAAATGTTCATTTGACTAATTGCGAAAATATTTTTAGTCAATAATTTTTTTTTTTTTTTGAAATATTCAAAATAATATAATAATAATAATATTTATACTTAAATATAACCATACCATAAAATGAATTAATTTTATAAATAATCTTATAAAACTATATAATATAAATTTATCTTAGTTATTGAATTAGACTTTGGTCAAAAATCATTCAATACTCAATAAGTTTCTTTAATTTTGAGGATAATAGTATTACATTTAATTTACAAGATTAGAAATATGAATTTTTTAATATATAAAATTTACAAAAATTTAATGTATTGTCTTTAATGTTTGGAAAGAGACTAATAACAGGCTCAATCAAAAATTTAATTATAATATTTTATAAAACAGAATAAATCTTTTAATAAACTTTCATTAAATTGTTCTATTACTTCTAAAATTATCATTTAAAATTTTATATTACGAATTTTAGCAATTTAATATTTTTATAATAAAATTTACTCACATAAAAATCAAAATTTTGAAGATATAACTTCAAGTAGGATATTGTCAGACGATGTGTAACTCTTGAACGACTCAATCAATGAAGTGATGGAATCGTTCAAGTAAGTTTCATGTAATTAATCTGGATGTCGTTTTTTCCATTTTTAACAAAAATTTCTCGAAGAGAAATAAAATATTTTTTAAAGATAATGTTTTTGGGATAAACAACACGTAACAGTCATATAATACATATTCATGTAAAATTTAAAATATAATGTACATAAGTAAATAGATAGGAAACTCATTATAATATTTAATCATAATCAAATAAATAAGAATATGTAAACAAATAGTTTAATACAGTAAAATAAACGATTCAATGGCTAAAGTAATAAATGTATAAGGCGAGTATTTATAATAATGTTTTGGCTACTGTTTGAAGAGTTTATATTATCTAGAGCTAATTCGTACAATTGGAGCAAAAATATGAAGTTTACGGCTAAAATGAGCCCAGACCGCATCCATCAAAAGCCAAAATAACCAAATATTTAAAAATATTATCGAAAATTCCGAATTATTGCTTATGAATGAGCGTTAAAAATACCGTGACTCGATCATTGGATGATTCAGTGAATAATTCCTCTAGGGAATATCGTAGTTTAAAGCGGCACCTGCTTCAAGCCAAGCAAATCAAGCAAATCTGATCTGAAATCCATACGAGTGGCAACTTGTAGAATCCAGTAGCATAGCACTCGCGCCAATCCTAGATTTATCAGCACAAGTTCAAATGGACCTTTAATCCAGACAGTTTCATACCTCCCCTCCCTCATATAATTTCCCCCCACCTGGTGGAAATCGAGGGGAGGCGGAGCCATAATCGCGAAGGCGCGAGCGCCAGTGCCATGAGAGGAATTAGCCGCACCTCTAGATAAGCACCTTACGATTTTTCCTGCAACGCGCTCGGCATTAAAAACTACCACCTGCAGGTTCCCGCTCTCACCGACGGGACCGACGTCGCTCCGTTTACCCGCATCCGCACCACCACCACTCGCTCACTCGCTCCCGGTGTTGTCGTCGCGGGAACTCGATGCTCCTCATCTCGTGCACTTGCTTCTATAAACCTGTCTCTGGCCTTTTTTTTATTATACGGCGATATTAAGAAATAACGATGCCTTTTTACCCGTGTATTTTTAAATCCTTTCGGTGACACATTTTTCCCGTGTACCTGCTCGCTCAGAGATTTATTGGGTGTATTATCAAAATACCCTTTTTTGCATTTCGGCAGCTGGGGAATTGTTTATTGGATCGAACTATTCGCGTTTTCGAGTCTGTTCTTGGATCTCCTCCTGAGGATCTTGCTTATCTCCGATATCTCGTTGCAATTCTGGTTTTTGTGCTAATTAATGTTGCGTAATTACATAATGCCACTCGATACAATCTAAAATATGTATATCCACATAAAAATCTAGCATTATAAATTTTTATTATACAATTAGCCTATGTGGTTTGTCAAATGTTTTGGTTTTTTTTTTTTTTTTTTTTTTTTTTTTTTTTTTTTTTATATTCCCAATATATATTTATAAACTTTAGGCATTGATTTATTTATTCACTTTTTGTTAAAGTCAAAAAGACTTAAATAATATACACGAGAAAAGTATTTTAGATTTAAATTTATTTTTAAATTGGAAACAAATCTCTTTCCTTTGAATTACATTACATAATTTTTTTTCCTGCTTCGACCACTACGAAATTTATATAAAAATACGTTAGTATCCTATTATTATAATTTATTTAGTTTTTATCAGATTAAAAACATTTTTACACGCATAATGATAATATTTATAATATAGAAAAAAAACTTTATATGCATATTTCAATTAAAAATAAATATTTATAATTTTTATATGCTATTTTACCTAAATATTTCCTCAATTTTAAACGCATATTAAATAAAGTACTAATTTTTATTCCTGCGAGCATTATCAATACTTATATGCTACTGCGCAATTCATCTTAAAATTCTGCACGTGCAAATAATTTATGTCTATTAGTTGAAAATTCTATTATTAAAATTTTTCATATTTTATACTTTATTTTCAGAAAACATAAATTCAAAATTTAATATATTTATTTCCTTTCATTCATACATAGCATGAATAACATAATTATATTTTATAATTTTCAAAGTGTACAAATATGTATTCCAAATTAAATTTAATAGTAATAATTAATGTTTTTAAAAATTTAGCAATGATATTGAAAGTATTAAAAATAATAATAAACAATATAAAAGTAAATTTATAGAATTATAATATCCGTGTATACAACATTATAAAAGAAATAAAACTATAAGTAAAATGGTAGACATTCAAAAATAATTTTCGATATTTACTCACAGATAATGTAATTTATTTTGAATACAAAAACTGATTTTTCTTTATAATAAGACATGTATAAAAAAAAAGTTAATATTTGAATTAATTTACTTGACATAATTTTACTTCTTTAATTTTCCATCTTTTTCAATTCTAAATGATTCCTCTTTTATAATTTAAAAAATTGATTTTTACATATTATAATAAAAAGATTTAAAATTCAATAATAATGTGATAATAGTCTGTTCAATTTCATAATTTAATACATTATTCATAAAGAATTTGATTAATACAATATTAATAATTTAGGACCATTTATTTTTATTATAATAATATATATTTTGTAATTATATTTAAAAATACTGTAAACTGATTTTAAATATTTCAATAAAAATTTCCTTAAATTAAATATAGAAGTAATAGTGGCTGCAAAATAATCCAATATCTAATATTTGTTACTATCAATTTTATACCATTTGATATATAACTGAATATACCGTAATCATACAAATTTTATCAGACATAAACTTACAGATTTTCAAGAAATGTTGAGTTAATTTTCTACTTGAAAATTGTCAAACATCATTTTAAACATTAAATAAAAAAATCTTGATTTTTTCGCGACAGTATTCTTGAAGTTTAATTTTTTATGAAATTTTTACACTTTTTGTTATTAATAATTACTTCGTTAAATTTTTTTAAAAAAAATTTCTTGAAGGAATTTAGTTAAAGTACATTTTTTAAAAATAAATATATTTTATAAAATATTCAATAAACTAACCAATAGTTATTTTAGATTTCGTTGAATTATTTAAAATATTTTACGTTCGTAATAATAATTTTTTTAAATCAACCGCGATTACATAAATTATGATTAATAATTCTATTACTAAGTGTTTAATTAAGTTATTGAAAAATATAGATATTTTTACTATGAATTACTCTATTGATTTTTAATTTTAATTTTATGATTCGTTTGATATACAATACTAAAACACAAAATAGTCTATATCTTGTTTACATATTTCCCTTTTGATAAAGGATAAAGTTGATAAAGGAAAAGTTAATAAATTTTCAAAAAATATTTATATAAGAATTTGCACATATATTATTTACTAATATTAAGTACTCTTATTTTCAAATGAAAATGATAATGCTAGAGTCGTTTAAAAAGAATAGTTATAAAATTTTTCATATGAAAAAATTAAAATGCATTAAAATAAAGATGAAAATCAAATGGTTTTTATAATTTTGTAAAAACTGTTGTTAATTGTAATTTGGTAATTCAAAGAATTTCATTTTATTTTATGATTGTGAATATTTTTTCTGATGGTAAATTTTGTTTGCTAAAATAACATTGGATGCGTATGTGATAAATATTGCATTTTTCTCGTAATGTGATTAAAATCTTCTTTGACAAGTCGTTAAAACCGTTCTATAATAATGCAAAAAATTCATTCTAAAGATGGTATACATCTGAAATACACTTCGGTACCATATGAAGCATGTCATACCAGGGTAAAAAAAATGGAGAGAAAGACAAAGCGAAAGCATTATATTCAATTTTTATATTGTAAAAAATATTTAATACAGTATAAATCGCAAGTCATTCAAAAAGGCTGCCGTTGCACATACTCGCGGCTCCCAGTAGAAGAAGAAGTAGAGAAGAAGGCGATGGAACGCAGGAGCATATAATCGAGTCGTACAGATCCTCTTCTCTCTTTTTCTAGACTATACAAGTAGAGAAAACGAATGAGCGAGCAAGCAAATGAGAAAGAAAGAGAGAGAGAAAGAGAGAGAGAGAGAGAGAGAGAGAGAGAGACAGGCGGTGAAACGGCGGCAACGGCAGCAATATCCAGTCCGGTCGCTCTCTTGCTCATGTCCTTGACGAAGGTTATACAAGAGCGATAAACCAGCGGCCTTGATTCAGCCGACGCGTCCTGGCTTCTCTTTCTCTCTTTCACCTTCTCTCTAGTCTTTAGCTCAGGTGGGAGAGCGGGGCAGAGCTCTGCAAGCTATTACAGGTAACACGCACTTCTTTCACGGATAGGCAGAATATAACCAGATGGGCCGCGGAGATATCCAAGTCGAGAGCTACTAGCTCGTACACTTATAACATGCTGGACCGTATAAATGTCCCCCCCCGCCCCTCGCGCCTCCTCCCCTGCCCCCCTGTTTTTGCCTTGGATTTCATCTTTATATCAAGTAAAGTGACTCGATAAGCCGGTTATTAACCAGAAGAAGGAAATCATCGCTGAAACGATAAATATAACGCAATGGAAAGGGAAGCATGCAAGAGGAGAGAGAGAGAGGAGAGAGAGAGAGAGAGAGAGAGAGAGATGGAGATAAAGATAGATAGACAAATAGATAGAGAAATCGAACCGCAGTCTGGAAATTCATCCACGCGTAATGCCTGCATCGAAGTAGCCACTGTCGTACTTCACGTCCGCTCCGAGATAATAAAATCCTCGGGCCGAGTGTCAAACGAAAAAATAAACCCTAGGATATGCTCGGGTGATAGATATGTTGCCTGGAGATGATGCGTAAATTTAAAAAATCTATTAAATCGGACGGAAAGTAAGTGCTGATGTTTCTCGAACAGGAGGACTTTCCTTGGTCAATGTGCTCGATCGAAGGGCGCACCGATTACCAACACACCCGATTTACCAATACACCGAGAGAGAGAGGAGGTGCACCTCCTGCATCGGCAGTTATTTTATTAAAAATGTCACAGGGATTTAAATAGACTTAACGAGCGCATCGAACGAAATCATTTGATAGAAATGTATGGTTCCTGGCAAAACCTGTTGCACAACCGAATTCCCATCACTTTGATACGCGCACCGAGCAAACTTTTATAAAATGATTTTAATTTTAAAAATTCATTAGCTTTAGCAAAAGCAACAATTTTAAATTCAACCGAAGGAAGGAAGAGGAGGGCTTAACGTAGGGATACCATCGACGTTTACAAAAAAATTTATATTTATCACGATGCTATAACTAATACATTAATAACACGCTTTCAATCCAAGAAATTGTAAATTGTGCTGTAATAATTATTATTCACTTCTTTACTTATTTACTTCCCAAATTTGCTTCATCGCCAAAAACTTTAAATAATTATTCACACCAATTGCATTTCAATCGATAAATTATTCATTTTAATGAATCATTGTTTCTGTTGATTAAATTCGAAAATTAAATAAAATCTTCAGAAAATAAATGTTACAAAATTATATTTTTAAAATAAAAAATAATTTTCTTTCTTTTTATTTAAGAATAAATATGAAATGTTTAAGAATAAGCATGAGTATGTATGAAAAGTATGCAAAAAATTAATTCAATTTAGATGATGAAATGCAGTATTTACTTATTTATATTATATATATAAATTATTTAGAATATTCAATTATAATTTATAATAAGTAATTGCATCGGATCGTGAATAATAGTAAAAGCCACTCATCATTATTAAATAAATTGTGCGTGATCAATATTTTTTATATCAATGCATATTTTCAATTAAGCATCTAACAATAAAAAAAAATTTACTTCTATATACATTGTGTCTAAGAAATCATCGATTAATTGATTTAAAAAAAAAAATTAAAATTGTATTGTACATTTAATAATAATCAAAATATATTTATGAAACAAATTAATCTTTTAAAGTAAATATAAAAATAAACTGATTAAAACTAGTTAAATGGTAAATGTAAAAAAACCTAATAATTCAATTTATAAAAATGAATCATGAAAAAACTTTTTACACCATAAATATTTAATCAAATTTACAGTTACATTAACTAGATTATCAATCTTGATAATGAAAAATCATAAATCTGAAATGATCTAGTATAATTCAAAGTCTAATTACTTAAAAAAAATATATCATTAAGTTTTTTCTTAAACCTTCGATTCTCAACCTGTTTTTGATCATGAATTAAATTAAGAAAAAACAAAAAAAATGAATTTATCTAAATTCAACAAAATAGTAAAAATTATTGAGAATATTAGGTCTAATGTAAAATCAAATGAAAAGCCCACATTATCGATAAATAATGTTAATTTTAATTATTAAAATCATATAGATTAAAATAATAAATAAAATAAAAAGGAATATTAAAATAAAAGAAATTAACGATGAGTCAATATTTCTGAATAAAAATTTTGAGACACAACAATAAACATAATACAGAAGAATTTTAAATGTATTTATGTTACAGAAAAAGCAAAGTATTACTACATTTTAAATAAATGTTTTCAAAAACTATGAAATTAACATAATATTGACAAATAAGAATTTTTTTAAAATTTAATTATAATAATAAATTAAAATTCATAACAATGGTTTTGAGGTTAATCACCCACTCTGAATATGATACATGAAATTATTTACTAGTTTATTTATTGAAGAGTTACAAATAACAATAGTATAGAATATATTTAGAAATATACTATTCGAGTTTATGCAGCATAAAAAAAGATTTTAAATATAAATATTTGAAAATAAAAAAATAAATGATTTTTCTCAGTTTTACAAAATATCCAATTTAAAAAAAGAAGAAGAAGAAGAAGAAGAAGAAGAAGAAGAAGAAGAAGAAAAAGATCACATGGCTTGTTTATCAATCGTATAATTATACAGAAGATATTTTTTTATTTTTAAAAAAAAAAATAACGCCGTGCAGCTATAAAATAATGAAATAGGTTAATTAATATTATTTAATTAAAGTGAAGGGATTGGATTGCAAACGTTTTTTTGTTGCCACTTTGATATTTTAAAATAGGAGTTTTGGCCCCGTGTTCATCGCTATCGCCACGAAATGCATCCAGGATAGTCTTTTGATGGAGTTTGGAGGAGTCGGCGAGAAGAGTTGGGAGAAATTGCCAAAAAGGGTTGAAATCCGAGAGAGCGCGGAGAGAGAAAGAAATCGTCCCGAAGACGAGCGGAGGAGAGGTTTATTGGCTTGGTTAAGCGAGTGAGAGGGGGCGCAATGCAGATGGAAATCGAAATAAAAGAGCTCGAAACTACAGAAGCCGAGTTGTCGAGTTCTCCAAGAGCGCGAGAAGAAAGATATTCTTGGCGCCTAGCAATGGAGTCAATGCACCAAAAGATGCAACAACTGTTTCGCCATTCGTCATTCGCTCGCACTCGCGCCACCAGACCAAAGCTAAGGTCCATGGTCATTGCGCCAAGTTCCAAATGCATCTTCTCGCTCTCTTTTCACTCAACCTTCTCCTCGCTGCTTCTATTTCTGCTTCTCTGTCTCTAACGTCTTCGTTTAATTATCGGGAGGTAATTTCATAACATTGCTCTCCGTGTAAAAATAAATATTACATTTATAACAGTGTTTTTTCCCCTTTTTAGAAGCTCTTGACATTTTTTATGCGACACCCCGTCAAATCAAGTGAAAGCGTAATTAAATTGTACTTTTGGGAAATACAAGATTTTTTTATTACTAGTTTTTAGTTGGAGTAATTTTCATTACAATTCTTAGAGCGTTAAGAATGCAATTCATAAGGCCATTTCAGATGACAACGCGCCAATCGTAAAGTTTATTAAATTGTTATATTTACTTAATCTATCGAGCTTAGCCTCTGCATCGGTGTAATCATTTCAATAGGCTTTAAATAAATCATTACGCTTAAAATAACAAAATTCATTTGAATTACGTAGAAATAAATTTCAGTGCAATAAGACAATAAAGGCAAAATGCGATATCGGAGAAAAGCAAAATAAAAGGAAAAATAAAAAGGAGTAGAGCAGTAATCATAGCATCTTACTAATGACTATCGCAACGTGACGCATTACGCATGTACATGTGGGGCCATCAAGCCAACATATACACATACATGTACTTGATACATCCGGTCATTTGTATCAAGAATGGCATGATTTTTATAATGTTATACGATGCCAACGTGTTTTCCCCTTTAGACTTGGTCATTCGGAGAAAAAAAAAATAATCTTTAATTTCGGTTTTTTTTTTATAAAGTCATTCCTTTGGCTGCGAGTGCACTACAGCTTTAATGAAACTATTGGTTTTTTACAATAATGTAATTTTTTTACTGTGTTTCATGCAAATTGCTTTTATCGAGTACCATAATGCGATTATACGTTTTTTTTTTTTATGATTAGTTCATTTTTGAGTGACTCCCTGGCTACTATTTTTATCCACAATATATATTAGACTGTTATTAAAAAACTGTTATTATGTGCAATTTTTTACGTTTTAACCTTAAAATAGAATAAACTCCTATTAAAATTAATTGAATATATTTTCTTAATTCGTTGATTTAAATTATAATTGAAAATATTTTATGCTAATGGTTTAAACTAATTTTCAGAAGTTTCATATACACTTATCTCAATGCTTCAGTTACGATTTAGAGTATAATTTCAAATTTTTATACAAAAATAAAAAAATTTGAACCCAGTCCCATTGCTATTTATATTTTATAATTTTTATTTATTTTTATAATATTTGTTTAGTATTATATTTGAAATTTTTTATTCAGAAACTCTGTCGGCTTTTTTCATTTATACAATATTATAAAAAGTATTTTTATAAAATTCTAAATAGTATATGAGTCTTACTTTTATTATTATATGAACTTATATTCAATTAAAATCTATGATTATATTAAATACATGAATAGAATACACCTTCTAAATAACACCGACAATAACAACAACAACAACAACAACAATAACAACAATAACAACAACAATAATAATAATAATAAAGTTTTTGAAAAGTCTTACAAATAAAATAAAAAATAAAATGATATGAAATCGGGAAGTTCATAAATTAATAAACAGAAGAAATATAATGTAGAAATTTAAATTGCTTACAAATCCTCAACACTGCTTTTCATTATTCATGAAAATTTGTATATTTACACGTATTATTATTGAATTGTTTTTAAATTAATTTATACCGAGTAATATAAATTCATTCAACATATTAACTTCAATTCAATATCCGATCCAATAATATTGTCGTGCAAAATTATCTATCCAGCCACTACACCAGTTTTTTTTTTTTTTGTACAAAATCTAACGAGAAAGATTACCGGAGACTTTAACGGTCCCAAGAACGTCGTAATACCGACATAAACCTGCGTTCTCGAGATAACGAGGAGCAAAGGCAAAAAATGGATGTGTAGGTGCGTGTGTATGCAGGAGAAAAAATAACTTGAAACTAATGGGGAAAAACAAAGCATCTCAGATAATTTCACCATTAAAATCTTACACTTGAATGCGTTCACAAAAATATGGAAATAATGTTTTTCAAGCTGGTCTAATCGTATCGTTTGCGTAATTATCGCTTAAAGCATGTTGTTCTCCATTACTGAAAGCACTTTGATTGATTTAGAATTGGAAATCAAGTATATCACTGAGCATTCCAATCAGCCTAGCCATAAATATTTTTGATTAAATTACGAAGAGACAACGCCAATTGCGAGTGCCACCAATTCTTTTATTCATTAAGCGTACACGAGATTTAACTTTTCTCGTGAACACACATTATGCGCAATTACCGATATTCATTTACACTCCTACGCACCTTTTGCATGTATATTTTTAATAAGCACTGTGTCCTGGCAGTGCTGACGCTCACATTTTACCGATTTTCTTTCCCAAAGAGAAACTTCGAAATGTTATCGTATGCACACATGCACCTGCATTCTCCCTCCCTCCCTCCCCCTCTCACTCACTCTCTCTCTCTCTCTCTGTCTATTGCTCTTTATAAGCTCCAACGTTGCACGGGTAAAGAATGAAGAATTTATCGTTAATAGAGTAGAAGCACGGTGTGAAATAAATTTGTCGGAAGGAGCAGAGTGAAAAGCAAGAGAAAGAACATGGTTGGCGACGAGAAGAGAATTATATTACTCCTGGAGGAGAGAGACCTAAGGACCACTTCTGGAGTGTATACATGTATGATTTTTTAAAGACGATGAATGAGCGATTCCCAGAGTTAGAGGCTGGTTTTTAATGCACTATTGTATTTATATTTTATGAGAATAAGTCATCTTAGTGATAAGAATTTTGACTGCGAAAAATTGGCTAAGATAAAAACGCTGTTCGTTCGATATAGAAGTGCATACTTTAGCATAAATTTTATTCGCAATTATTATATTAATTTAAAGTTTTTTCCTGCTTACTAATTCTATCAGTTCTTTTATTGGCCAAAATAATGTCACAATATTTACATCTTAAATAATATTACATGTGTTTATTTTTTATTTTTAAATTTATTTTAAATATCTTTTCATTCACACAATATTATTTGTAATTAGTAATTATACGCATAATATTATGAATAAAAGTATTGCACACCACTATAAGTAAATGTACACATTTAATACATACAATTATATATCATAATACATATCATACAAGCGTATTTATAGTAATTTATCTATATTCCTATTACTACAATATAAATTTCTCAAGTAATGATTTAAATTAGATAAAATTGGAATATTAATAAATAGAATAAAATAAAATGCCTAAGTAACATTTAAATATTTACAATAAAAATATATACAATTGAAAAAAAATAATTTTTTTAATGATTGTTATAAAAAAATTTGAAATGTATAAATTAAAATTCAATGGTATTTAAGAGCTTTTTGAATATCTTCTTATCTTTATAATTCATCCTCATAAGACTCAATATTTTCCGTTATTTTATTCCACTATTATAAAACTGACGAGAAGAAGTTTATAGATAATAATTATTTAAAACCCTTTTATCAATCAATTAAGAGGTTAACAAACTAATATCTTTTATTTGTCTGATAAATTTTTTTAATAATTTAAATCAATCACAATAGAAATGTACGTTATGCATAGAAATCAATTTCTTTTAAATTGACAATAAATCATAATTTATTAATATGGATATGGATAATAATTATTTAATTATAATGATAATTGAAAATTTTTTTATGTATTTCGTGTTTTATTTGGAAATCTTTACCATATAATTTCGCGCAATATTTACTTTTTTAAATAAATAAATATTTTTAAATAAAAAAGAATATTAAAATTGATACATCAATTTTTAAATTATATTGAATTATGGTAAACATGTATTATATATTCAAAATTTACACTTCTTAAAAGCAAACAATTTTTAATATTTTTTATTGTTATTTTTTAAATATAATATATTTATTAAATTATTCATACGTTATTATCAAACTAAATTTTCATATTTTTTTATCAATTTTTTATGAAATTTAAAATTATTTCAAAAAACTTCATATTATAATTTTATGCTAAAATTTTTTGTTTAAAGCACTGAATTATTTCTCTTATTTAAAAAAAATCTCTTACAAAATTCAAATTGAACTACTCCAATATATAACTTTTTTTAAACCTATATTTAAGCTTTTATTTACAATTTCCATATAAGTGTTGATTGATTAGCGTTCCATAATATATATTTGCTTAAAATTGACAGACTCGCAGGTCGTACTGATTGGACGAGGTGAAAAATAATAAACACGAATTAATTGGTAATTTTTTTTTTGTTCATCATCTCGGTTGTTGATCGAACTTTTCACCTCCGGACAGTTTGTAACTAGGTGCTGATAATTATACTTGCGAATACGCGCTTTTCATTATGACTCACTATTTTTAATTCATTTCTTATTTTTATTTTGTAGTTTTATTTTATAGTAATTTGTAATTTTTATATATTTAATTAAATTTTTAATAATAAAAAGTCATAGTGAATAATGCTTATTTTAATTTCATATCATTTTTTCACTAACTCTCTCTCTCTCTCTCTCTCTCTCTCTCTCTCTCTCTCTATTTCTCTCTCTTTGTTCGTGTGATTTCCGGATTCATCTCTTTTTCTGGTGAATTTAAAATTAGTTTTAGAACAAAGAAAATTTCATGATTCACCACCCCATCCCTAAATATTTGGTTCTTCGAGCCAGATTCGGAAGTGTGCAACAAAAAGAAAAAAAGGAAGAATATTTGTGAGATTCAACCTGAAAATTTGGAATAATTTCAACAGTTTCCATCATTGCTCATGATGTCTTGTTGCTAGCTCAACAATGAAAAAAAGGGACTCTCGCTACAAAATCCAAGTAAAATTTTTATTTTCACGCGTTATGTTACTTCTTCATAAATCGTCTTCTGCAAAATTTGTCCATAATAGGTATAATATAAATCAATGTGGTCTAAAATAGTCAGATGACAATCTGTTATTCACATTCTAAGATTGAAAAATCAACTTTGTCGAATACAGATTCTGTAAGTTAATTTGATTACTTGGGGTGGCCTAACATTGACTTTCCTGTATTTTCCAATAAAACGATGAATTCAAGCATTTCAGATTTTTTTTAGACCTTTAACACACATGAAAGCTAGCATATCTTCCGAGATAAAGTAGTCAACATTTAAGAACACATCTTACTGGCGAAGCACTAGAGTTAATTAAACTTAGAGCTAATTCGTAATAACTCTATCACTGAAAACTATGAACAGCCTTTGGAAGATTATTAACTATTATTATAATAATCAATATAAAATTATTCATTAGTATAACCTTCAAACCCTGATCTTTAAGTCCATGAAATAAAATGAGCGTTGATAAAATATACCAATTAAAAGAATACTCAAAAAGATGATACGCTCTTTGGATTGTATTCTGGAGTTATGTAAATTTAGGTCTGATGGCAACATTATTGTAATTTTAATAACTGCCAAATTTAATTAACTATTTTGTAAAAACTGAAGAAAATACTGAGATAACTCAATGGAAACACCCTCGGTCGAATAGTTGCGAAAATTCGTTTCATCTCAAGCAATAATGCTCGAATCATTTAATCTGAATGAAGTCTCTGCTAGTGAATATGCAAAATTAATGAGTCATCTCATCAAACTTCAATGTCAGTGATTGACATGATCTGTCGTTACTGCAAAGACGATTATCCTCTCTGAAAATGTGAAACATTAAAACATAGTGTCCTAGAAGCTAAACTGTGATTCACAAACTCCAGCTTTGTTATATCTTAAAATCCCCTACATTAATAAGTGTAATAGCATATTCTCGATTGGTTTAAATACCGAAAAAGGCAGCATTCTTTTCTTTTATATCAACAGCTACCAATAGTGATAAAACACGTAAATCCACTAAAGGAAATAAAAATGGTGGAAGCTCATCGTCGAAGGATAAAATCTCGATTCTATTGCCTGTGGCTACTTCATTGAGTTTCAGACAAGCCTAACTATTTTTCAGCCTTGCTAGCTACTGTGAAATTTTTCATAAAAGGGTTGAAGGTTAACGAGATATTGATAAGATCCTCAATTGATCAAGCCTCTAAATTCTGCATCATTTCTTGTTCCATTTATGATTTTTGAGGTATTAAATCAATTAAATGTAATATCATATGATAATAATCATATAATAGTATATAGCAATATAAAAATAGTGAATAGTGCTTATTTTAATTTCATCTGATTTTTCTTCTCACTCTTTCTCTCTTTCTTTGTTCATATGACTTCCGGAGGCCACCTTCTTTTATTTGATGAATTTAAAATTAGTACTAGAGCACAAAAAATTTCTTGCACCACCACATCATTACTAAACAATAGTTCTTATCATGTTATCGGATAAATCTATAAAATAACAAAATATCTAAGTAATTATTGAATACAGCCTACAATTGGACACATACGAAAAATAAATTTTTATGAAAATTATACGTTCATAATCGTTTATGTATACATATTGAGTTTTAAAATACAACAATGCGTCAAAAGGATAAAATTAAGGTTTCATAAAAACTCTTTAATATTTTTTAAACTTTGAAATATTTTATGCACTATCTGATCTATTGTAAAAATAAATTTATCGATGCACGTTTACCTAAGCTATAAGCTAATAAAAAAATTAGCGTCGCCTCTAATATTAAAGAGGAGAAAAAAAAAAGAAGCGTCTCAACTTTTATACGAAAATGTTCTCTCAAAACGACGTCACTAAATTCATCCACACTGAATGCCTACCCCATACTTATCGTACTCGGATTAAAACTAATTTATCCCCCTGTACGTGTGTGTACTGTTAGCCACAAATATACGACATTTTTACCAAATAAATATAATGTGTGTGATGATGGTAAAGGAATGAGTCTAATTCCAATGTGATCATTATACCACGGCAGAAAGTGCATCCCCAAGCGAAATTAAACTTCAATTTTGGAGCATCAAGGCAGTGATAAAACAAGAAGCTGCATGGTTATTTTTATTTTTCATGTTACATTATGCAAAGAAGCTTATCTGTCCGATAGACGCAGTGTGCGTAAAAGTTGACTTGGAATATTCTGTCAATCAAGCAAGCGTCGGCGTGCTATAACGTGTTCTATATGAGACCTTTCTTAATTGTATCTATTCGTGTAGAAGAAAGAAAGAGAGAGAATAACCGGTTTTCTTCCTCCTGCATATTTACGCGGCTCTTTACGCACACTAGTAGCAACAGTAATAGTAGTGCCCAAGTGAAACAGCATGTACAAAGAGAAGACCACGATGAAATGATGCCTAAGGAATATATTAAAATGGCGGAGAAGGCAAAAAAATTTAAATGAAGATTGTCAAAGATGCCTCGAGACCAAAATAATTAGAACGAGGAAATGAAAAAGGCTATAGAAATTACAGTACGAAATGTGAAGGAATTGCCATAGTTTAACTCTTTACTATTTTGACTATAATTGAAGCGCTATTAGATCGTGACAACGATTTAATACTTAAAACCTTTAATAATTCTCGAGAACATCAATAAATATTATCTTAATAAATTTTTAGTGCGTAGATTGTAAGTATAAATTAATTATAGATATTGTTTTGACACATATTTTTTGTAGTTCAATAGATTCAAATGTATGGTGCGCTTAAATCTCGAGTTTACCTACTGTTTATCTTTGAACGGTACATGCCCATATACAAAAAAACTATTTATCTTCGTAAATTCTTAGTAATTTTATTCATTGATTTCTCTAAAAAATAAAAAGAAATTAGTTAAGATGTTACATTAGCATCAATGTGTATAAAAACCTAAGCTTTAAACTCACAAAAAACATTAGTCAATATCAAGACATATGATAACATTTCAATGGATAATTCTTTATAGCTGTTAATAAAAAATACTTAACTTTAATATTTACATTAATATGTATGTATAAGCAGTATAAAATATAATTACAAATTAATAATAATATTAAAGTTCTAAATGAAAAATCCAAAGTGAAATCAAAGTGAAATCGCTTTCTGTAATAACTGATCTATACTTCCTCATTAAAAAATCTTGCAATATCACAGTTTAGATACGCCTACATTCATAGCCACATGCGAAAAATTTCAGTTTCCATTTATTAGTTTACATAAAAATTTTAAATTTAATCAAATTTTAGTTATTTCATAATTTAAAAATATTGAAAATTTGTTTGTTTTCTTTAAGTCTTTATCAACTATTTGTTTGTTTAGTAATAAATTATCTCCGTGATTTATAATACTATTTAATTATATGTTAATTAAAAAAATACCATAATTAATGAATGAATATATTAGTGGAGCGACACATTAAATAACATTAAAAAGAGAGTAGATAAGGTGCAAAGGAAAAATGAAAAAGCATACGAAAAATATGACAGTAAAAAAACACGAGAGAAAGAAGGTTTGAAAAAAAATACGGAATGATGAAAAAGAAAATAGAAATAGATACATATATAATGCACAGAAGCTAATAGGGTGGGGAACATTGGTTTACTTCCGCAGAGCCTGTTTTTCTACATATTTTTCATCTTGTAATTATATGCACTTCTCTATCTATCGTTTATTTATTCATTTTTAATGGCTATGAATTTTTTGTTTATGTGAAATGAGAGCCGACTTCATCTTGTGAGCTGATGGAAATACGAGAAGCAATGTTAGCATCCTTTTGACCGTATCTGCATGAAGCTATTCGATGCTCATTCAGATTAGGAGTAAGATTTGCAAATAAATTTTTTTTTTTTTTAAATGATAAAATATGGAAAAGCATGAAGGTACTTGGCAAAATTTCGTGTAATGTTAATAAATAAAATGGTGCAAGCATCTTTAGATATTTCTGCTAAAATACTTTTTTATTATTAATGATAAAAAATATTTATCGAATTTTATTAAACTATTTGACACTGATAATATTTTATATTACTTTTAACAGATACGTTTTAGTTTTTATTTACATTTATGATCGTAAATTGAATAAGCTATTTATTATATAGAAAAAAGAATAACATGATTTAAAAAGAGAATACACGTTTTTAAGTATTAATAAATTATTGTATAAAAGCTATTGACATGTATATTTTTATTAATGGTTAAATACATTAGTCTATTACAATATTAAATCTGCGAAAACTACTGAAATAGATTAATTATGAATTTGTGTACATATATATATATATATAATATTAACTATATAATTTTAATTGTATATGCACGTAAATAGTGTTACCTTAGCTTATTATATACTATATGTACTTATTGTGTATCAAAATTTTTAAATTTTAATAAATTATAGATATTATTAATACTTATTAATTTATGCATTCGTAATATATTTAGATCTGCAAATGCATATGTGTATTTTTACAAAATATAAAAGTAGTTAAAATTTTTATTGTATATTATAAGACTATAATTATATTCATATATTATGTAAAAAGTTAAATGGTTAAAAAATATACTTATATTAATTTCGTGCAAATAAAATTTAGCAATGTGTTAAATCTAATTTCATAAACAAATATTATTTACAGTAAGATATGTTCTATACAACTTAATTAACATAAAGTTATAACTCTTCATAATTTAAAGATTAACTGTTTATATACTTAAATATAATTTTCTTTCTTTATTTGTATATTTAATATTTTTATTAATCAATTACAAATGTAGTGGTTGTATAATAATCATTATTTATTATTTACAGTACAATAAAGTCAAAAGCTATTTAAATTATTTTTCAGTTAATTATCATAAAGTGTCAATTAAATCAATTAACCAATATTAACAATTAACAATGATATTAATAACAGGTTTAATAACAATAATATATTTGTTAATTTTCCACATCATAATTTAATTCATGATTAAACAGTTTTAAAGACTGACAAGAGCATCAGAAACATAATTACTATATAAAACTCATAATTATATAAAACAGTAGTTGTATATAATATCAGTAACTTAAGATATTCTTATTATTCATTTTTTATTTGCACCAAATATTCATGGTAAAATTAAAAATTCTATATTGTTTAAGGAAGATATGTAAAATTTCTATATTATAAAATCTTTATCAATATTTCTTTTATAAATAACAGTAGTAATAGTTAATAATATTAATTAAAATAAATTTTAGCCTTTTTACAAATAAAAACAATATATTCATAAATTTAATTTTTCAGAGCAACATAGTTTTGATCAAACATAATTAATTTGCGTAATAGTATGATAAATGTAGTATAGAATACAATACATTAAATAAATAATATTATTAACAAATTATAAATAAAAAATATTTAATAGTAATTTTTTATGAATTTTAGATATAAGGACATATAAAATAAACCATGTTGTAAATAAAAAAAAGGTATTACAAGTTATAATATTATTTAATTTTTATTTTCAATGAAATATCGTGTGTCTTTTAATTTTTAATAATTACAGAGATTTTTAATTATGCTGTTTTAAATTATTTCATTGCTTTAATTATTTAAATTATTGTTCAATCTGAAGTGAAATAATATTTCGCTCTTTATGAATTTGATATAAGTAGTAAGTGTAAGAGTAATCGAACTCAATGCAATCAATAGATCATTTTAATATCACAATTACGGTATATATTTATTTTACATTTAATATGTGTATATACGCAAATAAACGATGAAAAAAATTCTTCTGAATAATTTTTCCACAGTCGGAAAGTAAGCTATTTTCTTTATTTAATACTATTTTTCCTGCCAAAGACTAAATATTCGATGCAGTTTTTCTCAAAGAATCTTGAAAAAATTCACGCGTGCTCTCAATATGAGAAACTTAGTTGAGCGTACGTAGGCATTACCGCATCTATCTTTGTTATTTACAGCCAACTCGAATGGATGGATGCAAAAAGGGCCAAGCAAATAAAATAAATAATAAGAAAAATGAGAATATAAGAGGGTACAAAATGAAAACAACAACAAAAAATTAAAAAAAAATAAAAAATGTATTTTCTCTGTACAGCTCTAAAGGCGTCGGTATCAAAAGAGAGAGAGAGAGAGGAGGGATAACAGCAGGGAGAGAAGTACATGCGAATTAAAGATCGAAGAGAGCGATCATCCGGCAGCAGCTCTGGATCCCGGATAATGATAGCGTTGCTACGTACCGTTTCTATCTTGCTTCGGCCTTTCCCTTCCGTCCTTTTTTAACTCACAAAAAGTCTTTCTTTTGCTTCTCTCGTAATTTCTCGTTTACGTTCCTCTTTCTCTATCTATCTATCTAGCTATCTGTCTATTTTATTATCTATCCATCTATGCATCTGTATCCTTCTTTCATCTACTTCTTTCTTTCTTTGTTTAACTAGTAAAGATTCAGTAGACTTATACCAACGTTTCCGGTCATTGCCAGGTACCGGGGAACTGAACACCTGAACGATTAGCTTACCTCTTGTATGTATACTCTGTATCTATTAGAATGGTCAAAAGGTATACTTGTACATGTACGACAGGAAATGAAAACCTAAATTAATGAAAAAAGATTTTATGGAGTAAAACAACATTATATTCCAAATATGATATACAGTGATTTGATAATGAATACATGGTAAAAATTTTATTTTTAAAAAATACTTAAATGCATTAAAATATATTTTGACGGTAATGTCAGTCTTAACTTCTTCTTTTTTTTTAACTCAAAACTGTATGTATTGATTAAATTAAACTGACCTCATTCCATCGATTAATATTTAATGGGGAAAATATGTGCACCATTCAATAAAATTTATCTGTTTATATCTTACAGAAATTAATATTCATAAAAATGTGACAATTAATATTGTTTTCAAAAGTAGCCACTATTAAAAATACTTTATTGATTATAAATAATCTTAATATTGATATTATATTATTATATTTTAGTTACGTTCATAAGTTTAAATCTACCAATCAATGAAAACTTCATTAAAGATGAATTCAAAATAAACATAAATATTAAATATCAAAATTTCTTCAGAAGCATTTTTTCTTTTTCTTATACATCATTATATCTTAATTATATTACTCTTTTCAAAATTAACATGCTAATGAAAACATCTGTAAAAATTATCTTATTACAAAAAGTATAGAGATTTTATTTCTCAATTATCAAAAAGACTATATTTAAATAATTCTAGTAGAATATTTTGTTAAAAAAATTTGTAACAATAAAATTATTTATTTTTTTTAATTAAAATAATAATCAATTGGAATTGTGATAAATTTATTATTGTTTTTATTATTCAATTAATATTTCGATGTACATGAAAAATTTATAATTAATAAATGAAAATTCTTTTGACTGAACAATATCTAGCTGATAATTTTTTATAGTACTCATCAAAATTGTGTATTCCTTTGTTCTTCAGATTTGATGAATCAATTTTAACAATTGAGCAAATATTTTAATGATTTACTTACCTTTGTAATATAATTTTATATTTGTTAATATAAATTTTGAGTTTTAATCGTATTAATATACGATTAAAAAGAGATGTAATAAAAATTTTTTTTTTTATAACTATTACCAATCAACATTTGTACAAGAAATGTGGATAAATAAAGAAATAAGAAAAAAGCAGGATATGTTAATATTTACAAAAAATTAATGCCCGTGACACAAGAAGCTTTAACACTTGAGTTTATTCTTGAACCATCTATTATGAAATATAGAATACATCCAAAAATAATAATTTTGTATGCGTTATTCATAGTTATTGTGAGGGTAATTAACAGAAATTAATAATGAACAGGTCAGAACAATGATCGGAATATTATAATTATAGTAGCTGTTTGCGTAGATTGTAGAAAGGTGCGGAGGAGATGGAGGGACTGAAAAAGAGGTAGTCCAGAGGAAAAGAAAAAGAAAAAGGGGAAAAGGAGCAAAAACAGGAGCGAGCGGGAGAGGGAGAGAGAGAGAGAGAGCGAGAGGAAGATACACGTATAAGGAGGCACGCCCCTGATCACGAGCGTCAATTACCCGCACGCGGAAGACGCGAGCGCGCGCGCGTCCGGCAATCATACGCGTGATCAGCGCGCGAGGGGGAGGAGGGTGAGCTACCTCGCGCGCATTTTAATTACGCCCCGGTACTCGATCCCGATCTCCCGGTGGACACCCGGACGCCATCGGATGCTGCGATGGACCCTCGCGTGCGTGTGCGCGCGATCTGTATCGCGAGCAATGGAGGATGAAATTTTATTGTGGAAATTACCGGGGAAACGCGCGCTCGGGCTCTCCTTCTCCCTCCACTCCCCTCCCCTCCCCGCCCCTTACCTTCCCGTCCCTCCCCCGCCTGGACCATTACGATTCGAATGCGGCTCAAATTACTACTTGGGCTCTAACTGACTTTATAACCATTATTTTCTATTTTTACTTGTTTTTAATTTTCCAGTGTACTCGAAATTTTACTGAATAATGAGTTGGCTGCCGCTTTTCTTCAGTATTGAACATTCATTCTGATATCTGAAGTTACGAGCTCTTGGGCTCTTCTTCTCTCATCAGCTGTTGTCATCGTATTATGAAAATCCAGGTGACACACCGAAACTTTGTAAAAAGTAAAATTTTTTTTTAACAAAATCATCGACGACAATTCAATTGAGCATCTTTCTCTGATCAACAAGCTTACTCTCAATACTTATACGTAACATTTAATAAAATATCCAAATTAAACTATTTCTAAATTTTGAAGAATATTTTACTCTTGAAATTTAATTTTTTAATTCATACTGTATGATGAATTATTGTAGATTAATTACTACAGATTTTAATGTTTGACCATAGAAAAATCTATAACTCTTATCCATTTTGGATTCATGATATTTTTAAATTATAGCAAATTAAACGTTTTGTTGACTTTCATGAACATTCTCATAATTAATTTATAGTGCTAAAAAATTTGTTGATTTAAATAGTCATGTATAAAGAATGCTCCTCGGGTACATTTTTAAATAATTTACATGTTACGTTAACAAGCTAAATATGTAAATAAGTTGTGACAGAGAGAGAATAAAAGTAAGTAAATCGTCAAGTATGAGTACACAATTCCCGAAAACAATGTTAGATTTATCAAGATTGAAAGCTTAAGGACATCTTTATTAGACAAAATCCCTGTACGTGTACTCTTACAATGTAGTCCATATTCGTGTGTTTGTGCGAATGCTGAATTCAATGTGAAGAATGCTTTATTGTGTTATACGGAAAAATGAATCCAGTATATAGAAAATGTGGTTGTCACATTCGAATGCAGATGTTAATATCATTGTACAAATTGCTCAATTAAAAGCATTAATATTATTTAACATTCATTCAATATTTTATTTAGTTTTAACTTATTATTTAATTGTATATGATTAAATATATATCATTGCAGTTATCAAAATTATTAAAATATTTTTCAAATCAAATGAATGAAGGAACAACACTAATAACAATATTAATAATAATAATAATAATAATAATAATAAAGAAGGTTTTATATATGTTATACATTCAAATTGTAAAGAAGGCATTTTGATTGTTTAAATGGCATAGATTATGACGAACTTTTAAATAAAATTTTTATTATATATTAAATTAAAAAGTTGTATCATGTTCTATTATAGCCTTTAGTTTAATTTAGATGCTTTGAATAAGTCGTTCGACTCTATTTTTAAATATTAAACGGCTACCTTGGTCCATTTGAAACTTATTAAAATGGTATTATTTATTCGGCTTTTATATCGGATAAATATATTTTTTTAAAACAGATAGTATATAAATTCTAATGCATATTTATATAACGTCTCCATATATGAATAAAATTGTCGTATACAAAATTTCACCTGTTCCATTTGTCAAAATAATTTTGGCTCAAGAGTCAGTCATGCATGTTTTAATTAAATCATACAGTTATACAATCAATAACCGCAATATTAGAATCTAATAATATTATAAAAAATAATAAAAATCAAGGATTTTCTTCTGTAAATCCAATGTTGTACTAAATAAACAAAAGTCTATTAAACCTGGACCTCGGGTCTTTTTTCATCGACAAAAATACCAACATCTTTGCTATAGACAATTTTTTTTTATTTTTTTCATCAATCATTTTCTCCACCTCGAAACCACACAAACAATTCCTACCAGCCACTATCGGGTGTAGATTGAAGGTAGCCCCACCCCTTTCCAGACTACTGTAAAGATTCCATCTATACTCTCAATGGCTCGCACACACACCAGCCCAGTTGTGTGTAAATTCTTACAGGTCGGGCAATAGACTGCGAGAGCAGGAGAATGCAGTTTACTTATCCGAGTAAAGTGAATGTACTATCGGGGAGTGCGATAGAGCAGGATGGCTTGTGGCGGGAAGGCTGGGGGCGGGGCGGGGCGGGAGGGGGGGGAGGGAGCTGTTACAGCTCTTTGCGTATGTACCGAGCACGACGACCTTGACGGAGCCTTCACAAGATCGTCCTCCTCTCTTACATAGAGTTACCGAGGTGTACTACATAGATTACTCTCTTCCACTACCAGGGCAGGGGGAAGGGGGAGGAAGATGGGGCGACCCGCGCACGCTCACACTTGAACGCACGCGCATTGCGCACACCCGAGTTATTATTTAAGGGTGCGATTTATGGAAATATTCATGAGGATAGTTGTAAATGGAGATATTTGCAAATTTAGTGTTTATGGGGCTCTGAGTACATTTTAAACTGTAATTATCGAGGCTGTAAACGAAAGGAAGAGAAGGGTTTATCTCGGCTTTAAAGACTAGAACATGCCTGCGAAGGAAATCGTAAAAATGCAGGTACTTTGCAATATTTAACTTTTATATATTTCTTTTATATAAAATGCTAAAATCATTTAGATTTTTTCAATAATTATTTATATTACGGAAACTGGAGGCCCTTAGTATTATCAATTACATCATTAATCCCTTGCCATGCATATAATTTATATACACTTATTTTTCTTTTTTTTAATTTAAAAATTTACTTAAAGTCAATTGGAAATATATGATTTGATTTAGTCAGTACTTGTTTTCTTGAAATATTAATTAAGAATCCTTTATCGTAACACACATCAGATAGATGTTATTCAAAAAGTATATTTGAAATGGAATTGTTATTTTTTATTGAATTTACCAATTTCAAAATATTCTTGAATTAATTTGAATAAAAAATATTGTACAGTTACACTGTTTAACATAATAATGCTTATATTTCATGCTTAATTTCAATTAATAGAAATATTTTGTTATACTATTATCGATACACATTATAAATAAATAATTTATTCAGTTTAATACATTATTTTTTATTTAAAACTAATTTTTTAATTAATCGAAATTTTTTAATACGTTACGAACAACTAGATTATTCTTATGTTTCCATTATTCTTAATATAAATTGTTATAATTTGTTTTCAATATTATATAAAAAGCACATTTATATTGACACGAAATTTAAATTTAAAAAATTGTAAAATTCTATTGAAGAAGATTTTCTTATTAGCGGCTCGAAAAATTATATTATAAAAATTTATAGTTATCGAAAGAAATTATCATCAAAATTAAAAAATTGTAAATTTTTACTAATTCTTTTATAATACTATAGGCAGGTTTATAATTAATTATATCTATGAAAAACATGTTTGAGATGATATATAAAATAAATTCGAAAAAAATATTGTACAAATAATTTATTTTGAAGGAGTTCTTATTGATCTCGAGCTTAATTAGGTAATTTTTTAATAATTGTTGTATAATTGAAATATATTTATTTCTTTTTTTTTTTATCTAAAAATAATTGTATATATATAAATTTTGTTTATAAAATTAAAAATGTTAATTTTGTAAAAACTATTGAAATAACACCATATCTTTTGAAATGTGGATAAATTTTCAATTAATTTATAAAGCATAGTATAAATGTAGAATTTATATCAAATCCTAATCTTAAATGATTGATTCGCTCTCTCGCTTGATACAAGACTTCATAAATTTATTATTTGCTTGAAAATACGGCACGATTCTAATATTTTAATTTGCCAATAAATAAAGAACAGTGTAGTCAAATATCAACAAATTTAATGCCTGCAAAGTAATTTACTTTAAAATGTCGTGTTCGATTTATAATAAAATTCATTTCATCGTACAATGAATAAAACCGATTAAAAATGCCAATTAATATTCTTATTTCACATCGATCCACAGGGAACATCAATTTTCGCCAAGAATGAAAAAGTGCAATGATTTCGATGATATTAGTGCAATTATAATATAATTTTCCTCGTCAATTAGCCATAAGCTAAAATATCGGCAGAATCCCGGAAAATCAATAGCGCGAGCCGAGCGAGAGAAATAAAAGAGTAACATCGAGGCGTTGTAATAAGTTTGGGAGCGCGCAGGTGAATAAATAGTGAATAAAGACCGGCTCGTCAGGTATCGCCTCCCCTAAAACGAGGTAAGCGATTCCAACTTATCATTAACGGGAACGGCCCGACACTATCGAGTTACTCCTGTCCATTTCCATTTCCCGGGCTTTGCTTCATGGAGATAAATTCTCCCTCGGTGGAATAATAGACCGGCGTGGTGGTGATTTAGCGAAGAGGCGCAAACGGCGCTTGAATAGCGCGCACTTTACACTCGCGATTGTTGAAAAGCCCGGGGCACTTGTTGCTCCTTTGAAAAGGAGGGCACGGGGGCGGGTGGGGGCCGGTTGCGCGGCAGCGGCGGCGGCGGGCGGCGGCGGCGGCGGGGGGGAGAGCCGTTAAGGGAGCGGAGTCGAGGGAAGAAAGAGAAAGGAGCGGCCGGCAAAGGTGAGCTGGCGCGAGAGGGGGTGTGGGGGTGCAGATGAAAAGTGCGTTAATCATAAGGGTCGTCGTCAGACCTTCACTAGGTACGCGACGTGATGTGGTAATCGAGAAAGGGAGAGAAAGTGTTTGGAAGTTTACGGTGAGGTACGCGCGTCGCTCGGTGCCTTAGAGACCTTGGCTACGGACGAAAGCCGTTTTACGGTGTGTTCTTTTTTATGCCATCGTTATGAAGTTTTTCTGCCTGAGAAACTTTTGCGAGCTTGTAGACTCTCCTTCCTCTAGCGACGGATCTCCTCCTCCACATTTTCATAAGCATTTTCATTTTTTGCAATAAAGCTTCGCGCAAATAGTTTTTAATGGAAATTCTGTTACTCCCGATAAGTGCGAGTATAAAAACTGAAATGTCCCTAACATTATGTAAACGCGTTATGTCACGCATAAACATTATATAAATCATTTTATATTTTACAGACAATTGTCCTATTTGTCGATTGAAAATTTATTTAAACCTGTTAAATATTCAAATACATAGATCAAATTTTATTCTTACACAAATATATATATACACACACACACACACACACTCACTCACACACACACATATACACACAAAAAGTCTTCTTCAATTATTATTTTACGGATTATTCAACTCAATTTAAATGTTATAATATATAGCGCTATAGACTTTGACATTTAAAATTTAAATCATATACAAATAATACTGTACAATTATACGTTTTAATAAATACTTTACTTATCTGTTACAATGGTTTTAATGAGATACTTATCTATAAGTAAAACTGTAACACAGTTGAAATTAAACATCTACGGTTTTGTGTAAAATATGTATTTAAATCACTGAAAACCAATTATTTTATTCGAATACTTTATTGTATCGCCTCTACTAAATTCTTCTATTATTTAATAAATTATCAAATCTACTCGAGAAGATTAAGAATACCAGAAAATAATACTTTCAAGGTATCATGAACTTAGTTCATTAATGAAAAAATTTATTAAATATACAATATCAACAGCAATAAAACTATCATTATATTGTAGTCTAAAAATTATTTTAAAATTAAATTAAAATATATTCGATTTCTCTTTATCAGGTAATAAAAAATTACGTATATTATCTTAAAATAAAATCACAGTAAAAATAGCGAACACAGACAAAAATTGGAAATGTATTAAGGAGTACAATTTTATAGACTCTATCAAATATAATTGATTTCAACCTTTTATTTCTTTTAATTTTCCTATTTAAAAATCTTGTTTGATTCTTATCTATTTCATTTCATTAAAATTTCTTCATTAATTTTCATAATATAATTTTTTTTTGGTCTTATTGAATAAACATAAGTTATCAAAATTTCTTTAAATTCTAATTTTTTTTAAATTGAATAAGTAGATTATATGTAGTAGCACTCTTCTAATTAGTTTTAAGGATAGGAGCATTACTATTAATGAATATTTACAAAAATTATGAATCAATCAAATTAAAAATTATTTGCAAGTATCAATTAAATTGTAATATTAATGACTAAAGTCTATTTGGACAAATACTTTCATAAAATTAATTTTCAAAAAATTTGAAATAAATAATAAATAAAAACTACAAAAACTAATTATCTTATGCAATGTAGCTAGACGATATCATTAAAAAAATTATATTAAAATTGCAATACTAAATCTTTTTTTTTTATATATTTTCTTATATTCTATTGAGAATTATGAAATATGTAAGTACTTTTATGAAAATAAAATTTATATTCTTTGAATTATTAAAGAATTTTTTTTTTTTCAAATAACCAAAATCATTTACATGAAATTAATTCGAATTTATTTTAAATATATTTTCATACAAATTTATATCTATTGTATTATCTAATTATATTAAAAATTGGAATTATTTATAAAAAAAATTAAATTTTATAAAATATATTTTGCAGGATATTTTTTCAAACAGATGATTAACTTATTTAAATTAGTAATGTATATGTTCGAGCCAGTTAGATTATCTTATTCAAACTCTGTCAAAGTGCCGCTCTCCATTAATTCATACCTCTTTCACCAGAGGGTGAGTACCTTTATTTCATCTAAATTGGTATCGTGAGCTTATAAGCAATTAAATGCTGATTCCATTTTTGATAGTTGGAGTGCAATTTTCCTCAAGAATTTACTCTTTATACTTGTATTCTCTAACAGCGTAGAGAATGTAAGGTATAAGAAAATATTATGGTACTCTGATTAAGTTTTCATTAGAGCTTTCACGAATTGAAGAAGCTAAGTTTATCTTTTTACTGTTAAATTTGTATCAAAATTTAGTTTCTATGGTTAGTAAAGTATTTGAATCCTTGTTCTTGATTGTCTTGCTCTCCTTAACTTAAGCAACCTTTCCATCTATTCGCTTTATAAATGTTGCTTATTTGTCAAAAAACATATAATTAGATGTTTTTAATATTTACGCTATTATATATTTTAGAGAATAGTATTTCTTCTAAAATTATGAATATTATTATTATTACTATTAATATACAATTATTATTATTAATATATAATATAACATTAGGAATATAATATTATGAATTTTATGAATAGTATTCAATAAATATTATTTGAATACTAGATTGTCTACTTTATAATTATTTTTAAACTACATATAGTATTACGATTTTTCATAAATATATTATTCTTAAAAAAAAAAAAATTAAACGAAAAGTCCTATTAATTTTGGATTAATATTTGTTAAGATTAAAAGCTTAACACGAATAAATCTAATATTTACTAATGTAAACAATTTTAATTATTTTAATAATTAATTATTTACTAATATTCGTTACTTCATTGAATTGTTTAAAAACATAAAAATCGTATTTTTAATGTTTTTAAAATAAAGTGTACATAAGTACATTTGTAACGTTATATTATGGATAATATCATTTGTTATTAAGAATTTTTAAACTATGCAGTCTCTTTTTATTAGTATATTTTTATTAGATTTAATTCCTTAACAAATCATAATGTGAGATGATCACTCAACTTTAAATGGAAGTTTCTTATTGTCGTTAGATTCCTTATATTTATATTCCATTGATAGTTAAACTATTATAGTTATCTATTATATTTTGTTAGTAGTCTCAGTTTGATTCTTTTATTAATACTCTCTTATTCTGCCTCTTTTATGTTGTAGCAAAGTTTCACTCCAGCCCATACAACTGTACGTTGGATGGGATTCATTGTGGGGTGTATTGTACGGTCTGTTACTAGGTTTCTCGGTACAGCCAGATTCTTTAAGGTTTCTAGACTGGCTGGATTGTCTAGGCGTACTGATAGGTAGGTCAGTTACGTATAAATTATAGTTGCAGTATATATGTATTTATAGGGGCAGCCCATCTCATCAATGACTAGACTAGAAATTGCATTGCTAACTACGATAGTTTTATTTCTCTTGGTGTTTGCACGAAAATACCTAAATTGGTGAAGTAAACACATTGTGTTGTGCCGTTTGACTTGCTCGAACAGTGCTAAATCATTTGCATGCGAAGCTAGGCTTACACTCTGCACACGTCTAACCAGGAATTTTTATGAACTTCTATTAGCAGACCTGTACTCAACAACGATGTGATACTCACCAGCTGTTCGAGCCTTACATTATTCTTTATTAAAAAGTCTGTGCTCGTCGATTACTTGGTATTGGTAAGCCTGCTTTTAGGTGCCATGTATTCCCTTCGGCTAAGGCATACCTCTATTCGACGATGAGTTACTTGCCATTAACAAGCCTGCGCCTAACTGCCTTGAATTGCCAGGTCTATACTTGGATTTACTGCTCATGGCTAGTATGCCCGAACGTGTCCTGTCGAATAAATTTTATTCTTTAACTTTAAATACCAATAAACATATTACTAATAAATGTTATATTAAATATCTAATAAATTTAGGTGATCGTGCACACTTATTTGCGCATTTATTAAGACTCCTATTTTTCAATTTCCATTTGCCTCCACCAGATTTTAAGGGAATAATGACTGTGGTATCAAATGCGCCGATGATGTATAAATTTATTGATATGGAATGATTACAATAAAAATAGTTGGAAATTACAAATGTTTAAACTTGATAGCTCTTCCAAGTCAATTTATCTATCTCTATCCACATCGAGACAGAATGCAAACTGACGTCTATCTGTAGAGTAACGAAAATCTGTAAAATTCTTTAAAATACTTACTTATTTTTTAATTTAAAGAAAGCTTACAAAGCTCGGTTTTTCCCAATGTTACTTTTATACTGCAAGTCCCTGCAATATTTCACATTCACGTTGCTTCTTCGTGAACGTTACAGTGCATTTACTGATAGGTTAGTGACGCCCGGAAACCACTAGAGTGCGCTTATATCGTTCGGATCAGTAGTAAATAATTAATCATTACGAGCAATGCCGGCCACGTGGCAATACTGTTTAGAGGTTACATCAACCACGAGTTTATTGTAGCCAATAGATGTAGTTCTAATTATTAGAATAAATTGTTAAAAATACATCTATTATTTTTTTCTTAATGTTCTTCTAGTAAATGTATAATTTATTCTTTGAGTTCCGTAGATAGGTATTGTACTAAATATTATTGTTGGTAGAATTTGATTTGATGAATATATAACTAGCATAAACCAATAGATTATAAATGAATAGTATTTAATGATATTCATATCTACGTTACATATGGAATGCAATACTTTTAGAATTATTTATATATTATTTGTAGTGATATTTTTTGTGACTTAATTTAAGTCAGTAAATTATTCAATATATAATCTACATTAAAATTCAATGTTTTGTTAAATTTTATATTTAAAGGCTTACATTACTTAATTATAAAAAAAAGTAAATAATGCTACATTAACTGTACAAATATATAACGAGTTTATATATCTTAAAATTAATATAAATAATATAATTTTTAAGATTAACAATATTATTAGTTAGATATTGATGATTTGTCTAGTATTTTAACATAGAATAAATAATAAGTATGTCTACTAACTTTATAATCTAGTGAATAAAAGAAATAATATAATAAAAGAAAATTTATTATATGTATTATTACGTAATAAAAATCAAATTACGATAAAGAATGCTAATACATGAAGATTATTACCAAAAAGATTGAAAAAAAAGTAAGCATATTTGTTTTCGATAAAGTTCTATTTTTATATTAGAAATAATAAATCTTTACTTATTGAAATTTAATTAATATTTGAGCTTTTTCATATTTATTATGTGATAATTTTTTTACTAGTGTAAAAAAGGCTGACTAAATATATATTTACCAAAAATTAACGATTTATTAATCAATCTTTTTGAATTGTAACATTGAGTCACTATTGCGGAAAATATAAGGAATAAAAAATGATTGTAACCAGTAGCGTTTATATTCAGTGAAGTACAAGACAAAACTTTTCTTTATGTCTGATTTTCTTTATGCTACAAGTTTCTAAAAATACAATAATTTTTTTTACTCTTTATGCTTCGTTTCTTTTATATTTCGCGACTTACAGCATTTCTGGCTCAGTAACTTTTCCATTCTTTTCTCTTTAAACCAATGTATTTTGTCATCATCTAAACGATATAGAAAAGTAGAAATAGCACAATTTTGTATTTATTATAATATATCAATAACTGGATATTGTTAAAAAATTTTAATTTATATAAATTTTACATTTTTTGTTTATTTCCACTTATATTTTATTGTGAATATTATAGTTTCCTTTAATTTATCAACTAATAATTAATATTATTTTTTTACTTTCAATAAAAATTTATTTGGAAGTAAATTTTTTTAAAACATTCAGTTATTTCATATAACTACGACAATTCGTGGTTTTATCAAGTGTTATACAACTATATTATTGAAAAAAAAATTTTTTAAGCTTAGCTAACCTCGCCAAGAAGAACTAATCTATTCCTTTTTTAAAATTAAATATTAATTTTTTTAATAATTATGGTATAATAGTAATAAATAACGAAAATATATTTATATTTATTTTTTAAATTTGAATGGAGAAAGTAAATTTAAATGGGGTTTAAGTGCAATTGATTACATTGATGTAAGAAAATAAAAATACACAATAATAAAATATAAATAACAATCAATAATCAATGCACCAATTTCAATTCATAGTGGTTATTGCATTAACTTATCCGTTAATATAAAGTTAAATGCCAATCCGATTATTTTTTGTATTGTACTCATTCAACATCAAATACTTGAAAACTATATAACGTTGCATTTCGTCTCATTGTTCTGTAATATATATATATATATATAGAGAGAGAGAGAGAGAGTGAATGCACTCAGTGTTTTATTGACATTGAACGTAAAACATAAAAAAAAATCCTTTAGGCTTTATTGCGGATTAAATTATAAATAAAAAATAGTGAACAAAGCTTAATAGTTCCTAGGCGACGTTCCAATAAAAGTGCCCACCATCCTCATCAGGTTTTTGCATTTTGAGAACTGAAAATTCGCAGTTACCCTATGATAGCAGAGAAAAATTATTTGCAAAATTTATTGTTGAATTTATCGAAGGGAAAGGAGAGCATCATTTTGTATCATTTTGGCCAAACGAAAATAAAGTCCATCTAAATCACTTCAAATCTTGACATTCTATCCTTGAACTGGGAAAAGATTCCTCCAAAGTAAAAAAAAAAGAAGCGAAATTGCTAGAACATTAACTCGGGGAAAAACACACTCGAGGAGAAAGGCATCTTCTCTATGTCGTCAACGATGTCGTCTACGGCGCTTTAGGGTCTTTGCACTTGCGTGTGCGTAAAGGGCAAATCGACTAATTGAGGTGGCGAGTGAGATAAGCGTTGGCTGCTGTACTCGCTTTTCTCCTCGGGGCGAAAACAGTTTCGGTTTTCGCGGCCGCAACCAGCCCGAGAGATGGAAGGAGAAAGACGGAAAGCGATACAGAAGCCAAAAGAAATACTGCGGCAGCGGAGACAGCCGGGAAGAAAAACGAACGAGTGAAAAGAGAAAAAGGCCGCCAATTATTTGGTACTTTGCTTTCCTAAATAGATTTTTATTATCTAATTTGTGGCCTTTATTGCTCTGTAATTTATACTACCGAATTTATTATTATTATTCGTTATTATTATTCGTTATTATTGCTATTTGTTATTAACATTGCGCCGCTGCAGTTTGACAGTGCCTTTAAAAGAGATGCATCGGGCTTTTGGACCGTTTTATTCATCTGCAAAGTTTTGATTGAATTTTCCAAGAGGAAAATCTAGTCAACTACAACGCACACCGCAAGAATGTTTAAGAAAGCTTTATTCTTTCATCTTTCATTAAGAAAAATTCTTCGAGTTTCGATTTATATAAAATTATACGCGTGCTTTGTTTTAAATATTTTATTTTGAAGGAAATAAAAGGCGAAATTTTTTATTGAAATAAGATTAATCAAGATAATTTTCTAGTGAGATTTATTCAAATACTTTCGTTCCCTATAGTATTAACATCACATGAGCAATTCTTTCACGCACTCCCAACAGTGCAAACAATTTTTAATACCCATAATTCACATTGGATTATTAAAATTAAAAAAGAATTTTTCGCGAAATAACATGGAAAGAGCCTACAGAATTTTATAACTCAATGGATAAAAATTTCTCGGATGAGACTTTTGCTGAAAAGTCCAAGTGTCTTTTGAAAGAGACCAAAACGTTGTAATGAAATAAGGAGGTGAAGTAAGGAAATTTGTTTAAAATCTAATCCGACCGAGACAAAAGTAAAAAAACAGAGAATGAGACAAACTCCGAAAAAAGATAAGAGTCGAGGAGAGAGCGAGTGAGTAAGCGAGTAAGCGAGTAAGCGAGTAAGCGAGTAAGCGATTAAGCGAGTAAGCGAGTAAGCGAGTAAGTGAATAAGTGAGTGAGCGAGGATGAAAGTGTGTGCGTGCAGTGCAATGCATTCACTCGTTACTCTTTAGATATAAATAAAGTACCGCTCGCAGAGGGCAAGGAACCACGCGGGGCGTATGTTCTAATGCATCCGAGGAACACGACGTTGTTTGCGTTAAAATTGGCACGAAGACCACAAACAAGATCATTGCGAATATCTGCAAACTGAAGTTTCAGGTAAAAATTCATTTTCCTTTTTTCGAAGCATCTCGGCAATTTGAGAAAAATATCAGAAATGCAATCTATTACACATAACTTGCAATCCCTTTTTTACAATGGTAAATGCCTTTTTTAAAATTTAATTTCACCCCACGCTTGATCATAATTGCAGTTGTAATATTATATTTTTCAAACTTACTTCAACAACATTTTTTTAAATGGTTCAAGACATAATTATTATAGATTAAATCATAAATTACGAAATTTGACAGAAAATTTTTTAAAAGTTTTAAAAAGTTTCCAAACTACTCACATTCACTTTAATAACAATAATTTATTAATTTCAAAATTCAGCAATTTTTCTATGTTCCTGGTTTAAAATATATGCAAATAACTGAAATTAATGTATTATACTTTAAAAAAAAAATTATTGTTGTTGTTGTTGTTATTATTATTATTATTATTATTATTGTTGTTGTAAATCATATATATATATATATATATTTTTTATTTATTTATTTATTTATTTATTTATTGTAGTATCAATATTATCATATATATATTTGTTTATTACTTTTTAACAAATGATAAAATAATTTTTCTACCAAAGCATGATTTAAATTTTTCGAACCAATGCTTATCATATATTATTTTTTATAAAATAGCAACAGGTATTTTAAAAAAAATTAATGCAATATTTAAAACGCAAATATAATTTTTTAATGCAAAATACTTATTTTTACAAAATCTTTTTAATACTTCAGGTTACAGTAAGCATGAATTAAATCATTAGATTTGAAATGTATAATTAAAACTAGTAAATACATTTTTTAAATAATTAAAAAATAATAAATCTCGATTTTATTTAGTTTTTAACCAATAATAATTAGACATCTCTTGTATAAATATCTTTTGTTTCTATATTTCTTAGAATGTTATTTACTTTCAATAAATAAATCATACCTCTAGTTTATTCTCAAATAAAATATAATATAATATTTAAAAAAGATTTATATAATAACGAAAAACCTACTTATGTTACATCAATAATTAATATTTATGTTAAGAAATTATTATAAACAGACATTATGAAGTTTGTATTAGTAAAACATAATGTACAATTTAAAAAATTTTCAAGCACATATCATCAATTAATGTAATTCGCATAAATTTAAATATAAGACTATTAATGGATATAACTTACAATTACAAAAAATAACTAAATCCTATTACATTCATATATGTCCTAATAATTGGATAAATATAATATAATATATAAAAATATATAATACCAGTTGCAAAAACAATTTATCTAATTTAATTTCTCAAATTAAATCTTAATGTATACGTACATATATTAATTGCATAAAAATACAGAAACTATTTATTTTAGATTCGTTTTTTAATTTTTTCTCTACCAGTTTATACATTTGATTTTAAAAATTATTTTTAATAAAACTTGTTGTTTTTAATATAGCTTAAATTCATTAAGTATATTTCTAAAATAAAAGAAATAAAATTCTATTTTTTAACAAGAATTTATTTATCTTATTAAATATATTAATTTAGATATCTCTTTATAAGTTTAATATTTATGATTAATTTATGATGTTGAGCAATTATAAAAATATGCAATGGTAATGATGTAATCTTTATTTTCAACATAAAACATATTTTAAAGAAATATTCTTACTAATCTAACTTAAAGATTATTGTACAATATTTAATCATACTTAATTATATAAATATAAAATATTTAAATATCTATCATTTTTATATTTGAAATATAATGTTCAAAAATTATATTTTACATTTTATTTAAGATAATTGAAAAAATATATCGAACAATTTTACTTCTGTTAAATGAATTTAATACTAATTCATAGTTCGATAGAAACATAAAAAATACATTGAATTTTTGAAAACATAATATTGTTTTTAAATATAATTTTTTTTGATAATATAATCAAATAAAATTACATTATTTTATTAATTTTATATGACCCAATGCTCATTCTATTCTAATTAATTTTATTCTACACATTTTCTTTTTAAAAATCTATAGTATTAGTTCTAAATTACATTCAATACATATAAAATTTTTTTTAATATTATATATTTAAAAGGTAAAAGTTATTTTACCAATATTTGTTTAATTTTAATAAGATTTTTAATAATATACTATATAGTAATAATTTTCTTAATATTATATATCATACAGCTTTTTAAAAAAAAGTTTTGTGTTTATCGTTTCCAAAAAAACTCTATTTATGATGCTCAATTATATTAAAAATATAATATTACAATTTTACTATTAAAATATTTAAAAAAGTTCATATCATACTGAAATATTAAAGTATTCGTATAGTGTGCTCAAAACTATTAATATTATTTCAATTTTTAAATTACGAATATTTTTAATCTACATTACGTACGATAGCTTTGAACGATACATTTTTTTCATAAATATATAGAAAACTTGATGATTTTTTTGATAATTACTGTTTTTTACCAAAACATATTAAATTATCTGAAAATAAATAAAAGCAATAAAATTTTATATAATAAATAAAATGTATAATAAATTTTACAGATATAAAAGTAGAAATTATAGACAAATATAAATCATAATTTCATTCCTAGTGATTTATATATTTTTTATTGTAACAGTACTATTAATGAAATAAATATATAAATATAGTTTTCACAAATGCATTTTTTTATTTTTTATCTTTTATAATTTTATATTAAATTAAATAAAACAAAAAATCATTTTTACTACGCAAAGATTTTTTTTTATTTAGTATATTTTTGTTTTAATTCATTTTAATCACTTATTAATTATTAATTCATTTATCAATGCATGTAATAAAAATAGAAAATTTATATTTAAATCCTTCAAATTGATGTCTGACCTGATACGATCACTTTCTACTTGCTACATCTTACATCCAGTTCCCATATAAACTTTTGAAATTTTCAGGCTTTCTGAATAAAATGAAATAATTTTTATATAAAATAATTGTATAAAATAATTTGATATAAAATATATCAAATAATTCTTTTAGTTTTATTAATCTTTAAATTAAATGTTTTCTTTAAAGGGATATGAAAATACTTTTTAAATGAAATAAATATACTTTAAATATTTGCTGTTGAAAAGTACTTTTATCAAAAAATTTTTTGGTAAAATATTCATTCCATAAAGATTTGATGATTCTGAATATGTCCATTGTTTTTTATTTTTTTTTGTGGTAAAGGATTCCTACATCATGGCAATTTAATCTTCATCGAAGGAAACCTTCTGTGAATTTTATGAAGCGCTTTTATCAATATTGAATATTATTTACTTTGTTTAATGAAATAAAAAAAACAAAATATTCTTTTTTATAATATTCTTTAGTATTTTGGTAGTCCAGTTAATGTAATTATATTACAATAATTTAACAAGTTTTTCTACGGAAAAAGTTGGTACAACAATATCTTTATTGATGCAGAAAAATAATTTTAATTTTTCGACTGTATGTATTTTTTATGGAAAATTAATAATAAACTTTCATTGTATAATTTTTAGTGTTTTAAACTTAATTTTCAAGAGTAATAACGGGATAATAATTTCCAACGCCCTAAGTGTCATCTGAACTAACTATTAAATATTTTTGTAAAATCAAAAATGCCGCCTTACAAGTCATAAACACGTAAATATATCATAAAGTTAGATTAAAATTTATCAGTAAAAAAAAAAAAGTTTTAAAGTAAAATATTTTGAAATGATATTTCTTTCTTCGCTTGATCTTCGTGCATAAATTCTCAGAGTGAATTAGACAAATACATCTGTTAAAACTAGGACGAAAATTTACATAACGTGATTTAAAAATATAAAAGTTGAGAGAAATGAGGAAAGCTCTTCGCCAATGAAAATATCAAAGCTGAAAAATATATATAAAATGCAAATGAAAGGATGAGCATTAAAAAAAAATTTTTGCAGAATTAAATAAAAGAAGAAGAAGAGGAGGAGGAGGAGGAGGAGGAGGAGGAGAAGAAGAAGAAGAAGAAGAGGAGGAGGAGGAGGAGGAGGAGGAGGAGGAAAAAATAGATAAAAGCTCCGTATAGCTTGACAACGAGTGGATGCTGCGTTGCTGGAGAGAACTACTGCAGAGACGAATGTGGCTAAGCTCCGAAGGTGTATCAAAATATTACATTGCCAGCTAAATATAGTACCTCCACCTCTGAACTCTCCGGGAGGATGAAGAGAGAAATAAAATAAGAAGGGAAAAGGGCAGATGTGCATCATATATGATCTCTGTGTCAAGCGCTGAGCCTTCTCACTTTCTTTTTCTTCCGCTCTATGTACACACTCATTTTATCCTTTCTGCTAATCGCATAAGCAGTACATTTTCCATTTCACTGCGGCATTTGTCTCTATACGGATTATTATCTTTGAATTCTTTGACATTTTTAGCTTTATACCCGAGCAATCAATTTTTACTGCTGCGCAATTTAACGAGAACCCCGGGTAATTAAATATCAATAATACCAAAGTAAAAAAATATAATACAATGTAGGATATAATGTAGACTTCTACTTCTCCTGTTAAAATGAAATTTTTTTTTTTTAATTTAAGTTACTTAAGAAATATAAGTGCTTCTCTATGTATTACTTCAATTATTATTTTCTTAAAATACCAATCAAGAGCACTCATTTATACCAATTCATTTATAATTGTACGTAATAAAAATCATTTTTTTTACTCTGATAAATATTTTACGAAAATCAGTATCGATGCGTTTTTATTTAATTGCAACAGAGAAATATTCATTCCTTCTTAATAATTATAATTTAAATATGCATAACTATCAACACTTATTACTGAAACTTGTCATTCATTATTCACAATCAATAATTACTGGAATTTTATAAAATATCTAATAATTTTAAATATTAAAAAATTAAAAAATTACTAATTTTCTTAAAAATCTACTAATGAATAAAATTTAAATTAATAATTAATCTATTTTTTTAATTAATAATCACTAGAATAAAATCAAGAATTTAAATTCACCAACTACTACTGTAAAAAGTAACTTATTTTATAATTGAGAATACTTACTTTTCTTCATTTTAAACTTGTTAAATTCGATAATTAACCTGATTTAGTAGAATGTGTTCTTTTTAAGTATCAATCAATAAAAAATATTGTATACTCTACAAAAGCATTGTTATAATTTATTGATAAAAAATAATAATTTTAAATTAAATATATTGATTAAAATCATAATTTATGATATTGATTTTGACTCATTTTGAATATTTTATTATTAAATTTAATTACATATTTTATATCGAATAATAAATATTTAAATAATATTCAACCTAAAAATAATTACCTTTTAATTTTTCAAAAAATTAAAAATACAAAATTAAAAGTAATGAATGATGATTTTTTTAATGTTACATAAGAGTATTAGATACATATAATTACGATCGTGTCTTCTGGTAAATACATTTCGACTATATAATGTATAAAATAAAACAACATAAATGAATTATTATTTATTATACAATTATAAATTAACTTCTAAAATATTAAATTGATTCAAAATGGAATATATGAATTTAAAAATAAAATTATTTCAATTAGGAAATTATTATTATCAGAAATGATTAATCGATATAATTTCCTTAATTTATCAAATAAACAAAGAAAATAATTTTTCAAATAAATATGAAATAACTATAAGTTGTTTACATATTTTTGATAGATTATAAATTTTTTAAATTCTCAAAATAAGAAGACTGATCTATAGCACAAACATGGTCTTAATAATTAATATTTTCAATTCAATAACGACTTACTAAACATAGCTTTTAATCATTTAAACCTAAATTTCGTAAGACATGAATATTATAATAGGTTTTATTTAAAAGATTTTTTTATCATTTCAATAAATATTGTAATTTTATTGTAAGAGTTTCAACAAGGATGAATAACCGATAGTGGATAATCATAAGAAAATTGGAATACTAAAACCTAGAAAATTCTTTGTTAATTTAATTGGTATTAAAGAAGCCTGTGAATGGATATAATAAATCAAAATAGAGCATAAAACAAATTAAAATAATTTGTACATTCGTGCAGAGACTACTCAATGTTGAAATTAGTTTTTAAAAAATCTTATAGATGATTTTCATTGGATTCGGGATCCCTTATTTATCTATGGTTTTATTTAGATGTTAATAATGATCTTAAATTATAGAATCTTTATTATACATAAACTTAGTACAATTAAACACTTATTTTTTGTAATATTTTTATTCTATATCAGCTTATATATATTATTCTATATTATAAAGCTTTATTTATCACTTTTTAATAAATTGTATAAGTATTTACTTGCAAAAATGTAAACCTCACTAGTCTTGGCTAATTATAAATTCATAGTAACATAATTTTGAATTCATAAAAAATAAAAATATTCAATAACTTTATAAAGACTAGTATTTATTCAATTTAAATTTTAAATAATACTTCAACTACATTTTTAATTTTATAATGATTTTCTAAGATTTAGAAATATTAAATTACAAAATAAATAATTGTACGTAAAGGAAATAAATAACATAACTCTCATACTTTCATTAAAATTCTAATCGAAATCAGAACAGCTACAAACAATATTTCAGACCAATAATTTATATATTTTTCAAATTATCAATAATCCTAATAAAAATTTTAATTTAAAATACGCCAAGTACCTTTTACTTATATTCCCACCCTATAGATCTCTCTATCTCCCTCAATCTTTCTCTCATTTACTCATTCGAAGTTGATCCATAAATATCCAGGCATATCTTATTTTATTTTATATGTTACCATGAAATTTCTTCATCGCGTTTCATCATTTATTCGAATATTTTTATTAAATTCAAAAAATATAGACTGAGAGAGAGAGAGAGAGAGAGAAAGAGAAAGAGAGAGTTTTAACGCTAAAAACAAAATTGTAGATAAAAATTGCCGGAGAAAGAGGAACGCATATAGAAAGAATCACGAAAGAAAGAAAAAAACACACTCACTCACAAAAAGAAGAGTGGGGAAGAGGAGAAAGAAGAATGAGAAGAGAGGAGAAAAAATCTGGGGGTAGTGGTAAAGGACGAGAGCTAGTACTATATAGGGATCGAAGCCGTCGTTCTGTTCGATATATAGAAGAGAACAGAAAGAGAAAGAAAAAGGAAGGTAAAAGAGAGCAAAAAGAGAGAGGAAGGGTTTTCCCAATGAGCCGCCATTTATCTCTCGGAAAATTCACCGACGTTTTTCTCTCTCCAGCAAGCACACTGTATCGATTTTAGGTTTAGGAGATAATGCTCCGCGCGCTTTGCAAGCCCACATCGTCCTCCTCCTCCTCCTCCTCCTCCTCCTCCTCCTCCTTCTTTTCCTTCTCTGTGTCTGGGTACCCGCCGAACTACTGGTGCTGGTGGTGCTACTGCTGCTGCTATTACTGATGACCAAACCTTCTTTCTCCCTTCCTCTTGCTTTACCATTCTCTCTCCCTCTCTCTTTATCTCTCTCTTTCTCTGTCGGTCTGTTCTCCCAGTTTTTTACTGCACTCTCCCACTTTTTTCACTTACTCTCTCGTTCTCTCTCTTCTTCGACCCCTAGCCAATGTAACACTACACATAGGCAGTAGCTTGCGCATAAGCTAACTACTAAGAATGATAGTCAATTTAAAAAAAAATTTTATTTTTATAACTAGAATTAAAATCATTAAAAAATTTACTATCTATAAATATTTAATTTTATAAATTATTCTTATTTTCATTCATTTGAATTCGTTTAACTAATTTTTTAATCATAAATATATTCGTTCAAAATAAAATTTTTTTTAAATCAACATCTTATTTATACATTTAAACTAGTAAAAATTTTCCATCATACTATTGTACAAAAAATTTAAATTAATATCAATGTTTATGAATTAAGTATCAATTATAAATTATCAAACCAATATTATATTATTTTCCTGAACTTGTAAATTATTAATTAATAAAAAATAAACTATGTATTATTTATTTAAATTAAAACAGATTAAAGTTGGAGCATATTTTAAATCATTTACAATCTGGAAATTCATATATATTGATAATTTATTTTAGTACTCGTAATCAGTTAATCTACATTTTAATTCAATTAAAGTAAAAGTTCTCAAAATTTCTATACTAATGTTCGTTTATAAGTTATATAATAACATTTTTTCATCATATGAATATTAAATGACACTTTTATAAATAAAAAATAAAAATTATTTTTATTTCTTTCTAAATAAACATATTTTAGCATTTAATTCTCAAAAAATTACAGCTAAGCCTTGATCTTAGATTGATGAAATTTAATTCCATAACTTTACAATCAAAAAAATCCTTTTTTACAATATACGCTTTTATATGTATGTATACGTACTGTAATTAGCATATACAATCAAGTATAATGTTATAATAACATATTACTCAAAAAAAATTTTGTTTTATTTGTAAATTTTGATAAAAATTCATATAAATAATGTAAATTTTATTTAAATTAATCATTTTATTACAAAAGCATTATAAATTATAAAAATCTACTTTTCATATAAAATTTTTCATTTACTTCAGTTAAAAATTCAAATTATTATTAAAAGACATAAGCATAATAACGTTTTTTTAAAAGAATTAAAAGTTTTTAAAAAAATTGTTCACTCTTTAATCGATCACTTTTAAATAATTGACTTTCTAGCAAGTATCAATTTTTTTTTTGTTTAAATATGATTTTATGAAATTATTGAAATATACTGTCTTGTTAAAAATTTATAATTTGTAAATACAACTAATTTTACTAAAATTTAATAATCGCTGAATAAAAACTACCTAAACATAAATTATTATTTTATTATAAAGTTTATTTTATTACAAGATTATTCTATTATAAATTGATTATTTGACTGATACACCAATAATAATTGAAAGACCCTGTTATCGTCAATATTATCGATTCAATAGTATTACAATAATAGTTTATTATTCCTAAGTATTCGGAAATGTAACTAATATATTAAGTATAATAGAATTGACTGAACTCCATATGATATAAGATGACTAGCTATAACATAAATGTCACCTTAAATAAAATAGGACAGTAAAATTTTTTCATTATACTTATATAATATTAATAATAGTTCTAATTTTTACCACAAATTAATAACATATCAACACAGATAATATTTTGTTAACAGAATTTAATGTTAAATTTATTTATTAATTGAAATTAAATTCATTGTGATACATTGGAATGGAGAAAAAAAGTATGTGTTAGGTATTACTTTAAGAAATGTATGATTATAATCGTCTGTTAAATTATAAATTTAAAGCGTTAAAAATAAATATATCATTAAAAATTACTATTGAAACAAAGGAAAATATTTACAATATTAATTACAATATATTATGACTACTTATATATATTTATTATTATAAAGAATGAAACGAATTAATAATAGAAAAACAAAATAGCAAATGTTCATCTCTAAAATTTTGATTTAGGGAGGAAATCGTCATATATGGGCCATAAATATTAGCATAATGGATGAAAAATGAGCACATGATGGGTTAGAAAATGCGCATAAGGGGTATGAGTCTTTACATATGTGAACGTTGGCAAACATACAAATGTGCATTAATAAATAAATAAATAATTAAATGGAGATGAACAAAGAAATAATGAAAACGTAATTAAATTAATGGTTGTCCCAACAAAAGAAAATTCACTTTTAGATAGTGACTCCTCAAAATAAAAGGTCATTTATTATATGTAAAAGATAAAGTAATAAAATAGAATCTTAAGGTCTATTGAAGATGAGATATTTGCTGGAAAGGATAGAAATAATGAATAGAAATGACTGAAATGAAGAAGATAATTTTTTCGAGTGATTTTTGTACAGAAATTCTTCGGTGAATGAAGCTTCTTGTACAATAAAAATTAATTAAGTATAAAGTACATATTTTATCTTATATAATATACTTTGAAAATAAAAATAATAACTAAACATCTATTAAAATTAATTCAAAATTGTAATAATATAAAAATCTATTATAGAGCATATTTTAAAATGTACTAAATATTAATTACACCCAAAATTTTACTATAGCCATGCAATTTTAAACTAAAACTTTTATATTTTAAATTTATATCAAACTAAATATATTTCAATACAAAAAGAAAATTAAATAATAATTATTTAAATATATAAATACAATTAATAATATATAATTTCATAATTATGTAAAATTTTAATTTAAGTAATTAATTAAAATCATTGTGTTAAATTGTTTTATCAAAATATACTATTCTGCATCGACTTATATTTTGAAATACAAATATGATGCTCCAATAATTTTTTAAAATTTATTAAATATAGTTAATCATTATCATTATGTAATTTATAATTCTTATTAATATTATGGTATAATAGTTTCTACAAATTCTTTATTTACTATATAGTGACTGTAATACTAATATTTTTTATTTTTCTTAAAAAAATAAAATTCTTCAAATAATGAGTGCATCAATTAAAACAAATGAAAATCTTATAAAGCAATGTAAAGTAAATATTATTTGTACCACTTAATTTCTCTCTTAAATTTCTGAAAATAATTTTTCAACAAATAACTTATGATTTAGCATTGCTTTATTATAACGCTTCTGGATTTTAATTAATTTCATTCAATTAATTTATATTTAAAATATCTTTTAAAGTAACATCATAAACAATTGCTTGTAATTTTATAACATTTGTAAAAATTGTTATTTTAATTATTTTGCAGAATTCTTCTTATATAAAAGTATTCTTCAATTATTGATAAAACATTTGACTTGAATAATCTTTCAATTTTGTGCCCTAGTTCTAAATGTTTAAGATTATAATAAAATAAAATAAAATCATTATACAGAATACTGAGAAACTTGGTATATATACAATTTTTGAATTTTTTAAACAATAAAATGATTTTTTCTTTTCTATATTTCAATTTTGAATTTCCGTTCACGTCAGATCTTTAAAATATTCTATACCTAACAGAGATATGTAAGTATATGTATAAATAAATCAAATTTGATAAATTTTAGTACACCCAATCTATTCTTATATATCTAAAAAAAATTATGCAATAACTGTCATAGCATTGAAATTTTTTAAAACACTAAAAAAATTTTAGTATATGAGAATTATAAATATGTCAAATATTAATAATATTTATAAAATAATTTTAACCTTAATTAAAATACAAATTAAAAGAATTATAAAAATTTGTTTATATGTTAATTATATATTATTAAGTTTTTTATATATCTTTCAAATAATTTTTTTTTTATTTAATATTTTTTTCTGATAAAATTTTATTTATTTCAGTCGAATTTTATAGTGATTTGTTGAGAGTATCACAATCCAACAAAAATTTATAATTTGGAGATGAATGCTTGTCAAATATTCTAATTTTTTCACAACAATTTTTTCTGTATTCCACAAATTATGTACGACTAATATTGAAATTTTTATACTTTTTTATTATTCAATATAATTTTAAATAATGTAGTTTATATTTTGTACCATCTAATATAAAATTTTAAAGTTTTATTCTTTGTAAATTTGTTTCTAGAAGTTATCAATCTTTACCAGCAGATTTCAGTAATACTTTTAGTAAAATGAAACTATACAATTTTTGGATTGCTTTTTTTTCGCAAATAATGTTTCAGAAGTATAAAAGTATTCATCTTAAATTCAGTAAGATGAATTAATTAATGCTGTAATTAATTATAATAAACTGAATATGTTATCTAGTAATTAATGACTACAATACCACAGTATTGTTAAATATTTGTAATGAATATATATGTATGATAAATACAAACTATACAATTGATCAAACGTAATAAACATTAACAATACTTATTTACATATCCAATCGAAGTATATATTTGTTTAAAATATATAACTTAAAACCAATTTTTACTTTGGTAGAACCCATTACGTAGATAAGTTTTAGATATATCAAATATATCTAAAATCTATTCATTAATTTAAATTTTTACAAATTAAGTTTTTAATACAAGTACTTTACATTTTATATGATAATATTTTATAAATAACTAATTCCTTTATAGAAAATAAAAAGTTGTAATTGACTTCAAGTATTATTTAAAGTACATTTAATATATTTCACTTTTCGAAAACTTACTAATAAATATTTACAATGCATATAATTAAATTATTTCTATTAGAATAACTATCATTAATCGATAAAAAATGTATTTTACGAAAATTTAAATAACACATTTAAATGAATTTAAATACATTTATGAACAAATACATCACAATAATATGAAGAATATGTTAGAAATCTTAGATAGAGGAACAAACTATAAAAATAGAATTATTTTTTCATGCTTCATATTAAACTCAATAAATATGTTGTTGATAGAAAAATAATTTCTAAATTAATAGTTTATAATTAAAATATAAATTCTAGACATTTTTAAAGTAGCTAATAGAAATGAAAATATAAATATTTTAGCCAAATTACACTTGAAGGGACAGTAGATTAATTGTTCATCGATCGAGTCACTTTACAGCTTTTCCGTACACACTATGCCACAATTGTTAGCTACGCACATAATAATTTTGTTAATATCTTTTATATCTTTAGTATTCTAATAAAAAATCTTCTCTTTATTTCTATCACATTCTTTTCATCTGCTTCGTTTCACGCGAACTATTGTCAGGTGTCACCAACGTATACAATTGCATTTTTTCTTACTTTATATTACATCGCTGACTTGTTGTTTTGTTTTCTCTCGTTTTTCTATTAATTTTTTCTTCACTTTTCTATCTTCTCTTAATATTTAATGCTTTAGTCTTTTTACTGTTCTGTATTTTTATCTTTTCATTTTCTTTTGCTTATTCACCTTCCTTCTTTTCTCACCAAATTTTTCTCTACTTTTTCAATTTTGTGTTTCTTCTTTTAATATGGTTCATTCCTCTCTCTCTCCCCCCCCCCATTGTATCAATTTTTTTTTCTTTTAAGTATATTATCTCGAAATTATGTGCCCTACTGACTGTAAAATTTGATTAAAAAATTAAGAAATCCTCTGATCACTTTAATTAAGATAACATTATTTCTTATTCTGATATTTATGTCAGAGTAGAATATAAATATTTTTACTAATACTGTAATTGCTGTTCACTACAAACTTTTACTTTTAAATTTTATAAGTAAGTCACATAAGTTTTATACCCTCTTTCGAATATTGCTATCTATCTGCTCTTAACTCCAAGATCTTTAGTCTATGTACAAAAGTATTAAAATATAAAAAAAATCATCCTCTAATTACTTAAACTATGATTTAATAGAATTTAAACTCACATAAATTATTCTTCAATCTAAACGTTGTAATTTATTTCACTACAATTTCAAATTCTATTACATAATTTTTTTTATATATGTGATTTAAAAAATTACGAAATAGACTCGTTTAACTCGTAAAGACAAAAAAAAAAAAAAAAATACAAAAATTATTTTTTAAAAGTGTTAATAGTTATCATATCACTTTACGTGATTTCCTCAAAAGCCTCTCAATAAAATCTTTCAATTCCCATGTTGTTTTATACTCTTTTATACTCATCTTTTTGAATAAGCTTTTCTAATGTTTTCTAAACTTTGCTCTTCGACGAATTCTTTTACTCTTAATACGAGTTTTTTGCATCTTTTTTCTATCAAAATAAAACTTACAAACACATCTCTTCTCTTTTTTTCTCTTTCTCTTTCTTTTTCTTCGTCTTCTTTTTCTGATCAAGCTTCTTTTTACCAACTGTATATGTCGTACAATTTGTTGTACAATTTGTTTATTCCATTTTTAGTTTCTATGATATACGCGTCCTATTGCATTGCTAATAGTATTAAGTTCCAATCAGCTAAATTAATTAAACTTCTTATAGACAAATTAATTTAAATTATTTATAACTTGCAATTCAAGTAGGACTATCTCTATAATTTGTTTTATTTCCAATTATACAATCCAAAAATACAATAATTTCTCTTCAAGCATTGAGCTCTGTATTTTTGTTTAAAATTCCTTAGGTCTATATATATATGCTTTATTGACTTTCTCAAGTTTTAGTAAATATGTATAAAGTTTGATGTCTCTCCTAAACCAATCTTGACGAGTTACTAAAATTTCAAGGTTGAGAATGACTTTTACTTACTTTAATACTTAAAAAAAAAAAAATTTTTTACCAAATTTGCAAGCAATTTTATTATCCAATATTCATTATGAGACAACATCAAATAATCTAAATGGAGTTCTTCTTTTTCATTGTATTGTAAAGTTTCACGCATTTAAAAAGGTCAAACTTATCAGCATAAAAAATAATAATTCAGCATTGTTGATATCTTCATTTTGAAAAAAATCTTTCTTCCTCTATCTCCTATTATTTCCATACGTCTGTCCTCTTATTATTTTTAAACTTTATCAAAACTTCATCTATGATATACGTTGTTTTTCTATTCTGATTGCGTATAAATGAGCTTCTATTTAAATATTTATTCGAATCTAATCTGTTTAATACGCATTAATCTATTCTATTTTTATTTTTAATTTATTTTACAGACTCTAAATTTACTGCTAGCAGTTCAACTGTAAATGTACCGACAATATAAATGAGTGGTTAGTTTTCATAACACCTGATAGAGGGATAATGGATAGCTCAAAGCGATTTGCAAGTTCATATTATAAGTACAGTAAGAGCTTACTATCCCGGTATTAAATGCAAACATTGAGAGTTTCATTATTTTCGGTCAAGCTGATTTTATATTATGAAGTTGCTAACACCAATTTTCATACGTCGCAGGTGTAAGAAAAGTGAATGAAGAATATGGTAGGGAGTGTAGTACTTATTATTATATTTCTTCTTAATTTGTTTGTTTACTTATTTATTCTTTGTTTGAAATTTGAGTTTTTGAGATGCCTAATATACTAAATTTAATGGAACGAGTAAGAGCATCAATCCGCTAGTATTGCGCAATTACTAAAAAGTTATCAACGAATAAAGCAATAACTAACTGGTGAAGATTGAGGCGATGAACTGTAGCACCCGATTGATTTTTTAAGCCCGAATATTTGCAAAAAATTAAAATAACATATTAAATGTACGTAAATAGAAATTTTAGGAGATTAAAGCAAATCAATGCATATATTTAGTCATTAAGATTTATATTTTTGTGAATGCAAAACCGTAGAAGACTTTTTTGTCTAATTATACTAGGGCTGTTATAAAAATATAAATATGTCATTAAATATGCCTTGAAAAACATAAGCAAGGCAAATTTAAATCGAAGCCGTCTTTAACAGATGTCGATGGTTAAACAAGAGGGAAAATACGAATCACAAAAAGCGGTGAATCCCTAGTCCGACCGATCACCCAACGTGTCGACGGCCACCTAAGGCACAAGAACCAATAAGAAACGAGTAGAAAAATAAGGTGAAAGGGGACGGGAACTTGGACTAAAATGATAAATACGGGGGAAAGATTGCAGCAGCACACCTTTTTCTTTTATTCTTGATACTAGATTGATCTTTGTTTTTTGGCAAACGTGTTTCTTTCCGCTTTTCTCATTCTTAATTCAGGACACAGTTTAACCAATTATGTAAAGATAGGCTGTAAAGAGAGCAAATCAAAAAAATTAAATAAATAAAAGCAAAACTGTCAAATTTAGATCATTTAAGTTAACCCGACTCCTTTTTCTCCTCGATAATACTCTTTCATGCATCGAAACACTTGAGAATTGAACATCGGGTAACATCGGTTACTGCTCATATTATATGTGTATGTGTGTGTGTGTGTGTGTGTGCATTAGTACACTTGATTAACTCGTTCCTACGTAACCAGTTTAATTTTTCGACTTTTTTTATAAAACTTGCACAAAACATGTATTATCTTTAGCTAATTAAACAAAGTTTTTCCGTTGAACAATTTATTCTATAACACTTCATCTCAATTTTATATAACAATTTCCTTAAACTTCAGTATTCTACAAATCAAGTGTAACACTTTTTTCCTTATTTTTAAGCATTTCTCCTGCCATAATCTATATCACCGTTAGACTAAATTAAGAAGACTTTGAACATTTTATCTCATAGATATATTCTCATTATTATAATCATTATTAATGCATGTGTTTTTGTCCCTATTTCTCTTCTATCTAGAAACTTGTTAATCTAATTATTATTCCAAAAATTGACAAACCTTTTTAATCTCTTGAAAATTACAGAATTATTGGTCATGCATATTTTGATAGTAAATAATGGAATATGTCATGTTGCATTGATTATTAAACATCATTAGATTGAATAAAATTATAAATTAAATCCGCTTTTGCAGTTCTGTAAAGGTCAGAGTAATGAACTAATTAAAAAATCTAAAATGGATGATACCAACATTTTTTTGTTTGCATTTAAAAATTTAAAATTTATTGATCCCAACTTTTCGCAATATCTCATTTTCACCATTCAATATTATGTTAATAACGAATTTTTTTTTCCATCAAAATAGATAATTCTAATTTTATCCCCGACTTATTTTTTATCAAGTTTTTCTAGGACCTACCCATGATCTCACACTTACTACAATATCCACTGTAGACGCTTATATATAAATATAGCCTGTATATTAGTACCCTGAGCATTAATAAAGATCATAAGTTCTTCACTTTTTACTAATACAAGCTTATTATTATTATTATGCATTTGCTCTTAAAGTGATTAGAATTTTGGCGTGTTGAAATACCGTCTCAAATCTTCTGTACTTTAAAAAATGGATTGTTATTATTCATAAATCCCCGAATATTTTATAAAAACGTTGTTGCTCTCCCTGGATTTAATTCTTTGTTATTAACTATCTTGTTATTAACTTTGATTATAAGCTTATTTGAGAGCTTCAAATTTTAAAGATTGCATTTAAAATTAATTGGGAAAATTGTCCCTTCAACCCTCATTAACCTTAAAATGTCATAAATATCTAGAAATCAAATATTCAAGACAGTCATCGTCTTTTTTATCAGATATAGTAACCCTATACGAATGGCAGTTTCGTCCGCTTGTCACTCCCGGGCAACGTTTATGAAAACCGTCCACTTATTCATTAAGAATTATGCATAATTTCATGCATAATGTTAGAATTTTTACTAAGCTTAACATTCCTGCCATTTTTTTCTCCAGCCACTTTGAGAGCAGTTGACCTTCGTAACTCTGGCTTCTCTCGTCCCAACCAACTTATTAAGGCCCTTTTCCACTTCTCCCTTCATCCCAAAGACAGATTTAACAGACTTGTTCACTACTCGCGTAGTTATTCCGACACTTTTACAGACTTTTTTCAATCGCCCTAGTCGTTTCTCCTCGATAGCGATTTAATAACCTCAGTGTCTAATAATAACAATAATAACAATAATAACAATAACAATAACAATAATAACAATAACAACAATAGCAATAATAACAATAATAATAATACATTTTTAAGTGTCGTTAAATTCAATAATTACGATCCTTTGTAATTAAATCTTAATAAACGATTGAATATATTTAAATGCATTTAAAAAATTTCATGCTTCAATCAGTCGCTTCATTTCGGTAAAGTAAATTTAAATAATCGATTTATAATTATTAAAAAAACTAAAAAACTATAGATTAACTTTGGGAAATGTCTTGATATTTAATATTCCAATTTTTTAAAAAATACACGTATGCTTAATATTATATAAGATAATAATATGGATGTAGTATATTAAATTTTTTGTTTTTGAAAGTAATATTGGAAATACATGAAAAAATTTATGATAGACAAATAACTAACACATTTTTTTAAAACTTGTGTCATTTTTACAGCATCTAAAATAAATCAAAAATTTAATTAAATTTATATAAATATTAAGATAAATATTAAATGAATACAAGAGAATTAACAAATATTTTGAAATTAACATACGATTTAATTGTAATGAACACGATAAAACTTGCCTCAAAGTTTTCAAGGTTTTAACAATTCAAAATAGGCTTATTAATGTGACGATCTTTAGTATTACCAGAGATTTTTGTTTCGTCAAAAATATATGAAATTAATTTTCATAATTAATAACTTTTAAAAAATATAATGCTTTATTAGAATTATAAGAAACAACATTTAATTTGTAGTCTATAATAGCTTTTGCGGATGCAAAACTAAAAGTAGATAAGATCTACAAACTGTTTTGTGAGTTTAAATTTTAATCGCGTGTACCTTTTCTTTATAGATGCTTACTTATAATATTGTAGGTCAAGGTTTTAGCAATATCCATCTGAATTTTATTAACTTTTGAAATGATCAAGGGTGGTCCAGTGCACACAATTACAAATACACAAATTCATTATTTTAAAATATAATACGCGAAGACGGGAAAGCAGATAAATTAAAGATGAGCATTTTCATCGTTAATTAGAATTGGCATGAATTCGCCGGTGAGTTTGCAAGTCGGGTGAAAGCGCTGAATTTGGACCAAACGTCCGCCACGGAAAGAGAAACCGATCGTTAGTGTAAAAATGACGAGGGGAAAAGGAAGAAGGGAGATAAACGGAAGGCGAGGACATTAGGGGATGGTTTCGAAAGTCGCGGGTGAAGTGCGTGATTACAGGTGGTATTTTTTTAAACGGGTAATATTGATTTGGGAGAGGCCTCGCGTCGCCTCCGCCGCCGACTGCTACGACGGCGGCGGCATTGGCGAGCCCCATACATCTCTCGCTCTCTCCATCCTTTCTTCCCTTCTTTCCTCCTCGTCCTCCTCTTCCTCCACCTTCCCCGCGGTGCATCGGCGCAGAGGGAGCGCATCGAGGGGTACCGTAGCTAAGTATATATGCCCGCACTCGCACGCGGTTAGCCCGTCGAGACTGGGGAATCGGGAATCCCCGCTCCGGCTCCTATTGACTTGGTCTCTTGCTCGTCGCTCAACTCTTTGGCCTCTCGCGCCTCTTTTTCCCAATGCCGAGCGTCCTCCTCCGGCGCACTTTCAGGGGCGCCCTCTTTCTTTCACTCCTACCCCGAGCGGGCCCGGCCTGTGTCCAAACTCGTCGGCTCTCCCTCCCTCTCCGCCCTGGCCATCCCTCCCCCTCCCCCCCGGTCTAGCGCGACACCCATCAAAACCCTCCCCCTCCTCCATTGGACTGCGGTGCTGGTGCCGCGCCGCTGCTACTACTGCAGCTACTATTACTACTAGCGACGGCCCGACATGATTTTTTACCCCGGTCGAGCCCAACTCCCCTCCGCGCCTCTTCCTCGCCCTCTCGCTCGCTCCCACGCTAAGCGCAAGGCTGCCGGCTTCTCCTCCTCCTCCTCCTCCTCTCCGCCCCTCCACCCCTCCTCCTCCTCCTCCTCCGCCTTCGTCGTGCTCCTTCTCCCTTTCTCTTTTGCTCTTTGCTGTTGACAGTCTGGCTCGTTCTCCTCCTCATGCACGTACGCACGCACGCACACAGCCCCGGTCCCCCCCACCCCCGTCTTACTCGTGGAGCAGCGGCAGCGAGCCCTCGGCGCTGGTGGGGACGTGTTTCTCAACAGGATTGGCTTCGGCCTGAAGAAAGAGAGAGCAAGGGTTAGCCGGCACTATCTCCGTCCCTCGGAGGAAGTGTGGCAACGCCGCGACTCGCCGCCGCCGCCGCCGCCGCCTGCGTCAAGACCGAGACGGCGGCGGCGGCGGCGGCGGGGACGGCGACGGCTCGCGCCGAGAAGAGTAATACAACACACTACTCTACTCCCGTGGCGTGTATACCTCAGGGGGGGAGTCGCCGGAGAGACGGACGACGACGTCGAATGCGCGCCACTCTCTGTGTGTCTGAAAACCCCGCGCGAGCCAAGCGGAGAGTTTTGCGTGAACCGGTGCGCGCGTCCCGAGACTGCGGACGGCGAGGATTTCGAATCGAGACGCGGGATCGCCCACCGGCGAGTCGCACTCTGGACTATTATTTTTGTTCCTTTGTCAGTTGTTCGAGCCGTCGCACGTCCCGACCGGTGCCTCGTCTGCGGAAATGCGAGGGCGAGTGCGTCGAGGGCTAGCTGTCTGCACGTCGTCGAATCCTGGAAAATAGAGGTGCAGAAGGTGATTTATAGCCGACCGGGGACACTGGCGGACCGCACGTCGCTGAGAAGCGAGGACATGCAAACTCCTGGCGACCTGCACTTCTCATTGTCATGCGGTGCAGCAGCAGCAGCAGCAACAGCAGCTAGAGAAGATACCGCCGCTGAGGACAACATCGGCAGCGCACCGCTCCTGCTCCAAGCCCTCAAGCAGCAACAAGAACAGCAACAGCAGCAGCAGCAGCAGCAGCAGCAACAACAACAGCAACAACAACAACAACAACAACAACAACAACACCGACAGCGACAGCTGCAACAAAAGATATATCGAGAGCCGTGCTCTCGGCCGTCGTTTTGGCCAACTTGCTCCTTCTCCACCTACCCCGGACAGTAAGGGCGGGTGCAACCTCGGCGAAGCCTTTGGACGAAGGGAAAGCCAGCTGTTACTACTGAAAATCAGACGCGTGGAGGGCGCAAGTGCGTAGGTGTGCGTGTCGCTTCCACGGGGTGCACGCGACCATTGGAGCACGCGTACACGCATGCACCGTGTTATTTTCCATGCGAGAGCGGCTATAAGGGCAGAGCGCTATAGACAGTCGGGAAGAGCGAGAGTGTAAGGAAGAGCGAGGAACAGGGGGAGGGAAAGAGTAAACGAGCGAGAGGGAGAGACACCGAACGCGTGTGCGCGCGCACGCCGCAAGTCGGCACGCGAGAACAGTAGTTTTCACCCTTTTTCATTGCGTCCAAAAGTATCACAAGTGTGCGTGTGCCCGTACGCGAGTGTGTGTTTCGTTTTTTCCCGGCCCGGTTTTTGTCGCTGGCATTTGTATTTTCGCGCACGCACACGGAAGAACGAGAGAAGGAAAAGTCGACAGGAGAGACAAGAGAGAGAGATAGAGAGAAAGAGAGAGAGAGAGAGAGAGAGAGAGAGACGCGTGTTGTGCGACGCCCATCGATCCTACGTCGAAATTCCTTTTTCTTTTTTTCTTTTTGCCGTGTGCTCAAGTTTTAAAAAGTGCTGGGCCAAAAAAGTACACTGGAGAGTCGATCTCTAATTTTCGGCCAAGGAGTTACCGCCGCGTGTGCATGGGCACACGGACAGCCACACCACATACGTACACACATGCGATAAATAGATAATTAAGCAAGCGAATAGATGGATAAGTAAACAAACGAATACGTACAAAATCACATACGTAAATACGTAAATACGTGGATGAAACAATTGAAGCACATGCGTGCTCACCCACTCGTGCACCTATAAACAATTGCATTCGGGTTTATTCATATGCATATACATACATACGAACATACATACATATATGCACACATATACACGCGTGCATAATTATAAATACGTACTCACGCACACGAACATTACGCATACGTACATGCATATATATACATATATATATTTATAGGTGTATATATACATATGTGTGCGCGTGTGTGCTCGTGTTTACATGTGTGCAGACGCGCGTGCGGTATGCAATTTGTGTGTGCGTGGATCGGTAATGCATAAGTAAATCAAAGTACGCGCACCAACACCACCCCCCCCCACCATACACAAATAATAAATGCATATAAATATATATACACACAGCCACATATACAGAGAGAGAGAGAGAAACAGAGAGAGAGAGAGAGAAAAGAGAGAGAGACACTTACGCATTCAAATATTTTATGTGTAAAGAAGCAGGACTAAAGTCGGCATAAATGGCGCTCTCCGCACAAAATCAGTCGACGTCCTACGTGAACTTGTACTACTCGATCGTTCAGCGTGCGGCAACACGCTACTTCAAGGAATATTACAATTCCGGTGAGTATCATGTGCTTTAACACCCATTTTCTGCTTTAACATGTATTTTATTAATTATTATTGGATACTGAAAAACATTCATAAATTTATGCCTTGCCGTCGTTCCTTCATTGGACTCCCAAAGTTCACCCCGTACTTTGTTTCCAATCTCAATCTGCTTAATGAGAGTCAAGATCTTTACATTTACTTTGGATGTCTTGTCAGGCTGTTAAACTTTACATAAATTTTATGCTCCAGTCTTTGGTAAATTTATGTACACAACTCGTATTGCTATCAAGGATTGAATGCGTATATTTAGTCCTTCATTAATGTCCACGTTGCATTGTTATAATATTGAAACTGATGGTAGTGATATTAATTGAACACATATTATTAACTTATTATCAACTTATAATGACTAATAACTTCTTCCTATTAATATCAAATACAATGAAATTTTCAAATAAACATTATAAACATTGGTACTGAAATTGCAATTCAAAGTACAAACGTGAGGCTTTCACTTCCATTATAAATAAATAATTACTTTAATTAACAATTGCATTATATAATTATTCATTTCAATCAAGTATAATTAAAAAAAAAAAATTTTTTTATTCCGAAATTTTGAATTATGGTATACCATGTCTTGTTGTAGTTGATACGTAGTAAATGCAAAGTATTGAAAGCTTTTTATGTGCTATACATTAGTATTCCATATTAATAATTTTTTCTAAAATGTTTTTAGTAGCCATTCAACACAATATGAAAATAACATAAAACTTCACTTTAAGCAACCATTATCCTTAACATTTATACTTCAATATTTAAATTGAACTGTGTATGCTAATACGTATTTAAATTTTTTTTTTTAATCTCCAGACATGAAACAAAAATCAAAGAGAAATAATGCTACGTTATTATTTATACAAGATCATATTACACCATATTTTCTATTAACAGAACCTTATCATTGATTAAACAACATTTGATTGATTATTTTTTTATATTTTAAGACGATTTGCATAATTGTTATATGCTTCAAGCAGTAAAATCTTTGATGTACATTCATTTTTTAAAATTCTAATTATGGAAAATATTCTTTGTTGATTGAACAATTGAAACTTGAAATCAAATATTTAATCACAATATGTTTTTGAAACTTCATATCAACATACTCTTATTATAAGCATACTTTTATTTTTTCAATGTACAATAGTAAACAGATACATCAAAAAATCATCAAAGCACATTTGACTCAGCAGTAATTTACTACTGTGTACCTTACAATACAATCGCAATAATTCTAAAGATCAAAAATGATTTCCACAAGTTCCAAGTGTTGGCTTGAAATGAACAATTAAAGCGCGATATTTTTTTTAATTACCGTAAATTTCGTAGCACGAGTCTTTTGTCTCAGACTTCTAATAGACTATCTCGAGCACTCATCCATCCATCTATCTATTCATTCATTCATTCATTCTTCCATTCATTCGTTCATTCATTCCTTCATTCATTGGTTGGTTGGTTGGTTCATTCAGTCACTCATTCATTCATTCGCAATCATCGTCGGTTTACGTTAAACAACTTCGCCAGAATATCAATAAAAGTGAACTTCATTCAATGTATCGGATCAAATCTTCAGCCATTTAAAACGCGAACGCACCCCAAAGAGTCATTTCTGCAAACAATTCGTGCGTGTACGCACGAATACGACCGCTCGTTCAAACAGTCATTATCAGGGAAAGAGAGGGGAGAAAAACGCACATGACGCCGGCAACAGCACCAGCAACAACTCTGCGGATTCCCCATTCAAAATTTCCGGCGACGGCGGCGCGCGCGTGAACAACCGCTACCACGAGTCACTCGTGTACTTGTTGGTAGGGTAGGGGACCCAGAGACATATAGACACCCCGAGAGAGAGAGAGAGAGAGAGAGAGAGAGAGAGAGAGAGAGAGTGTGAGTGAGAGAGGGGGCAGAGGGCGAGTGAGTGATTTTCCCGAGGTGCGTGATGACGAACGTACAAATGCACGTATTTTAGGTTTGCAAGCCCAACCAGTTGCTGCTGCTCATCGACTAATAACATTTGAACAAAGAGTAATAGCTTTGACCAAAAGAGCCAACATCAAAACTTATTCTTTTATTTTTTTGCTTTTCCAAATCTCGTTTTATGTAACTTTTGCTTTTTTTTCTACTTTTGCTAACTTTGAGTTTGGGAAATTGGCTGTTTTATGGCTCTACCGTTTAATCTAAATTGATTCTGTTGATGCATACAAATTTTTACTCCATTTGCAATTAAATTATATTGGGGCTATGCATCTATACACTCATTTTTGTGTAAAATCAAATGTAGTAAAATGTAAAATCAAATCAGATGTAACTTATAAACTTAGTCTCTGCAAAATTATTGTGGCTTCGGATTCTCTATTCTAATATTAAACATTTATTAAATCTCTTCATTTATGCTTTTAGCTATTCAGAATAACATGTTGTACGTACTTCAGAAGTAAAAAACGACATTCATTGGAATACAAAATATTATTTTGTACATCACTTTCTGATGAATAACTAATTATTTATACTCCTTTAATAAAGAGTATTCATAGAACTTTTTTTTTATGGTTAAAAATATAATCTTGTATCCAAATCATTTATTCTTATTAAAAGAGATGTATTATAATTTCTAAGTTAATAATATCATTAAACTATGAGAGACAAAAATACATGCATATTCATAAATTTAAATTAAATTACATTATACTTTCTTTTCTTTTTAAATGATTAAAGAATAAATTTACTATTTATAAAATATAATATATGTGATTTCATTTGTACAATTGTGTTAAACAATTAACGTTGCAAATTCATGTCTAGATCAATGATCTATGAGAAAAAAGTTAACGTATAATTAGTCTTCTAAGTAGGCACGCGTAAGTTAAAATTTTCAGAATTTTAAAACAAACTAATAAATTTTCAAATTTTAAAAAAGTTAAATTTATTAACGAATATATTCTAAATTTTTTACGAGAACTAAATTTTAAATTAATACATATATAGAAGAATTTATACTCATACTTAATATCAATTAGGTATTTTCATCTTAATAACATTGATTACAAATTTAAAACTATTTATAAAAAATATATAAATTTAAAAATATTTCATAACAAAGACCTTAAATTATAAATAAGTACATTTTGTATATTATATACCTTCTAGAATTCTTCTGGATAATCATTAATACTTTCATATGAACTATAAAAATTAGTTTAAATACAAAATCTTACCTTTTCAAAACTATAAATTTTTTCAATATTAAAAAATATAAAAACATATAGATAGTGTTAATAAAATAATTATTATTTAACTTGTTATGTAATTTTAAGAAAGATATTCTTAATGCAAAACTATTTACTTTGGGAATATTGAAGAGTAAATTTCCAACTCAAATAATCATTATATTGTACAATATTTTTATGCTTACTTTAAATTAATTTTGATTATTCAAAGAATATTTACCTTTATAAACTGATCTTAAATTATGTTTTATAATCCTTTATTTCTATAATTTGAATATAAATATATTTTAATTTTATTATTATATATTAATTAAAGTTACTCATATACGTGATTGTTTTGGAAAATAAATTCTTGGATCCATTTAGTAAAACTTTTTGTACATATTTTTTGTCTGTAGGTTAAAAAAAATTATTTTAGAACGATTTAGTATACTAAATCATTATTCTTTCTTACATCAATCATAAAACACATCAGATTTTGAATTGAAATAAATTCTGCTTTTTTATGTATAGTTTAAGGTTTATAATGTGCAAATTAAGTAAAAAAAAATTCTAATAAAAAAAATTGTTATAGTTTCAAAACATTTGCATGCTCCTAAATTTGTTATTAAGAATCTCTTGTATATATGTCAAAGGTGGTTACCTGTGGTTATATATAATTATTTGTATGGCAAAATTCGGTCTCGAAATATCATGGAACTGGCAGATTCGGGATTTGCATAATTGCATAAAATCAAATTTAATTGAGTCTATAATATGATTTTTATAATTTAATTTTTATAATTTAATCTTTATAATTATATATTATTTTAATATTTATCTTATTAGTAAATCATACAAATAATTCTTTATAATAATATAGAAGAAAAAATTATTATAATTTAGATATAAGTATTATATGATTGAAACATTTGAATTATAAATATTTATCCTGATATTCTAATACATGTATATTATTAAATAGCTATTACTATTTTAAGTAATAATTAACACTGAAACATATATTAATTACATATTTATTTAATAATAAATGCCAAAGAAAGTTTTTTTAAAAGTATAAGTTTTGCAATAATATTATTAGTAGTTAGACATAAAATTTAATCACTACTTCTTTAACATAATATAATGATTATAATAGTTTTTTGATGAAATTGTTTTCCTTGAATTAACAGGTGCTCAGATAGTGTTATGTTTTCTTAATATATATATATATATATATATTCATATTTTAATTAGTATCAAAAGTTATCGAAAGATAATTTTATAATTAAACATACTTGCCGAGTATTATTAGTTTCTGAGTATTTAAAAATGTTTTACCAAAGAGAGTTTTTTCTTAAATTATAAAATTAAATCATTAGTCTTGTAATTGTAATTATAATATTATTTTTTTAATCTTTGATCTAAGTTTCATTTAAAATAATGTCACCTCAAACTAATCAATCACCGTAAAGGAAATTAAGAAAAACACAAAGTTCATCATCCACCACACGAAGTATTTTAATCTCTGGAAAATTGACGACAGCTAAATCCAGATATTGGAACAAGTACAAAGAATCGCTTTGGACTTTTCTTTAAAAAGTGCAATAGTTTTGAAAAGGGTCAACAAATAGCATTGAGGTTTTAGCGAATTTGAAGAAAAAAAAAGAAAAAGAAAGAAAAAAAATGAAAGAAAGAAAGAAAATTTGCACACGCCACATTCACATTCAACGGCTGAGTTTGGAGAAATCATTGCACCCGCTGACTAATCGATTTCGCATGCTATACTCCACGACACCCCGACTACCGGGCAGCTGATCGCGAGGATCATTTACGTGATTCATCCGCACGAACAAAGGCACCCGAGCTTTTATGTGGATGCAGCCCAACTTCACAATGGAGTCATTGGGTATCTTTTGATGTCGCCTGTCTCGTATTTGGTGCGAAATTCGGTCGATTGTCCTAAACATTTCATTTCGTAATCTACAAAATTTATCTCTCGAATCAATTTAGAACTCTTACAATTATCCCAATCAAACGGGCGAGTTATTATTTTTTTTATTAATCCAAGCTCTCGGTACTATTACTGACACTGTGCATTAAGCTTTTATGGGGACGTTTTGTGCGCAAACTGGGAAATTTACTTTAAAAGATACAAAGATTGAAAAATTTATGTCTCCTTCAGAAGACAATTATCAACATAATTTTAGTATTTTAAGCCATCCATTAATCAAGATAAACTCCAAATAATTTGTTTATCTAAATTATTTATACTTAATTCATAAATATTTGTGCTAAAAATAATTAGTCAATTGATTTATTTAAATTGAGTTTTTTTTACCTTACTAAAAGATAAGAGAAATTTGCATTAATAATTTGTGTACTGAATAATTATTTTAAAACTCAATATCATTAAAATTTAGTTATATATTAAAATAAAAACTTTAAGAATTTTATCTGTTGAATATTTTAAAATAATTCAAAATATTTTATCATTCTGTTATTATTTTATTGCTGATGTAATAACTTATAGTCATGGATAAATTTTATATGAACTTTCCTGAAAAATAATTTTGCAAAGTAATTAATGCTGCTGTAGTTTCAGGTGGTATTATTCTAAAATAATATTTTTTATTAATTTATGAAGGGTATGCAAAATAGTTCAAAATATTTATAAATATTAAAATTTGACTATTGAATGTCACTAACTACATCTTATTATTTATTTACTAATGTATAAAAATAACATTTTTAAATTTGATACAATGAGAACAGTTAAACCGCCTTGTGTTCTTTTTTCTTTAAGTTTCGACTAACTTGCGCATATTTAAGTTACACATACGGTGAAAACCCTTTTTTCATGTACAATGTACAATGTAGATATAAACCAAAGAACGAACATTAAAATGGATTGGAAAAATAAGCCTCGATTGACGTTTAGAATTTTTACTTCTCTCTCTCTCTCTCTCTCTTTCGCTTTATCTATCTCTTCATTCGTCTATATATTTATTTCTTTACGTAATTATCTATCTTTTTA